>UESW01001340.1:63592-173256 GCA_900491605.1 Calamus simplicifolius | reverse complement strand
GGATCTCAGTGACTGTAGAGCTTCTGTCTAGACTATTGGATCTACCCTTATCAGGTACTGCCACATTTTCTTCTGAAGACCGAAGTCCTGCTCTTGCTAGATTATTAAACCGGGATGTTGTCGGATTTGAAGAGGTTTTTGCCAACCAACTTTCATTAGAACTGAGATTGCTTCATAACATTTGCAGTAGGATACTTTTTCCAAAGATAGGAAGATTTGATTATGTATCTGAAAGGGACATCTTTGTGATGGATGCCATTGTTACGGGCAAACCTATAAACCTTCCCAGTATGATTCTTTGGTACATTGCAGACTGTGGAGGAAAAAGAAAGTCTAGCTGCCCTATGGTATGATTCTCACCAAGATCTTTCAGAGTCAAGGAATTGTTATATCTGACAGTGAGCCAATGAGGAACCTGAGGCATACAGACTTTTATAGCTTGGCCACCATTCATCGGATGGGTTTTATTAAAAAATGGATATGGGAGAGGAAAGGATTAGTAGAAGAGAGAGCTACGGATGTTGATGCACCAGGTCCATCAGTTAGACAATCCTCACCTGCACCTCCGAGCCCTCCTACTTCAGCACCTGCTCCTACACCTGCTCAGTTATTTGATCAAGCTTCATCCTCTTCTGCTGGCTTCTCAGATCTACAATTAAAGCAACTCAAAGGACTTTTAGATGATCAGTCAGAAAATTAAAGTCTGAGTTTGAATTTAAGTTCATGAACCTAAAGGAGACTCTATATTCATTGGATGAAGAATCACTAAAATTGAGTCTACTCTCAGCACTTCTTCAAAGTCTTTAAGTGGAGATCTCAAGAACATTTTTGAAGAACTTAAAGATATTTGCGGAGATGGCGAAACCTACTCTAAGTGCAATGCGGAGCTTCAAGACAAGATTTTGACTGCTTGCACCTTTGTAGATGAAAGGCTAAAAGATTATGTAAAAATCCAATCAGATGGAATGAAGAACATAGTTGATCATTTGACTAGGATTGTTAGAACTCATTTCTAATGTATTAGATTTTCAATCCTTGCTATGTATTGAAATTATTGTATGTTTACATTTTGATATCAATGTATTAGACATTTTGATGTATTAGACTCTTTGATGAAATGAAATGTCAATTTTGTTACTCAATGTATTTCTTTCTATCAACGAATGAATGAATGTTTATGCTTCTCTACCTTTTTGTTGATAACAAAAAAGGGGGAGAGTTTTATAGTTTTATGATTGAATATGCATATGAGAAAATCAAATTAATCAATGAGATAATTAATTGAATGATTAAGTTTCATAGGGGGAGCTACCTCATTCAGGGGGAGCCTAAGCCTATTTATGAAATCAAAATAAATTCACAAATCAATCATGCATAAACTCAATGTTTTTGTCATCATCAAAAAGGGGGAGATTGTTGGGGAGATTATTGAAAAATTATATGCCCCAATCCTTTTGATTTTGATGATTACTAAAAGCCATGAGTATGATAAAAGATGCAATGAGTTTATTTACATGTGCAATGAATTTATTTTGAACAATCAATGAGAATGTTAAAGTTTGACATTAATCATTTTGAAAGTAACTTTAAGCTCAATGTTTAAGCTTTCAAAAAGAAATTTTATAATTCATAGATTAATCAATGAGTTTTTGGAATACTTCTTGAATTAATTCTTAATGTCAATTTTATTGAATTCAAGTCAAAAATATGAATTAAAATGAATCTGGAACGATTTTAAAGTCAATCAGAAAAGTTTCTGATTTTTGATACGTTCCGGAGCCGACTCTTGAGTTTCAGAGTCGACTCCCTCAGAGAACAGAAATGTCTATCTGTCTCGAGTCGACCCACGTAATTTCACGAGTCGACCCCCGATTTTGTCGAGCCGACTCCATGACTGTGCGAGTCGACTCCGCTCAGACACCAGAGAGTGTTTTTCTGAGCACTTCGCGAGTCGACCCCAACTTTTCATGAGTCGACCCCCGACTTTCAGGAGTCGACACTTTACTTTTGGTGAGTCGACCCATGACTTTCTAAACATTTCTATTTTTAGTATCACGAGCTCGAGCCGACTCGGGAAAAGCATGAGTCGACTCCAGCAAATCTGGGCAATTTTTACGGATGCCAACTCAGCTCCAACGGTAAGTTTTTTGATTAACGGCTATTTTTCTTTGTCTCTAACGGCTATATTCTTGCAGAATCTATAAATAGAGAAGCTGTTTTCAAATCAAAGAGAGACGAATAGAGAGAAATTTATTTCAAAGAAAAAGAAGAGAAAAATCGAAAAACAGAGCTTCAGTTGAAAAAATCCGAGATTCAAAATAGAGTGAAAGAAAGAGTGTGAAATCAAAGGAAGTTCCTTCTGTGTTCAAGCTCAAATCCAAGGAAGCTTCTGAAGAAAATCCAAGTGCTATTCAAGAGTATCTCAAGAGATTTTCAACACTCAAAGAAAAGAGGGAAAGCCCAAATCAACTCCAACACATCTTCCGTGAAGAATCCAAGCTGAGGCCTGGTTCTACACCTCAAAGGAGTTGAAGAAAAGAAGAAAAGCTCAAAGCCAACCAACTGCAAATCAGGCTTATCTAAACTCTATTCTTACATTTGTTTATCTGCTCATTAAGGAGCCATTGTAACTAAACAAACATATTTCTATTCTTTGTGTCTAGCTCAATCTGGGGGATTGAACTAGAGGAGGTAGTCTTACCTCAGTTCAAGCTTGGTTAAGCTTGGGTTAAGGGTTTTTGTGCTGGTGAGCCCTTGAAAACCAGCTGGGTTCGTTGTGCGCCCGGGAAAACAACAAGTTCGAGTTGTGAGCTTGTAAAACAACTCTGCTGTAATCTAGGGTGATTATAGTGTGGACCCAAGTGAATCTTGGGAGTGGACGTAGGTGTTGGATACACCGAACCACTATAAAATCTTTTGTGTTTGCCGTGTTCTATTGTCTCTTTCTCTATCTCTGTTTTATTCACTGCAATTTATAATTACTTTGCATTTGCCTTCATTCATCTCAAGCTAAATAATTTAAAAGGCTAATTTTTTAAAGAACCCAATTCACCCCCCCCTCTTGGGTTGTCATCTGGGCCAACAACACTGGGTACCCAGTCCCCTCTGAGCAGCAAGACGAACGGCGTGCAAGAAAGACAGCCGAATGGGTCTGTCCTCAGACACCCACGGGGTGAGCTGCATCTGCTGCCAAATCCTCATAGCTCGAGAGCAAGTAAAGATAACATGATCAACCGACTCATCCTCAAGCCCACAGATTGGGCAGAGAGGCGACATGAGAAGACCACGGCCGGCCAGTAGAGCACAGGTAGGAAGGCGGTTCCACTGAAGCTTCCACAAGAAAAGCCAAATCCTGGGGTGAATAGGCAAACGCCAGATCCATGCAACATCGTCCAACCCCGAAATCCGAGAACGGAAACAGTCGACTAGATCCCTAGTAGGAGCACAAGAAAGGCAGGAGCGCCGCCAGAGTCTGGTATCCGAGACAGCTGAGTGGGCAAGGGGAATGGCGAGAATCCTTAGCGCAAGCTCCACCCCAAAAAGTCGGAAAACAGTGGAAGCATTCCAAACATTACTGTCCTGGCAAATCAACGTAGCCACTGGCATAGAGGGGTCAACATCAGTACTAATAAAGGTTGGCCAGCGGGATAGAGGAGTGGCTGCAATCCAACTATCCTGAGTAACATCGACAGATCTCCCATCCCCAATCATCCAGTGAATATTGGGCATAACAGAAGGGGCAGCCTGACAAATCACCTGCCAAAGCGAAGAGCATCCACAAGGAGTGCGGGAAATTGAATCAGAAGACCAGGCACCATATCTACCTCTCATAACGATACTCCAGAAGCAATGAGGATCCAACAGAAATCTAGAGGCATGCTTCGCAAACAGAGCTTCCCGACGAAGGACCAAAGACTGAATTCCCAGCCCACCCTCTCTAATAGGCATACAAACAATATCCCATGAAAGGAGATGAATACCGTGGCCGCCCTGACTCGAGCCCCAGAGAAAATCCCGAAAACGCCTCTCAATCCGGCGCAGACAGATAACCGGAATCAGGGTGTTAGATAAGAGGTAAAGGGGAAGCGAGGTGAGGATGGACCGAATCAGCATAATCCGACCCATCAACGAGAGGCTGGAAGCCTGCCACCTACTCAACCGATCAGCTATCCGACGATCAAGATCTTCGAAGTCAGTCTGCCGAGGACGACGCCCCGATATAGGGATCCCAAGGTAGGATAGGCGGTCAGAATGGGAAGAGATCCCTAACAATTGGGAGATCATAGTCCGACGATGACAAGGGATCGACGGGCTAAAACAAAGGACAAATTTCTGCAGATTGACCCGCTGACCGGAAGCTTGGCAATAAGCTTGTATGATAGCAGAGTAAACCGCCGCATTCTGAATAGAAGCTGGGCTAAGAAGAATACAATCGTCTGCAAAGAGCAAATGAGTAAGAGGGGGGCCTTGGGGCCTAGGCATATAAGGCTGCAACATAGACGCTCCACCAGCATGAGCAAAAGTGCATGACAAATCATCAGCACAGAGAATGAACAGGAAAGGAGAAAGAGGGCAACCCTGCTGAAGCCCCCCAGCTGATGGGAAAAAACCCGAAGGACCTCCATTGATGAGGATGGAAAAGGTCGGCCCCTGCACACAAGCCATAACCCACTCAATGAAGAGATCATCAAAACGAAACTCCTGAAGAGTCTGCCGAAGATAAGTCCAACTGATCCTATCATAAGCTCTTTCCATGTCTAACTGGATGGCCATAAGTGCCCTTCTGCCAGTCGCCCGATTAAGATCGTGCATGAATTCTTGGGCAATAAGAGCATTATCAGTGATGGTACGACCACGGATGAAAGCCCCCTGTTCCATAGATATAAGTCGAGGAATCACTCCCTGGAGTCGAGTGACCAAGAGGCGAGCACAGATTTTGTAAAGGGTGGTACATAAACTGATAGGCCGATAATGCTGGGGAAGAGAAGCCGTCGACCTCTTAGGGATAAGAGTGACAAATGTACACTGCCACTCTGGAGGAAGAGCTTTAGATGAGAAAACCATCTGAATAGCCATAACCACATCCGACCTGATAATATCCCAATAGTGTCGGAAGAAGAAGGGAGGAAACCCGTCAGGACCAGGGGCCTTATCAGGGCCCAGAACCCAAACAGCAGAACGAATCTCCTCCGCCGAAACCTCCCTCAAAAGCATAGCATTATCATCCTCAGTCACCCGGGTAGCCAGGGGAACAGGAGAAATGGGGCAGCCACTGGCAGACACCTCCGACCAACGGGACTGAAAATAATGGACAATCTGCTCTCGAATAGTCTCCTCGTCTTCCGCAATATGACCATTCTCATCACGGATATACCGAATACGATTGGCAGCCCGCCGAGCCATAGTAGCCTGATGAAAGAACCTGGTATTTCGATCGCCCTCCTGAAGCCACTGTATCCGGGACCGCTGTCGCCAATAAGTCTCCTGCTGACTAAGTATAGAATGGTGTAAAGACAAATTCCGACGGAGAGTCTGGAGATCTAACTCCGAGAGGCAGCCATCCGAATCTTCCTTCGCCTGAAGCAAAGCAATGTCAGCTTCCACAGATTGAATGCACTGGTCAAAATCGCCCACCTCTCTCCGACTCCAACTCAGTAGCCTGCGCTTCACTAATTCAAGGCGGCGGGAGAGACGGTAGACAGAACTTCCTCTAACTGCATCCGCCACACCTGACGGATAATAGCCCGGGTCGAAGAGTAAGAAGCAACCAAGGCGGAGTAATCCCCTCCGAAATAACCAGGGCCACCTGTTGATTACAACTATGAAAAGCATCAATACGGATGGAAGGCTCTCGCCAAAGTGCCAGAATACCTCCAGAAAGACCATTAGATTTCACAGCATAAGAAGACCAACACCGGGAAACTCTCCGTTGGAAGCGCTGAAGACTGTGACCTGAAAGATGAGTTTCCAGCAAAACACAGATATCAAACTGATGAAGCTGCAATAACCGAGTAAAGGAGGAGCGAAAGGAAGGTTTCAACGCTCCTCAGACGTTCCAAATAAGAATCTTCATAAAGAGGAAATCCAGGTCAAGGGGTCACATGGGCCCCATCCTTGGCTTCAGCCAATTCCATATCGGAATGATCTCCAGAGTCCAGGCCCTGGGTCACTAAACCATCCTCAGGCGAAGGGCAGCCGACCTGAGCCACAAGGTCCGACTGCTGTGAGAGATCCATGGCTACAGCCTCCTCATCAGCTCGAATCACCTTCTTGAGAGAAGAGACCATAGCATCATGATCGCAATTAGCCCGGCAAGGTGCTGATTCAGAGGGAGGAACTAAAGCCACAGAATGGGCTTTACCTGAGGAAGACCGACTACTCTTGCCTTTTGCTTCCTTAGAAATAACTCTGGGGCCCGCAGACACAACAGGTTGGGCCCGTTTGAGCGAAGTAGGATTCGCATCTTCCCGGATCTTGGGACACCCAACCCAACGATCCGAACCCAAAAGGCCAAAAGGGTTAACTGCCAATACCTCCTTTGATTTAGAGGGAAATTCAGACTTGGCTACAGGGCCAGCTGCAGCAAATTGGAAATCCTTCACCTGACATGGAGTCTTAGAGGATTTACGGGTCTGAGGCTTCCTCAGGGTCTTAGGATCAATCAAAGACTGAGAATGGATAACAGGATCCTTAACACCCTCTGAAGCCAACACTGAAGCAGAAGAAGCTTCAGAAAACTCTGCTACAGTAACCGGCACGCAAACACCATCCCGGCACGGTCCAGCAACGGAGTCTGAGCGATTATCAGCAGGGGAAACGACCGATTGAGGAGGAATTGAAGGAGCGACCCTCCTCCTGGAGGTCTTCTTCGGAATCATCCAACCGTCCTCCCCGCCCAAAGCGGCAGCCTTGGCTATACCCGACGATCCTTCAATTCGACCAGACTGACTGGAATCCACCAGCGGAGCTTGACGACGGATCCGGAGAGCAGACATCCACGGACCAAAACGTGGCACAGCAGAAGGCGACTGGTCCACCCCAGCTGAATCCATGGATGAAGAGCACGGCCCGGAGAGGTGGAGGGATCCACACAAGGAGCAAATTCCATCTACATGTTCATAAACAAATTGTTGCCAAAAGGGGTACCTGTTGCTCTGAACCGAGCTCCAAGGCGGAAGGGCTGGCGCAAATCGACGCAGACACATGCCCGGGCGTAGCCTCCCCGCCTCTTCTCCTTCGTAGACGAATCCATGCCCACATACTGACCAGCAACCGATAGAATTGCTCGAAGGGACTCTTCCGTCCAAAGCTCAATCGGCAGCTTAGGAAGCCGAATCCAAAGCAGAGCTTGGTGCAGAGCATCTTCAGCAGGGATGAAACCTGGATGCCATGCCTCCGCAGCAAGAGGCTGGCCATTAACGATCCACGGCTGCGACAACACAGCGTCACGAGCAGCTTGAAGATCAAATTTGAGCAGGAAGGTGCGATGGGAAAGGCCAATAATGTTAATCCCTCCGTCGATTCCTCCTCTACGAAGCTCCCGGATGACAGCCTCAGAGGGAACCCAGCGAGAGAGGCTTCGCACAATCAACCCCAGTTGAGCCCACTCCAAAATCTCCTGATCAATCGCCGCAGTGGGAAGCTGGATAATATCAAGGAAAGACTGCTCCAAAGCAGCGATTTCCTCCTCCGACGGCTCCGAAGTGGACCACAGGAACGCGCTTCCGCTCGGTCGACGAGGGGCACCAGCAGGGGCCTTTCGCCGATCACCACCGGTCAGAGGGACAGAGCTGCCAGCAGCCATCATCCACCGAGAGATGATCGAAAGCGATGAGGAGTCGCCTGAGATCGGAAAGAAAGCAGATCGAGCACTAATCTTAAAGCACGACCCAAAGAAGCAACAGAGCACTCCTAGCACACTTCTTAAAGCAGACTTCTCGTTGGAACTATTAAATGGCTCTTTAAACATACACACATAATACCATAATCACATATACTTACATTTATGCTAGAGTATCAACTTTTTCTCTGTTTTTTTTTTGTTATTTATGATTATATATATTTTGGATAGTCTTCATTATTATCATAATAATGATCAGATTTTTGGATCATTTTCACTTTGATGCCTCTACTTGTAATTTAAGTCAGAAGATTACAGTGCCATGTTATTGTACGGCCTGTTAAGACCCCCAGCCTGTATGGTTTTTTTGCCAATAAACGTACAGACAGGATTTTTTTTGAAATTTGACCTTAATTCTTGAATAATACTTTCATTTTTAACGAAAAATATAAGATGTATTTTTGAAATACGTGATAATCTTTAAATTAAAGATGAATGGTGAGGAAAGTATGATACTAGCTGCTCTGTCTCAGTCATGAAAGACTACAATTCTTGAATAATACTGTCATTTTTTTTTCACTATATCCAGGATTTGAATCGTGAATAATATCCTCAAGTCACAAAGATTTGTTTAAATTTGGAGAATAGTTAGTATACGATCACTTGCTGCGTTTCTCTGTCAGTTTTTTCGCCATCTTTTGTAAATTTTCTGGAAACATTTCTTCTTCCAGTGAATCAGATGGCAAAGTATCCTTACATTATTATTATTGTTTTTTTTAAAGGATATTTCAATATCAATGAAGGGCCAAAAATAGAAAACATACCTTATTTTGGAGTAGTGGATCATCGGCCATCGAGAGCTACCAGAGTCCCCGGTTCATCCACATTCTTAAGCCGCAGTTTCGGTAAGGAAGAGAAGGAAGGAGGCACTTCTGTCTTCTTATCTTCACCCCTTTCTCAGAAAACACCTTCGGCCTTCTTAAAGAAGAGGATAAGGTTTAAACTGGATAAGACAAAGAGATACGAAGAGTCCCATCTCGTGTGGGCGGCTAACTTGGCACCCAGGTCAACAATCAAGTCTCAAGGAGAAGCTCTTATGGGTACAAGGATGAATTGCGAACGAAAATCCCTGATGACAAGAAGGAAGAGTACTCAGAGTCCATTTAAAAGATCATTTATTGTATTAAAAATTTTAAGATTGTGATATTAAACCCCTCTCCACGGCCTGCTGATTTTCCTTTGGATCCTCTCTTCAGCAAAACCAAAAGCATCAAAATCCGCCCCCATTGATTCTGGAATCCCTGCCAATCTCTTATGCTGATGACCACAAGGAATTCCAAGAAGCCAGGATTAATTGTTGTCATCTATAGGATTCTACTAAATCTTCTGCATGCTACGCCGGTCTGAATTTAGATGGCAAGGATTCAAATAACATGGAAAACCAAGCTCTAAAGAATGAAGAATGAAACTGCCATCCTTGCTAAGATTGAAGAATTTAATAGCTTTTTACGTAGTCCACCACATGAGCTCTAATCCAGAACAGAGCTTTTAAGATGTTTCAGACAACGTAGGTAACGGGTGAATGCCCAATTAAACAGAACAGGGGCGCCAATGACATGGAACAAGAACATGATTGGGTCAACCACAAAATTCAAATCCAATGCATATAGAGTCAGCATTGGCTCTGGCTTAAACTTAACAAAAATCATGCAAGCCATGATTCCATCTCCAGAACAAAAAAAAAAAAGTCGGCGGATTACAAATCCATTTCTTCTAAGAAATGTAAATCTCAATATTGTGGTGGTCCTTTACAAATACAACTGGCAGGAAACTCACAATCCCAAAAACTACATCATTCTAATAACAGATTTCAAGTGTTACAAACAAATAAATACACACCAATCCAGTATACTTGATGTACTGTCACAATGGCAAGCAAGACCATCCAGAGCTGCAATGAAAAGAGCCTACAGAAAAAACAGCACCAAGCACCAGACGGGGTAAACCAACAGAAGAACAATACCTGCAGTATTTGATATGCCATGGCTCTTGGTGAATGAATTTCTAAAGCCACCCGATGCTCGGATGTGCTCCTGAAGCAGGTAGCAGCCAATAGCTAAGCATATGATGATGCCAACCAGACCGTCCCTGATTGTGTAAGCAAAGAGACCAGGGGCAACCACGAGAAGAAGGATCAATGATCCAGGCATCTCCAACCAGCCTACATCAACAGGAAAAAATATTCACATAAGAAAGGATCCAGCTGTTCTATTTAATGCTCAAGGACGAAAATTGTGAAGTGCACGGTGTCAGGGCACTTCACAATTTTTTCAGATATTTAAGGATTCACAGATAGATCAGAGAAATGGTTAAAATCATGTGTCTATATAATTCAAATAATTACTGGTGCAAATAAACGAGTCAACGAAATCAACACAATTTTTTCAGAAAAGAAAACAACACATTTGAAAGAATCAATGTCTGCAACGATAAGGTGGACCAGTCAGCAAAGTTCTCAAAGAATCTAGTGCCAAACCCATATAGAATACAACATAGCAGAAAGCTGACACCAGTTCTCCATGATCCAAGAAATTTGTGAATCAAAAGTTTTGAACACAGCCATATGTAGATATCTAGCAGAAATTTAACACTAAGATGATTCAGAAGCATCCATGGGAAGTGAGTGCCATATAATTAATGATTGTTGCCACCAGGATCTGTCCTCCGACTCGGGCGTGGTCGGTCTCCTGATCGGGCTTCCTCCTGGGCGGACCTGCATAGAAGTCCTCACGCGAGAGGCGTTGGGGGTGGCCCTCCGCGGAAGACCCTCTGACGCTTAAGTCAGTGGGGATCGACGATCAACAGAAATGAGGAGAATGATCTCTCTGGGGAGTCCCTCCAGGAGTGGCCAATCGGGAGCTCCAGGGGAGCGCTAATGAGCAGTGAAGGAGAGAGAGAGTGAGTGAGAGTGGGCTATGCGCGCGTACCTGAGAGAATCTGGGAGTGTCGTATTTATAGGCAATCACCTGAATCTTGAGCGAATCTGGAAGGTTCGAAGGTTGTTGGGATACGAAGATAATTCGAATCAGGTTGTTGTGAGGTCGGTGGGATCTGTATCTTGTTTGTTGAAGGATCGACGGCTGGGAGAGCTCTTTGATGGCCTGATATCCGATGAGTGTGTAGGTTCTAGGCCGTTATTGTAGATCCTAGACCACTCCTCGATATGATCCTTTGTTTGGGATTCTGTTACGCTAGACCTGGGCTCTCCCGCATCGGGTTCCATGGAGGTGCATGTCGAGCCATGAATTGCTCGGGAAAGCCGAGCTACGGGTTGCTCGGGGAAACCGAGCCATGGGTTGCTCGAGGAAGCCGAGCTATGGTTTGCTCGGGGAAGACCGAGCTATGGATTGCTCGAGGAAGCCGAGCTATGGATCGCTCGGGGAAGACCGAGCTATGGATCGCTCGAGGAAGACCAAGCTATGGATGGCCCGGGGAAGCCGAGCTATGGATGGCTCGGGGAAGACCGAGCTATGGGTAGCTCAGGGGAGCCGAGCTATGGATCGCTCGGGGAAGACCGAGCTATGGATGGCCCGGGAAAGCCGGGCTACGAGTTGCTCGGGGAAGACCAAGCTATGGGTAGCTTGGGGGAGCCGAGCTATGGGTGGCCCAGGGAAGCCGAGCTATGGATGGCTCGGGGAAGCCGAGCTATGGGTTGCTCGACCCGCTGGACCATACTAGTTAGCTTGTTCTTTATGGGCGTAGTGTAGCGGGCGGGGGGATGGGGCTGATCTTAGCCCTTTGCACGGTTATCAACGCAATGGCGATTTTACCCCTCAACACATGCCCCCCACTCCCTAGTTCGAAGCGTAGATTCGGGCGTAGGGAGTATAAACTTAGGTGGCGCAATCCGAACGATGGACATGTATTTGACAGCCCACGCAATGATGTCCTAATTAATGCTGCGTGGCCATTTTGCCTTTTCAAGGTGGATCCGTCATTCCTTAGGAGCGAAGGCAACAGCTGGGGGAGCGCCACATAGGAGATCTCGATTTTCAGGGTGCCTGTAGTGGCGGTTCCGGATGTCTTGGTTGAGATGCTTCATCTTCACCCTGAGGCAGTTTCCCTTGGGAAAAACGGAGTCGTGGCGGCGCCCTCCCTATTTGTAGCGCTCTCTCGCTTTTCCTTAGAGAACTTCGTTTTTCCATTTTCTCAGCGATCTTGCTCAGCATCTCTTTCGATCGAAGACATGGTGAGTGCGAGTGAACAGGCTTCGGAGGTGACCTTGGCGGATCTGGAACGGATACGTCGCCTGTACAAAATTCCTCAGGATGTTACCTTGTTGCTCCCGACGGCTGAGGACAGGGTGACATCTGGATTAGGGGACAGGGCATTCTGCTATGAGGAAAGTTTGAGGGCAGGTCTCCGGTTCCTCTTCATCCACTGGTGCGGGAGGTGATGAGGTTCTACAACATATGCTTCACCATGGTGGCTCCCAACAGCTGGCGCAACCTCATCGGATTCATCTCGTTGTGCAGCCGTGTCGGGGTGACCGCGACCCTTCCGATGTTCAGGGTGTGCTACAATCTGGTCTCCGGAGGGCCTCAGAGTGGCCTTACATCGGCCCTCGGAGGTCCTTCAAGATGATTTCGGATAACCCATCGTCGATAAAGGAATGGAAGTCGCGATTCTTTATAGTCGAGGGGAATATCGGCTCGGATTTTCCTCGGGTGTGGGGATAATACGTAAAGGATCCAGAAGCGCACCCAGAGTTAACCGAGTCAGAGAAAAGGGATCTGATCGTGTTACGCGGCAGTCGAGCGCTTCCAGCCAGTGCCCTTCTATCGGAGGACGCTCTCTTTGCGGCCGGATTAAGTCCCGTCGATCCTCGCGGTGAGTATTACTTCGTAGCCAATAGCTTAATGTGGCTCCATCTTTGATTTTTGTGTGAACTAATGGGCGAATCGTATTGCCCCTACAGCCGAAAGGTCGGCGCTCACAGACCAGATGAGGAGGAGCTGGCAAGCGCCGCAGGAGATCCGGCTCCAGCAGCAAGCATAGGGCCGAGAAGAGGTCTCACCCTTCCGGCTCCCGCCCCAGGGGGATCAGGAGAGACGGTGATGATCGGCGCTCCTTATCGGCGCGGGCCGGAAGTATCGAAGTTCGGCGGCGCATGATCTTCGGCGCCGGAGGAGGGTCTGTCGGAGGCGAAGATCAGGATGCCGCAGGGGTTTCAGAGGAGGCTGCTGGAATTTCCTCCCACCTGTTGTCATTTTGTCCGACGATGGCGAGGGAGCAACGCCGGTTCACTTGGAGACCCCGTGGTCGGGGCGGCTCGGTCTCCCTCATTGGAGGCCGGTGGCTCGGAGAGGTCGCAGGTGGAGGCGGGAGTGGCCCCCGCTTCAATCGAGGCGGGAGAAGTGGTTACAGCTGCGAGGTTCGGCCTGGGCTGGTGGGAGAGCCAGCAGGCGACGAAGGGGTGGCCGAACCTGCCGAACCAGCGATCGAACCTCGCGGGGTGCTTTCTGGTGAAGGCCTTCCGCCGAGGCACAGGAGGCTCGGGGGAAGCCGAAGTTCCTGAGGAGTCTATTGGGGTAGGGGAATGTTCGAGGAGGCAGAAGCAGAAGAGGAGGAAGAAGGAGAAGGAGGGGAGCCGTCGAGCGAAGGGGACGTTCGGGCCGGGGCTCCCCTCGCCGGAGTCGAAATGCCCGAGGCCTCTCAAATGAGGGCTCTGGTGGAGGAGGCTGGCCAACCGAGGGCCTCATGGGCCGCGGGTTCCCAAGTTGGCTCCCTGAGCGCAGACTTCCACTCACGCGACCCGGAGGTGAGTGCCATGTTCTCCGCTTTGATGCGGTCTGCGTTCCAAGGGGGAGAGGGTTCCTCAACAGGAGGGAATTATCCGGAGGACCTTGTCGAGATGGCCTTTAGGTACACCGGGATGCCGAATGAGGCTTTTCTTCTTCCGAGATTGATGATCTTGCCCTTACGAGGATTGCTACGGATTACGCGTCTCGGGTAAGTTGTCACACCGAAGTATGGTCTTTAGTCAGCTAGTTCGACTGTATTCCTTATGTGTGCAATCCTTTTTGCAGAATGCCCTGATCATGAGGGCGCTGAAATGGAGCTTGCATCTGGTTGTTGGAGCTTGGGCTCGGGCCCGCCAGGAGGTCGATCACCTCAAGGAGAGGGTGGATTCTACAGATAAACTTTTCCGAGCCTTGGTGGTCCTTCAGAGGGAGCTCGAGGAGGCTCGCAGGGTTCTTGCAGTTGAGAGGGAAAGAGCCTCTCAACTCGCCACACAGGTCAGTGAGCTTCAAGGCTTCGCGAGCAGTCCGAGAAGCTCAGTCTGGAGCTATCTCAGATCAAGGCGGAGCACGAGAGCAAGGTCAGTTCCATGCAGCAACTTTTTGGTAAGAGGTGGGACCAGTTGAAAGCCAGCCATGCTGAAGATAAGGGCAACTGGAGCAAGAGGCTCGAGGAGGAGGAGCATAGGTGTCGGCGGCAGCAGGACCACCTCACCCGTCTGAATAAAGAGCTCGCCGACGCAAAGGATCGGCTAAAGTGGTCGGACGAACGAGCTGCTCGACTTTCCGACGAGCTCGACTACGCCCGTCAAGAAATTGGAGACACTCAGTCCCGGGTGGACGAACTCAAAGAGAGCCTTCGCCAAAATCAATCGGCTAAGTCTAGGGCTCTCAATAGGGTCCAAGTGCTGGATGGTGAATTAGCCCGGCGGAACGAGCAGGTAGGCCGTTATCTGTTTTATCCATTCCGGTTTTTCGACTTCTGCCTTACTTGGTTCTTCGTCTGTAGTTGAACAAGATGAGCCAGGAGTTTCAGGAGCGGTTGACGGCATTCGAGAGGAGGCGGCCTCGAGGCACCGAAGGATCTCCGAATTGGAGAAGCAATTAGCGAGGCAAACGCGTGGGCCTCTTCAGCGGTGGAGGAGTACAAGAACTCTACCAAATTTGCCGAGGAACGCAGGGCGGCCTACGCCGATGCATTCCAGCTCGGCGAAGAGGAGGCGCGGGCTAAGATTGCTCAAACCTATCCTGACCTGGACCTGTCTTGTTTGGAAGCCGAGTATTATGAGACACGCACCCCGGGGGACGAGGAGGACGATATGGATTTTCTGTTTCTTTTTCTGTTTGTAGTTCGACCAGAAATCAGTAAACGGGTCAGCTATTTTTCATTTATGTCTTTCTTGGATGGTTCCTGTCTTGAATTTTAGTCCCAACTGCGAGCGCCGCTTGGTTGGTTTTCCGACTCGAATTTGAAGGAACATCTTGGTCGAGGCCAAGGCATAGGGATAGCCCCGACGAAGGAGTCGAGCGACAACACAGCTTGGTACAAAAGGAGGTTGAGAGACGATTCAATTTGGCTAAGCCGAAAGACACAGTGGTTCGGCTAGGTCCGAAGAATGAAATAGCTCGACTAAGGCTGAGGGATGAAGTGGCTCGGCTAAGGCCGAGGAAAAAGTAGCTTGGCTAGGGCCGAGGAACGGAGTGGCTCGGCTAAGGCCGAGGAAAAGTAGCTCGGCTAGGGCCGAGGGACGGAGTGGCTCGGCTAGGGCCGAGGTAGTCCACCTTACCAGTGGCCAAACTGTGATCGTGCCTTCGACGAAAAGAGGGGAAGGTAGTCCACCTTACCAGTGGCCAAACTGTGATCGTGCCTTCGACGAAAAGAGGGGAGTTTGTCCCCGAGCAGGGGGTTTGTTGAACCTTCGCTGTCACCCCTTTATTCCTTTTGGTAAAGAGAGGGTTTGGCCTTTGCATCTATTTATTACCCCTGTCAGTGCTTTGTCCTTTCCAAGGCAGGTCAATTTTCGTTTCACCGAAGCAGGTGGTATGGCTCTGCAGCCAGCAAAAGGTCGCCTGGCACCTTCCGACGGACCTTTGCTGTATTGATCTTTTCCGATGCAGGTCGCTTTGGCGTGCGGTGTAAGTGCTTATTTGCCATTGGAGGACGTCATTTTCACAGGGCGATCCCTCGAATCCGCCAGTATCTGCAAGATCGGCGACAGTTTTCTGCATTTAAAGCTCATGATCCGGGATCAGAGATAATCTTTTGGCATGCGTCATGGCTCGGGCGACGCGCTTGGCGCGCATTGTGGGGTGCTGTTTTCATTTCAGGAGGCCACGTGGTGGCGTGGTGTGGCGTTTCGAATCTCGGGCTTTCTGTTTTGATAGCTGTTCCCGGTTCGTCTCCGCCTATAAAAAGGGGAAAAGGGCTGTGTTGGGCCATCCCAAAGTTTTCTTTTCTGTAAATTGTAAAGGTACACACAATGCCTGTCTCTCTGGGGCTTAGAGCGGGAGGACCGAGCTTTCCTCCTGCAAGTCGTCGTCGTCCCCCGGACAGTTGGGGTGACGAAGGAGCCGCCGGGGGGTGGCTTGCCCTCAAGAAAGGAGTTCCGGAGATCGTATGGAGAGCGCACAGGAGGTTCGCAGAGATCGCATGGAGAGCGCACATATACGCTTCCTGTGTGACCTTTGCGGTTCACCCTTGGGGATGCAGGGTAGGAAGTGTACACGTGCTGCCCATGACTTGCGTGAACTTCTCCTCCTCCCCTGGTCCGGATTCCTGGGCTCGTCCCGGAGAATCTTTTGCCACGTGAGGAGGGGGTGATGGTGTGTCGCCCGCTAGTACGTTGCCTTTTGACTTGGGCAATGGCTAGCGGTACACACTAGATTTGGGGAGTGCCCCGGTATCAGGGTCCGCGAGCTTTCTTCCTACTCGTCGGAGGGCCCTTCGGTTGGGTGGTTTGGGGCAAAAACCCGTCCACCCTTTCTGATTTCTCTGATATCTCGGTTTGGACGCCGAGATATCATTATTAACCGAAGCTGGTCGCAACGGTCGGGCCGAGTCGTCCGCTCATTATCAGCGCGAGCTGATTGGTTCGTGGCTTGCCTGATTTGTTGGACCGGATGCCGAAGCATCATAGTCACCCGAAGCTGCTTGGAGCAGTTTGCCCGAGTTATGTACTCGTTTTTATTTCATGCATTTAATGCACTTGTAATGCCTCTCAGGCGGTTGTAATTCGTTTCGATGGTAATGAAATAAAGAAAGTTTTGTTCTTTCTCCTAGTTTCTGTTTCTTTTGTGCCGAGAGTTGTTGTTGGCAATGAAACGAGGGGCAGGGATATCGCTCGTTCTTGGCCAAGGATTCCGCACTATCCGACCTAGTCGGGGCTCATAAGCTGCCCAAATTCGAATGGAACTTTGGAGATCGTTTGGTCTGGTCGGGTCTTGCGATAATGAGACATGCGTCTTGGCCTTATGCTGGGGCCTTGATGGTGGGAAGAATTCCTCGGCTTTTGCCGGGATTCTTAGCGGTAGAACGTATTCCATGACTATGGCCGAGGTTCGGAGACTTATAGCTCGGCCCTGTCGAGGTTCGGAGACTTATAGCTCGGCCCTGCCGAGGTTTGGAGATTCATTGCTCGGCCCTGCCGAGGTTCGGAGATTAGTCGCTTGGCCCAGCCGAGGTTCGGAGATCTATTGCTCGGCCCAGCCGAGGTTTGGAGATCTGTCGCTCGGCCTAGCCGAGGTTCGGAGATTAGTTTGTTCGGAGGGGTAATTCGGTTGTCGCCGAGACTCCGGATGTTTGGTTCCTGCGAGATTCGACGCGGAACGCCAAAGCGGAATGGGCGGCGCATGGGTATGCCCGACATTTATGATTTGGCTATTTCCGAGGGAAGCGAGTCAGCGTCAGCCGCTGACGCTCTTTCTTTTTCGTACTTTCCAAAGGGCAGCCGATTTAAGGCAATTCGGAAGAGTTTCGAGGGCATTTACTCCGCGAGGCCCAACAGATCGGGAGGAACCCAGTTTCTAGAGAAGGAGGGGGGTTCCCGAGTAATTCGTCGACGTTTAGCGATTTCCCTCGGAAGGGGGCACAACCCTCGCGTCCTGTGGGCGCCAGCCAAAGTGGCGACACGTGGCAGATTCTCATGGGTCGGGATTTATGACCCGACTGATCGAGATACTTGCCTGGAAGGTATAAATATGGATGAGAGGGATGCCAGCGTTTACCATCCTTTCGGTTAGCCTCTCAACAGCTCCCGATATGGCTTCTCAGGGTGAAGGGCAATCGTCCGAAGAACAGGCGTAGTTAGCAGTGGCCGCGGGGGCTTCCAAGGGAGCCGTTCCTCCGTGACCGTTGATGGTGTGGCCCTGGCGTCAGCTCTGGCAGGCCACAAACAGCTCAAGAGATCGGTCGAGGAGTTCCTCGCCATTTCTATGAGGGAGGCCGAGGCTCTCCGTCGGGTCATTGACCAGCAGGAGGGGGTGATAGCATCCCTCCGTCAACAAGTTGCCGAGCTGACTCGGTGTGTGGAAGACCTGGCAGCTCCTGGGGGAGACATTAGGCCTCTGCAAAGGCCATTTTTCACTTTCTTTTTGTACTTTTCCTTATAATAAATAAAGAGAAAAGTCCTTTTTGGCAATCTTTTGTTCTCTGTTGAGACCGTTGTTTGGTTCATAAAAAAGGAAAAACCGTTTGTTCCTGTTTGAGCCAAAGGGGGACCTGGGCGGTCCCGTGGGCTTACGCGATAAGTCGTGTCTCGTTTGCGGAGCGAGACAGGCGCTTAGGCGATAAGGTGCAGGGATATTGCTCGGGGATTTAGTAGGAGGGATTCCCAACTTTGTCTGGGGTTCTTGGCGGCCGTGTAGGGCCTGTCGAGGCCTTTAGGGATTTGCTAAAGGCGCAGACTTTGTGTCTGCTGACGGTTTTGCACGGTGTGCATTTTTCAAACTGGCCGAAGTTCTGGGACTGTTCGGAAGTCCTTCAGCTTCAATCGAGGTTTGCGTGCTTCGGTTTTTGCCGGGGCTTATGCACTCCGATTTTAGCCGGGGCTTTAGAATTCATCACTAGGCCAACCCGAGGTTCGGAGACTTGTTGCTCGGCCCTGCCGAGGTTCGAAGAATAGTTGCTCGGCCCAGCCGAGGTTCGGAGATTAGTTGCTCGGCCCAGCCGAGGTTCGGAGATTTCGGAGATTTGTTGCTCGGCCCAGCCGAGGTTCGGAGATTAGTTGCTCGGCCCAGCCGAGGTTCGGAGATTTCCTGCTTAAACAGGTAACTCGGTCGTGCCGAGGATTGGTAAGCAGCATCTGTTTTTTTCACGATTTTTGGTGATATAATTTGTGGTGATTTATGTCATGAATTATGAAACAACGTGCCGACAAAAATTTAAGAAGGCGAGCCTATAGAGGGCGTACCCTACTGATGATACTTGCGGAGGTTGTCCGAATTCCACGTCCGAGGGATGGATCTTCCGCTTAGATCTTGCAGCTTGTAGGTCCCGGGTCCGACGACCTCTCCTACTTGGTAGGGGCCTTCCCAGTTTGGAGCTAGCTTTCCTTGCTCCAGCGGTTTGGAGACAGATGCTTTCCGGAGAACGAGGTCGCCAGGCAAGAAAGCTTTCCCTTTGACTCTGGAGGCGTGGTAACGGGCCACTCTTTGCTGGTAGGCAGCTATTCTGATCCGAGCTTTTTCTCTGATCTCCTCTATCAGTCAAGGTTGGCGCGGAGCTGCTCGTCACTGGCTTCCTCTGAGTAGCTTTCCACCCGCAGGGAAGGGAGTCCTATCTCCACGGGATGACGGCCTCTGTGCCGAAGGCCATTCGAAATGGGGTCTCGCCTGTGGGCACTCTCGGGGTGGTGCGGTAGGCCCATAGGACATGGTGCAACTCGTCTGCCCACCTGCCTCGGGCTCTGGAGAGTCGAGCTTTGATCCCTTGAAGCAAGGTTCGGTTGGTTACTTCGGCTGCTCCGTTAGCCTGTGGATGCCCGACCGAGGTAAGGCGGTGATGGATCCCATGCTCCTCGCAGAACTGACGAAACTTCGGATTGTCGAACTGTTTGCCGTTGTCAGTGATGATGGTGTGCGGGAGGCCGAAGCGGCAGATGATGGATCTCCACACGAAGTCCTTGGCCCGAGCCTCAGTTATTTGAGCAACTGCTTCCGCCTCGACCCATTTGGTGAAGTAATCGATGGCGACGAATAAAAACTTCCGCTGCCCCGTGGCGAGTGGAAATGGGCCGAGAATGTCCATTCCCCACTTGGCAAAGGGCCAAGCGGAGGAAATGGGGACCAGGCTGGCGGAGGGGAGCCTCTGAATACTTGAGTGTCTTTGGCATGGGTCACAAGCTCGGACAAGGTCGTCAGCATCCTTTTGCATGGTTGGCCAATAGTAACCTTGACGCAGCACCTTGTGGCATAAGGGACGGCTCCCCAGATGGTTGCCGCAAATCCCCTCGTGTACCTCCCGAAGGGCATAATCAGCTTCAGATGGGCGAAGGCATCTGAGCAATGGCATAGAGAAGGACCGCTTGTAGAGCTGGTCATCAATCAACACATAGTGGGTGGCTTGCAGCTTTAGCCTTCTAGCTTCTCTTCGATCGGCCGGGAGCGACCCTTCTTTAAGGTACTTCAGGATGGGGTCGAACCATGATGGTTCGGCCTCAACTTGCATCACTCGGTCAGCTTCCGCGATACTAGGTCTCTCCAAATCTCCAGGTGAAATTTTTGTTCGGCGTCCATTGATTCCGCAGTCGCCAGCCGAGATATAGGTCGGCACGGGCATTTTCAGATCTAGGAATCTGAATGATCTCAAATTCAGGGAAAATGGGAGAGTAGGCTCGAACCTCTTGGAGATATCGGATCATGTTCGGTTCCCGGGCCTCAAACTCCCCTCGCACGTGACCTGCCACCAGCTGGGAGTCGGTGAAGGCATTCAGTTTCTCCACCTTAAGGCTGCGGGCGATCCGGAGACCGGCCAGCAGAGCTTCATATTCAGCTTCGTTGTTGGAGGCCGGGAAGGAGAAGCGGACGCCATATTCAAAAGTCGCCCCCTTCGGGCTGGTGAGGACCAAGCCCGCACCGGAGCGATGGGCGTTGGATGACCCGTCGACATGGAGGAGCCACCGGGCGCCAGATTTTGGTTTCTCGGGGGAGTCAGGGGTGGAGCCGTCCTCCGGGATGGTACATTCGAGGAGGAAGTCGGCTAGCACCTGAGCTTTGATGGCCGGGCGAGGCTGGAATCGAATGTCGTGCTCGCTCAGCTCGACGGCCCATTTAGTCATTCTCCCGATGTCTCCGGACGATGGACCACCGCCTTGATGGGTTGGTCAGTCAGGACCGTCACAGAATGTGCTTGGAAGTATGGCCGCAACTTTCGGACTGAGGTGATCAAGGCCAACACCATCTTCTCAATCCGGGTATACCTCGTCTCCGCATCTCGGAGCAGTTTGCTGACATAATAAATCGGCTTCTGGGCCTTATTTTCTTCTCTGACCAACACCGAGCAAACGGCACCTTCCGAGACAGCCAGATACAGGAACAATGTCTCCCCAGGATTTGGACTGCTGAGGAGAGGGGAGAGCCGAGGTACTTCTTGAGATCTTCGAATGATTTTTGACACTCGGAAGTCCATTGGAAATTCTTAGCCGACCGGAGAGTTTTGAAGAAGGGGAGGCATCTTTCGGCAGAACGAGCCACGAAGCGGTTAAGGGCCGCTATCCTCCCGGTTAGGCGCTGGACTTCTTTAATAGACGCCGGGGGCGCCATCTGCTGGAGAGCTTGGATCTTCTGGGGGTTAGCTTCGATACCCCGCTGGGAGACCATGAAGCCGAGGAACTTCCCAGAGTTAACGCCGAAGGCGCACTTAGTTGGGATTGAGCTTCATCCGATATTTGCGGAGTGTCGCGAAGCTCTCCGAGAGATCCTCGACGTGCTGTGATGCTTCTTTGCTTTGACCAGCATGTCGTCGACGTATACCTCCATGTTCCGGCCGATTTGCTCTTTGAAACTTTGTTGACCAGCCTTTGGTAGGTGGCACCTGCATTTTTAAGACCGAAAGGCATAACACGGTAACAGTAAGTACCTCGGTCGGTTATGAAGGCGGTCTTTTCTTCATCTTCGGGGGCCATCCGGATCTGGTTGTAGCCCGAGTAGGCGTCCATGAACGTCAGCATTTGGTGACCCGAGGTGGCATCCACAAGTTGATCAATTCGGGGAGAGGGAAGCTGTCCTTCGGGCACGCTTTGTTGAGGTCGGTGAAGTCGATGCAGATCCGCCACTTGCCGTTCGACTTCTTTACCATGACGACATTTGACAGCCAACTTGGGTAATTCACCTCCCGAATGAAGTTCGCCTTGATAAGTTTATCAACCTCCTCTTCAATAGCTCTCTGCCGCTCTGGGGCGAAACTCCTCTTCTTTTGCTTGATGGGCCGGTACATCTCGTCCACGTTAAGGCGGTGGACGAGAACTTCGGGGCTGATTCCTGGCATGTCGGAGGCGGACCAGGCGAAGACATCGGCGTTGCTTCGGAGAAAGTCGATCAGCTCCTGCCGGGATTCGCCTTTCAGCAGCGACCCGATCTTTATGGTTCGGTCGGGACGAGCCTCGTCCAGTGGTACTTCTTCCAGTTCCTCGGCTGGTTCTCCCCGTTGCTCGGCGAAGTCCTCCCGAGCGTCCAGCCCATCAACTTCAGGCATTCTGGACTGAAGGCTGGTGACAAAACTGTTGAGATTGTTGACCCTTGAATTGATTTTGATGATTACAAAACATTTAATTGACTCTTTAATTGCTTAGAATTATTGCATGAATATGTGAGTTACCTTATTTCTCCTCTTAGCTAGCTTTCCCCACTTGCTAGCTAATTTATTTCCCACTCACAATGTGCCTAGCCGAACCATGCATAAATAGAGTTGTCTTAGTAGCTAGCTTGTTCCTTCCATTAGTTAGCTGTTTTCCTTTGCAAGCTAGCTATCTATTGCTGATTTTTTCCACTTGGCCGAACACTTCTTGGAATAAGTTAGCTAGGAAGCTAACTTCCCTTCTTGCTGGCCGGTTTCTCTTCCTTGGAAAGCTAGCTTATTTCCTCACTTTTTCTCCTTGGCCGAATGCTTTGTTGAAGGAGGTAGCTTGCAAGCTAACTTGTTTCATCCATTCCATCTTACGTAGCATGAAAACTCCTTGGTATAGCTAGCTATGTGTTAGCTATCCTTTCATACAGTTAGCTAGGTAGCTAACTTGTTTTGGGCGTTTTTCCCTTGGCAGTGAGCATGATAAAAAGAGTTAGCTAGGTAGCTAACTTGTCCAAGCTTTTCTCCTTGCTACGTTTCATGAAAAGCATCCTTGGAGTTAGCTATCTAGTTAGCTACCTTTGTCATGAATTGAGTTAACTTTACATCTAGCTAACTAGCTTTTTGCATGATAGAATACCTTTTAAATAGCTAGCTGGTTAGTTAACTTCTTTCCTCCCTTTTTCAAATCAGCCGCATGAATTCAAAATGGAGTTAGCTCACAAGCTAACTATCTTTTTATCATGGCTTCACACCTTTATGGATAGCTAACTTATGAGTTAGCTGGATGATAAGAATTCCTTTTCATGAAACCATCTCCCGTAGCTTTTATTGAGAAAGCTAGCTTACAAGCTAACCATCTTTTCATGATTCCCTTTGGGAGTTAGCTATAAGCTAACTATCTTTATTGTTTTCATGGCTTGGGAGTTAGCTATTTTGTCATGAATAGGTTTGCCTTTTTATAGCTAACTTATGAGTTAACTATTTTTGAATTGTTTTCATCCTAGCCGCATGAATTCTAAATTGAGTTAGCTATATAGCTAACTATCTTTTTACATGGCCTCATACACCTTTTCATAGCTAACTCATAAGCTAACTATTTTTAAATCTATCTCTGTTCATGAAGCCGTTGGATTTTTTCTTATATGGCTAGTTAGCTATAGAGCTAACTAGTTTGTGCCTTAGTTAGCTCCATAGCTAACTACTTTTCCTTTATAGCATGAAACCATGGCACTTAGCTAACTTGTTTTCTTGCTCTTTGTTGCTAGCCGTGGGATGTTGAAAAAGAGCTAACCATATAGTTAGCTATTTTTATTCTCCTCCCTTGCATTGATGGTTTGAGGGCTGATCACTTCAGCCGTGGGATTTTGGAAACAAGCTAGCTAGCTTGGGAGAAAGCTAGCTTACTGGTTTCTCTTTTTTTCCCATTGTTGGCCGGACGTTTCTCTTTGGGAGTTGCTGAAAATTTATTTCAGCCAACTTGGTTTAAATGCTTACTCTCTCTCTCTCTCATTTAATGCTCTTTCTCTCTCTCATTTCTATTTTGATGAATGCTGACCGTTTCCTTTTGATTATGGACAGGAATCCCTCACTAGCAATGGGTTTAATGCTTTCATCATTTGGGAAAAATTTCAAACGGTTTTATTTCTTCCCGTTTTTCTTTTCTTCTATTTACCAATGAATCTAACGGATAGTTTTTTGATTGGTTTAAATAGAGATGTTCAGAAGAAAACCTTGACGAATTTCTTACATATTTTGACACATCAAGAATACAAAAGAGAGAANTGTTCAGAAGAAAACCTTGATGAATTTCTTACATATTTTGACACATCAAGAATACAAAAGAGAGAAAAGAAAGAAATCAAAAGAGAGTGTCTATTGCTTACAACTTTCGGATCTTGAGAAGCAAGTCTTTGTGCTGCGAAGTTTCATCCTTCAACACTTGCTCAAAAATCGTCCAAGCCTTTGAAGCAAGATTCAAATCTCAGCTGCATCGACATTCTACATTTGCTGCTGGTTATTGCTTCTAAAAATTGTAAAGTTCTTATTTGAATATCTGCTCATATTTGGAGCTATCTGTTATTCTTTGATAAATCTTGTATTAGGGTTAGAGATAACCCTAGTTTCTTGATTGGTTTCCTTGTACCACTAAAACAAGAGGACTAGCCGGGAAGGCTAGGGGATTGGCTTCCTTGTGCCAGTAAAACAAGAGGACTAGCCGGGAAGGCTAGGGGATTTGGCTTCCTTGTGCCAGTAAAACAAGAGGACTAGCCAGGAAGGCTAGGGGATTTGGCTGCCTTGTGCCGTGAAAACAAGAGGACTAGCCGGGGAAGGCTAGGGGTTATAATCGTTGTGATACGATTAGTGAAATTCCCAAGGGTTTTTGGGGAGTGGATGTAGGAGCCGAGTTTGGCACCGAACCACTATAAACCCTGCTGTGTTTGTGTTTGATTGATCTGTGTATTTTCTATTTTGTGCACTCCACTACACCGCTGCAAATTAACTTTTGATTAAGCACATATCTGCGTTAGTCAATATCATCCATTGAATTAATTTTTAAAATACCCAATTCACCCTCCTCTTGGGCTACTACATCTGGGCAACAAGTCATGAAATAGAGATTTGAGAATGAAACATAGGAAAAGTGCGCGATAATTTTTTGGCCGCCCTACCTCCCTACCACGGTGAAGTAGGTTCAAACTACACCCTCCAACAATGGTTCACGAGCCCAGATGCAGGGAAAATGGGAGAAAAATAGAATGATCCAATTCTCTCCCTCCACTACCAAAACACAATATCATTGCTGAAATTTCCTCTCTCCACCCACGACGCGACCATTCTGAAACATGGAAGAGTATTAGGTTTAATATAATTTAGCTTAACCTTAATCCTTGTTTCCTATTCATCATAGTAAACATATAAACCTTCTATGCCTCACTCTTCGCACCAAAGTTTAATGCATTGATATCATAAATACAAAAAATATAAAATTACAACATGAAGCCATCTCTACCTATGATCAGCTTGAGAAATATATGTCAGATTAAGAATTAAAAAGAAAAGCTATGGATGCTGAGGGAAGGCATTGGTACTTTTAACAGTGCCATCATAATTTTCAAGTGCTGAGCTTCTGAAATGTAGCTTTTCAAAAAAATTTGAATACATGCTACTCACTTTTCAAAAAAAAAATTTAAAGAAATAACAGTTTGCAAACTGTCCCAAACTCACTTTTCAAAACATACTAAGAGTTGAGTGTAGATCAGTGGTACACCTGACCTTCGAGGATTGTCTTCTTGTCACATAGTTTGTGGATGTCAATAACTTTTCATGGAGCTCAAAGAACTGGCACAACATTCTCTCATCAGATGACTTACCTTAAACACATTTACAAACAACTTTAGTTTAAAAGTTTCACAACAAGACTACTAAACTAGCAGCATCAACTTCCATCAGAGCAACCAAATCAGCAATATGTGAATTTACTGGCTAACTTGTTCATAGTGGGAACCATTACTGGGAAACTGCAGTTACAAGTTTAGTAAGCAAGTCCTGCCATATGTTTCTTTCAGAACATGCAAAAGGGAGCTATTGTATCTAAAGACTAATCACCAAGAAAGGCAAGGTAGAAGAAGTGACCTTGAAGGTAGCAAGAGCATTAGAAGCAACATCAAAGCTTGGAAGTTCCATCATACCCGAAGAATAATTCAAAGCTAGGTTATTCCAATATATGTATCTGAAAGAGCACTACAAAATCAAAATGCATGCAAAATCAAAACGTATACGCTATAGGATGGATGATAAAGCATGGTGAGGACTGAGCATGCAATCAAATAAGTATGTTTGCATATATGTTAACACTACCAATAGGGCTCACTTAATTATCAGAACTTATAGAAGCAATATCCAGAGATTAAATTTATTAAATAAGAAAATGTGTTAAAGTATGAAGATGCAGATTGTTTGGCAATAGAAATCTTTAGGAAAAGTTTAGCAATAGAAAAGTGAATGCAGATTTTAGAGTTAGAAGTAACAGCAAAGCAATAAAAATGCACAAAGTACCAAAAGTAACCACATGAAGACGCCTAGTCATCATCACCCTAATGGCATAATAGTAACAGGATATTACCTCTATGATTTCATGCTTCAGAACAGCCACATAACTTTGTTCTTTCCTAACCCGGTGATACTTCTTCCACCCAAATTGGTTTATATACTAGTGCTATGCATAAAGGAACTCAATTAGGTCCTGCTCCATGACTTTGTTCTACACTGGCCTTCCTCAAGCTTACCCCTTTCCGCAGTGCTGCCAATCTAGGCAAGGGAGGGTACCAACTCTTCCAGCCAAACTAGTACAATGTACCAGCGTATCTATCATACATCCCATGTCCTTCCACCAAGTCATACAATACACCTCACACTACCAAGCCACACCACCTCCAGAATACTAAGCTATACCATAACACTTTCATAATACTACCAAGCTACACCTGACCACCTCCAGAATACCAAGCTATACCATACCAACCCCAAAATATCAAGTCACCCAGACCACTTCCAGATACTAGCCACATCACATCCAGAAAGTTGAAAACCCATAATCTCAAATTAAATCAAAAATCATTTATAACAAAACATATATATATATATATATATATATATATATATATATATACACACACACACACACAAATCCACAATAATACATAATGCTCATTCCAAATCATGCAAAGAAAATCAATAATAAAATATGATATATGGAGGCATGCAAGTCATAAAAACATATAACACAACAGTAGGGTGCAGAACTCCTACCTCAAATTGCTAGTCCAATAACTTCTTGATGCAGGATAATAGTCAATGATCACCTATAATTCAGCATAAATAATTAATTAGTTCATCAAAATTCATAATTAATAAAATTAACATTTTATTCCCTAACCTGAAATATAGAAATGATAATTTTACCCCTCTAATATAATATCTAGTAACCTTACTTAGCTTCTTTTATCCTAGAAATTATCATTTTCTAATTATACAAATTTCCACTGTCTTGACTATATTTACAAAACGCTCCTTCTTCCAATGACTAATTATCAATTTAAACATCATTATCAAAATCATGACTTAATAACCAAGATCATATTTCATCAATAGAATTTAAAATAAATGGATTTCTTTGGATCATTCAACCCATTTTATTCCAACCCAACACAAAAATAATATGATATTTAGGTGAAATAAAATCAGATTATGCATCTTTAAATCCAGATCTGAAGCAACTATGTGAGATTAGCTAAACCCCATAAATTCTATAATTAAATCCTAAGGTTCTCAACCAAATTTAATTAAACTAATCATCCTAAGGGACTGAACCAACTGGAACTACCTGGTTCACTGGTTCAGCCAAACCCTTTAAGAAGGCTACAACCTTGTTCTTCTCCCGACGCCCGAAGCCCCCCAATGCCAGCTCCTAACTCCCGCCGCCGGTGCCACCCCTCGCTTGTCGCAACTACGGCGGCGGAGGCGACCTCCTCTGGCGAGGTCCCCGCGTCCAGCCCCATACCCTCCACCCGACATCTCTCTCACCAATCTCCCTTCTCCATCTTTATCCACCTCCCAATGGCCCAGCCACCGCCGTCACCCAAGCCGTCTCCGGCTTCCCTTCCCGTCACCCGTACCCCGCCAATGAAGGGCAGTGGCACACACCGCTAGGTCCGATGGCCTCCCACGACCGGACCTGGTCCAAGCAAGCGAGAAGATGTTGTCTTCTCCCCAGCCGGCAGCCTCTTTCCTCGTCGCCGGCCACCATGGCAGCGGCGAGCGGCGGTGACACTCTCCTTCCTCCGGCGATCTTCTCTGGCAACGGCAGACCTCAAACCTCCCAAAAATCCCATTGATACCTCAGTTGAAATAGAAAAACAGAGGAGAAAATATTTTACCTCCTCCTTGCCGGGGTCGCTGGCGATGATATAAACTTCTCCCGAAGGTTCACCTAGCTCCGGTGATCCTCCCCTACTCTTTAATTAGAAAATCTCTCGCCCTTTCAGCTGGAATTGAAGAGATTATCATGAAACAGAGCTTTGAGAATGAAACAGAGGAAAAGAGCACAATAATTTTTCGGCCTCCCTACCTCACCGGCGACATTAGCTCAAGCTCTGGCGACGTTCCATGGTAAAGTAGGTTCAAACTACACCCTCCAACAATGGTTCACGAGCCCAGATGCAGGGAAAATGGGAGAAAAAGAAAAGAATGATCCTGATCTCTCCCTCCACTACCAACACCACTATCATCGCTGAAATTTACTCTCTCCACCGGCGACGTGACCATTCTAAAAAATGGAAGAGTATTTGGTTTAATTGAGTGCATTTTGAGTAAGATTTAATATAATTTAGCTTAACCTTAATCCTCATTTGTTATTCATCACAGTTGACATAGTAATCTTCTATGCCTCACTCTTTGCACCAAAGTCTGATGCATTGATAACATAAATACAATAAAATATAAAATTACAACATGAACCCATCTCTACATATGATGACCTTGAGAAATATATGTTAGATTAACAATTAAAAAGGAGAGCTATGGATGCTGAGGGAAGGCATTGGTATTTTAACAGTGCAATCATAATTTTCAAGTGCTGAGCTTCTAATTGTAGCTTCTCAAAATTTAAAGAAACAACACATTACAAACTATCCTCAACTCACTTTCCAAAAACATACCAAGAGTTGAAGATTGTCTTCTTGTCACATAGTTTGGGGATGTCAATAACTTTTCATAACATTCTCTCATCAGATGATTTACCTTAAATGCATTTACAGACAACTAGAGTTTAAAAGTTCCACAACAAGACTATTAAACTAGCAGCATCAAACTACTATCAGAGCAACCAAATCAGCAATATGTGAATTTACTGGCTAACTTGTTCATAGTGGGAACCATTACTAGGAACTGCAGTTATATGTTGGTAAGCAAGTCCTGCCATATGTTTCTTTCAAAACATGCAAAAGGGAGCTATTGTATCTAAAGACTAACCACCAAGAAAGGCAAGGTAGAAGTACTGACCTTGAAGGTAGCAAGAGCATCAGAAGCAACATCAAATCTTGGAAGTTCCAACATACCCGAAGAAATAATTCAAAGCTAGGTTATTCCAATATGTATCTGAAAGAGCACTACGAAATCAAAATGCATGAAAAATCAAAACCTATATGCTATAGGATGGATGATAAAGCATGGTGAGGACTGAGCACGCAATCAAATAAGTATGTCTGTATATGTTAACTCTACCAATGGGGCTCACTTAATTATCAGAATTTATAGAAGCAATATCCAGATATTAAATTTATTAAATAAGAAAATGTGTTAAAGCATGAAGATGCAGATTGTTTCGCAATAGAAATCTCTAGGAAGATTTTAACAATAGAAAAGTGAATGCAGATTTTAGAATTAGAAGGAACAACAAAGCAATGAGAATGCACAAAGTGCCAAAAATAACCGCATGAAGATACCCAGTCAACATCCTAATGGCATAATAGTAACATGATACTACCTCTCTGATTTCATGCTTCATAAAAGCCATGTAACCACAATATAATCTTCCAGATATAAACCATATCAATAAAACTAAAAAGTCCTTTGACAATTCAAAGTCTATTTGTTTCTGCAATCAGAAGTCTATGCATCCAGATAGTTATTAGAGTAACTAATTACATCTGAAATTAAGTAATTTCTAACGTTAATTTGTTTCTAGTTGAACTCTATGGCTTACTGTGTCAGATAATATTAAAACCAGGTATGACAAATGCTTATGCTTATCTCAAACAATAAAACAATATCAAATAACAAAACATGCCATTCCATTTTTATCTTCAAGATTACAGATAAAAGGTCAATTGTGCGTGTGTATGAATGAACTTGTTTGCTACCTTATTTCTTTGAATTGAGAATATTTGTCATTTTTCTAACTGTAAGCTACTTATTTATATCATATCTGCCGTGAATGATTAATGATTAAAGATAGCATTTACCCCTTGCATCAAAAAAAAATGAAAAAGCAAAAGAAAAAAAAAGAAACGTAAACAATGCTAGTTGTGAGAATCATGAATTAGTGCATGATAATATGCATGAACAGTGTAGTATAGCCACCAACTCAAGAAAATTCCATTAGTTAAATTTAGGGTCTAGGATGGACAAATATATCTTAACCTTGCCCTCCCCCTAGGTTCCTTCAACTGGTACAAGAATGTGAGGGAACCTAAATAATCAAGCTTGCTTGCTTATTTACGTTTACAGGTAGACAATTATCAAGAGAAGAGAGGGAGATGGGATTGTACCTGATAAGCACTAAAATTAGTTGCCATTATACTGTAGATGCTCTTCTAAAGCAACGAAATAAAGGAAGAAATGTGCCGTAGGAACTCCTCTTTGATATTTCATAGTGCTGTCTCTCCAGGTTGGGGCATCCTTCAATGTGCAAATGCTGAAGGCTAGGGAGTCGTTGTTGGAGACCTTTTGGGAGTGATTGCAGCTGATCACAATTCCTAATTTCAAGACTCTCAAGTGCAGTGAGGGAGCCCAGATCTATTGGCAAAGAAGCCAGGTTGGGGCATCCTTCAATGCGCAAATACTGAAGGCTAGGGAGTCGTTGTTGGAGACCTTCCGAGAGTGATTGCAGCAGATCACAATTCCTAATTTCAAGACTCCGAAGTGCAGTGAGGGAGCCCAGATCTATTGGCAAAGAAGCCAGGTTGGGGCATCCTTCAATGCGCAAAGACTGAAGGCTAGGGAGTCGTTGTTGGAGACCTTCCGAGAGTGATTGCAGCAGATCACAACGCACAATTATAAGACTCTCAAGTGCAGTGAGGGAGCCCAGATCTATTGGCAAAGAAGCCAGGTTGGGGCATCCTTCAATGTACAAATTCTGAAGGCTAGGGAGTCGTTGTTGGAGGCCTTCCGAGAGTGATTGCAGCAGATCACAATTCGTAATATAAAGTCTCCGAAGTGCAGTGAGGGAGCCCAGATCTATTGGCAAAGAAGCCAGGTTGGGGCATCCTTCAATGTGCAAATGCTGAAGGCTAGGGAGTCGTTGTTGGAGACCTTCCGAGAGTGATTGCAGCAGATCACAATGCACAATTGTAAGTCTCCGAAGTGCAGTGAGGGAGCCCAGATCTATTGGCAAAGAAGCCAGGTTGGGGCATCCTTCAATGCGCAAAGACTGAAGGCTAGGGAGTCGTTGTTGGAGACCTTCCGAGAGTGATTGCAGCTGATCACAATCCTTAATTATAAGAATCTGAAGTGCGGTGAGGGAGCCCAGATCTATTGGCAAAGAAGTCAGACTTTTGCAGCCGTTAATAAATAAAGCTTGAAGAGCAGTGACATGTTGTAGGCCGCCTTCCGTCAAGGAAATTAGATTTGAACAGTGAATGACATTGAATGATATGAGAGATGTAGGCAACTTAGGCAATTTCAGCAGAGCTTCACAATTATAAATTTCCAATTTTTCTAGGTTTGGTGGGAGTTCTCCATCCCCTGATGATGAGGAGGATGATGGCAACGAGGAGGATGATGGCAAAGGTAAGGGGCCAATCAAATTTTTGCAACTTCTGATAGATAAACTCTTCAGTGAGTTCAAGCCACGGAACTCCTCCTTCGGCCAGTAGATCAGATTATCACAAGAATATATTTTTAAATCCTGAAGAGAAGCAAGGTTCTTCCCGAATCCCAATGGAATATGCGTTCCTTCCATTAATAAACTTTTAAGAGACGGTAGCTTTGGCATGGACATCAAATTAGGACAATCGATGATTTCAAGAAATTCAAGGCTTGGGAAAACCATCGTAACTTCTGCAGTTCCTTCATCCTTTAACCAGGCCTTCAAGCTCTGCATCTTATGCAACTTCAGTCTCTTTAGTGAGGAGAATGCTTGCACCGTACCATTACTTCCATTGCCGCTGCAGATGTGCTTTACCTTATCCATGTTCTCTAAGTAGAGATATTGAAGCGATTGAGAGTCCTCCATCCACATGGGAAAGCTAGTACCCCCATAGTATAAAATTGAAAGTCGCTTTAAACCAACATGGGGCCTAAGGCCCTCCAACACCTCTTCAGCATTATCTACCGATGCAACTTCTTCTTCTCCTTCTTCTTCTTTATAAGCAAACCTAGGCCATTGAACCATATCCCAGCATAATAATAATGAGTAAAGGTTATGTTTGGAATTAAGATCTGCTTTTTTAGCATCTGCTATGTTTTTGACATTCCTCAGGTTATATAGTTCTAATGTGCCACCAAGATTTAAGCCATTCAACTCATCTATACCCCTTCCATTCTCATTGCTCACAATATAATTTGTCAATGTTCGCAGATTTCTTAATTGCCCCATACTTGTTGGCAAGCACTTCAAACTATCACATCCATCAATATAGAGATGTCTCAGATTACTCATATTTTTCATACCATCAGGTAGCTTACGTAACTCGTGACAGCTAGAAAGTTTCAGAGTCTCAAGATTGAAAAGTGTGCTGGTGGCTTCAGGCAATGCTTCAATTTCAGAATAGGAAAGGTCAAGATACCTCAAATGTTTTAGAAATCCAATTGCATCAAACAATTTTGTGATATTAGCATCATTTAGTTTCAATGCTCTCAAGGGAATAGACTTTAATGAATTCCCAGCCACTACAACTCTAGAAGTCTGATCTGGTATCAGGAGAGTGCGAATATTTGGAAAATTATTTAGGGTCCTCTGTCTACCCAATAGAAAATTCGGAGGTACATACAAGTGACGAGTTTCCTTAGATATATGTTCCAGACTGCTAGGGCATTCATCCCTCATGATGGATTGTGCCAGGTCATGCATGAGGTCATGCATCTTGCATTTTGTGTTCCAAAAAATTACACCATCCTCCTCCTCGGTCTCTTTAATATCCTGAAAGAAAGATCTCCAAGCCAACTCATTAAAAATCTCATTACCTTTGTCTTGCAACTCCTTGCCTTCATCAGATGGAATAAAGCCATTAGCCATCCATAGCTGAATCAACGTTTCTTTTTCCATCTCATGATCCTTCGGAAATATGGCACAAAAAGCAAAACATTGTTTTAAATAGGAAGGCAAATCACGATAACTCAACCTTAAAACTGGTAAAATCTCATCACCAGCCCGTAATTTCCAGATCTCACTATCTTTCACGGACAACCATTCTGCTTCTTCTTGGCTCTTAGAATACATTAAGGCCCCGACTACATTCACAGCTAGAGGCAACCCATCACATTTCTTGACAATTTCCTTACCAATGCTTACTAGATTTTGAGGCTCTTCCCCTCCATCTTTAAATGCTTTCTTCTTAAAGAGTGTCCAAGAATCATTCTCATTCAATTGCTGTGGGTAATGAGGGGGATTTTGCTCATCATGCATGCTACCTCCTTATGTCTTGTAGTCACAATAATCCTACTCTCTTCTTTACCTGTTTCTAGCAAGGTTTTCAATCCATTCCACTTTTCCGTATTTTGATTCCAAACATCATCTAATACAAGAAAATACCTTTTTCCACTTAAAACTTCTCGAAGTCGGCGTTGTAACAACTCCATGGTTGATATGTTACACTCTTCCCCTGTAGCTGAACTTATTATTGCTTTAGCAAGTTTTGCAACCTCAAACTCATCTGACACACAGACCCATATGAGCGGCTGGAAATGCTTCTCCACCCTCTTGTCTTTATAAACCAATTGGGCCAGCGTCGTCTTGCCCAGACCACCCATGCCAACTATGGGAAGGACTGCAACATTCTGGCTATTATCGTGATCAAGTAACAATTTCACTATTTCTTCTTTTTCTTCCTCTCTGCCAATGACATTTGACTCATCAACGTAGGAGTGGGTTTGTGGCCTATCTCCTCTATTTTGTGGTTGTGTTGTAGGCGTGAAATGAAATTGGTCTCCCTCAGTCTTGATTTTATTTATTTTCTCAATAATATCATTTAACTTTCGCCCGATCTGAAAACGAAACCAAACTGGATTATAAGAAGAAAAGAAGCTGCGAACCTTTTTCATCATATCAGCCTGATTCAGCCGCTTTGCATCCACATAGAACTCATCCAGAATGTCGTCTGCTTCGTAGGCTGCCTCCTTGAGTACTTCCAACCAGCGCTTCACATCATCCTCGCCTTGCCGCTCCGCTGCGTTGCTAATTATGCGTTGGATCGCCAACAGTTTTCTTTCAAGCTCTTCTATCTTCTCACGGATGCCCCGCATCGATCTGAGCTGTCGGAGAGCATGGTTGGTTGCCTTCTCGATCAGCATTCGTAACAGAGCCGAGAGAAGTTCCGCCATTGCTCTCTGCTGCAGTAGAGTAGAGTCTCAATCTCTTCTGATGATTTGGGAAGAAGATTTGATTGAACGCAAGGCTCAGTGGAGATGATGCTTCCGTTTCTTTTTACTAGATATATATGTGGCTGCTCTCAGCGGTGCTCCTTCCGTAGTTTCAGTCGATCGATCTATTATTAGTTTATTTATGCTATATGAGATCAGCTCTGTCCTAGTCTATTTATTAATGAGTAAAATATCTATTTTTGCTGTACGCATGGGATGTGAAGGGCATTAGCCATTGTGCCGGTCAATAACCCATGGTTTGATTGAGGTGGACCTGTTTGTTTGCGTGTGGAATACCCTGGAGCATTCACACCGTATCTTTTTTTTTTTTAATTCATAAAATTATGACTCTGCACGTGAACAATCCTTGGGCATGTGAAATATCTTGAAGCATTCATACCACACTATTTTATTTGATAATGTATCAATTCATTTATACTAGATCACATCAATTCTCTCTCTCTCCTATTCAGCTTATATGTTATTTTTTTCTTCATTATTTTTTTTAATATTGATTGATCACGAAGGAAGATGCATGTTATTTTTTTTTATTATTTTTTTTTAAAAATATTGATTGATCACCAAGAAAATGCTAGATTCGTTCCTCTTTAGCTTGTACTATTTCTTTTTTTTTTTCTTTATTAATTTCTTTTGAGAAGTTGGTTGATGGCAAAGAAAGTGCTTTACGGAAAAAGTCTGAATTTTTTTTTGTTTTATTTTACGTGAGCCACTAAACTCATTTGGTGCCTGTCATTTTTTTTCTTTTTTCTTTATTATTAGTTTAGGAATCAATGCTCCGCTTCAAGGAAGTCCCCTCTCAGTTCAAGGAAATCCCCTCTATCAGTTTATTATTTTTTTTTCTTTATTATTATTATCCTCGAGCATTCATACCATATTAATTTTTTATACAAAATTAATACCATAAGTGTAGAATATCCTGAAGCATTCATACCACACTATTTTATTTTATAACGTGTCAATTCATCTCTCTTCTACTCAGCTTGCATGTTTTTTTTTTCATTTTTAAAAATATTAATTATCATTAAAAAAAAGATACATATCATTTTTTTTATTATTATTTTAAAAATATTAATTGATCACCAAGAAAGCGTTAGATTCCTTTCTCTTTAACTTGTACTATTTCTTTTTTATTCTATTAATTTTTTTAAAAAGTTGTTTGATCAGAAAGAAAGTGCTCTATGCAAAAGTCTGCATTCTCTCTTTTTTTTATTTTTTTTACGTGGGCCCTAAACTCATTTGGTGCCTGCCATTTTTTTCCTTTTATATTTATTATTATTATTTTATTATATTTTTTAGAAGGATTCATCGCAGAGAAGTGCTTTATGAAAAAGTTTAGATTCCTTTTCTCTTTTTTACTATTTTATGTGGCCCCCTAGCCTCTTTTGGTGCTGTCATTTTTTTTCTTCTTTTTATTATTTCTTTTAGGAATCAATGCCCCACTTCAGGAAAGTCCGATCTCAGTTCAGAAAAAGGAATCCAAAATTTAAAGTATATTTAAAATACAAATTAAGAAAGAGAAATATTTGCTCATGCAGCCGCGCATCTTTTTATATCTATGGCAAGCATCATACGTAATTAAGACATGAGAGCAGCACAAAGCATTAGCTTCCCCCTCATGCCTTGCCCTCTAGCAGCGACTTTTATGCTTCAATTGGTCATTTAAATCCCTAAACAAATCTGAAGTGATCACCGTGAAGAAACCTACTGTAGCAAACAGTGCGTTTTGGAAAGGCTTGTTTTCGGATGTACCTCGGTTAATTAATGGATGGCTCATGTATGTAATTCACATCAAAGGTGGCAACCTGGGTCTTCGTGTTCACAATATATGACACAGTGTTCACAAGGTTGGGGTGGAAGTCAGAATCTGGCTCAGTGGAGATGCTGCTGTTTCTTTTTATTGTGCCAGTGGATGAACTGACCAGATTCTCGGCCAAAGCTGACAACCACAAACCAACAAAACATGTTAAAAGTGGTCCATCCCCATACTTTCAGCTGGACTTGTTTGTTTTATACGTGATGCTTTTCACTAGAAATTGTGATAATGCACGTGAAATATTCGGGAGCGTTCACACTGTGCTTTTTTTTTTTTCTTTCATAAAAGTATGACTATGCGGACGAAAAAATCCTAGAGCATTTAAACTGTATTATTTTCTTTCATAAAATTTTATTACAATGCGTGTGAAACATTCGGCAGTTGCGTATGGCACTGCACTATCTTAACAGTTTCCCTGAGCAATCGTACACCACTAAAAGAGACGAAGTTGATAGCCTTCGCTCAATATATTTCTCTTATGTCAAAAGTTTGGATGTCAAAAAGTTATTTCATAATAGAAATATGAATTCCGTAGGAATAGCTTATTTCCTTTGTTATTTCAGATTTCTGTTTGGATGAAAATCTGATATTCCATGTTATTCCAGTGCAATTAATATAGTGTTATTCCAAATGATGTTTGGATGACATAGGAATAAGCATGTATTCCAGTAGGAATAGATGAAGAATTTTTCTAAAATTTCAAAGATATCCCTTCCAATAAAAATGGTTTATCAATTTTTATTTTTTTAAAATGACTTAAATAAATTATTATTTATTAATAAATAAGGTAATAAATTAATATTATTAATAAAATAATATAAGAACATACTTAATAAATTATTTATATTAATAAAGGAAAAAATAACATAATTAATTTATTATTTTCTATTAATAAATTTATTTAATTTTATATTATATAAATAAATTTATTTAAATGATATTATAAATAAATTTATTTAATTTAATTCCATCGGTGCCTCTAGAATAGCTGCAGTGGGAATAGGAGCTATTCCATGGGATATCATGGAATAAAAAATCAGAATAAGAAAAGTTGACTGAAATAGCTATTCTAATGAGGCCCACACTCCTTTTTTAAAACGGAATAAGGGCCTATTCCATGCCCTATTTCCCCCAACAACCCCCCCATGGGATACCATAATTATTAAAATAAATAATAATTTATTTTATATTAATAAAGAAAAATAACATAATTAATTTATTATTTTCTATTAATAAATTTATTTAATTTTTTATATATATTATAAATAATTTATTTAAATGATATTATAAATAAATTTATTTAATTTAATTTCATCGGTGCCTCTAGAATAGCTGTAGTAGGAATAGGAGCTATTCCATGAGATACCATGGAATAAAAAATCGGAATAAGAAAATTGATTGAAATAGCTGTTCTAACGAGACCCACACTCCTTTTTTTTTTTTTTAACGGAATAAGGCAGTTGCGTATGGCACCGAACCTCTATTGGAATGTCATCTGACAAACGCTCACCATCAACCATTGGAACAGGATCCACTGCCCCCCCCCCCCTCCAAAAAAAAAAAACACAGCCTAAAGGAATAAGGCAGTTGCGTATGGCACCGAACCTCTATTGGAATGTCATCTGACAAACGCTCACCATCAACCATTAGAACAGGATCCACTGGCCCCCCCCTCCAAAAAAAATGGAATGTCATCTGACAAACGCTCACCATCAACCATTGGAACAGGATCCACTGCCCCCCCCCCCCCTTCCAAAAAAAATGGAATGTCATCTGACAAACGCTCACCATCAACCATTGGAACAGGATCCACTGCCCCCCCCCCCCCCCCCCCTCGCGTATGGCACCGAACCTCTATTGGAATTGTTGGGTGCTCCCTCCACGTGGGGAGGGAATCGGCCCATGATAACAAACAGAATCACAGTTTGTTACGGAGCCCATGATAACAAACTGCATCACAGTTTGTTACGGAGCTGTTTTCAAAAAGGAAAAAGAATCCCAAAAATAAAGGAGGGGGAGAGAGATCCGTATGAGGGATATACGAGAGAAAAAAATCCCAGATTGGTGTGAGAGCCGTGCGTGGCCTGAGAGAGATCCAGAGAAGCCCAGGCTTGGGAAAAATCCTGTGCAACCTCAGGAAGTCGATACGGACGAGTCTGAGAGCAGATTTGGGGGGCACGGAAGAGCAACCACACGTTGGTGAGATCCTTCTTGTACCCACATCAACTATTATTTTAAGTTCGAAGTGTTTCCTAATTTTTTGGGCAAAAAGAAATTAGGAGAAAAGTTGTAATCTTTTATTAAGATTAGTGAAGTGCTCTCGGAATTTGCCCCATGGTTTTTCCCTTCACATTGGAGGGGTTTTCCACGTAAATTTGGTGTTTTTTTGTGTGGTGTTTATTTTTATTCCGCATATTCTGTGATTGTGGTAGATTGGTATATTTTTCTGTGATTGTGCACGCATATTTGTTCCGAGGGTGATTGAGGGTGTATTCCCAACAACAGTGGTATCAGAGCCAGGTTCAAGCCCAGAACAAATTATTTGAGCGTGCCACAGATGGATTCTACCACTAATACTAGTAGGATGATTAGTCTCAATGGCAGTAATTGGTTGATTTGGAAACCAAAGATGATGGATCTCTTGTATTGCAAAGATTTAGCCAAGCCGATTGAGAAGATGGGAGAGAAGCCAGAAAAATATGATGATGAAGATTGGACTACTATGGATAGAAAAGCAATCAGTGTCATCAGGCAATGGGTGGATGACACAGTATTCCATCATATTTCAAATGAAACCTCAGCCTATGAACTATGGAAGAAGTTAGAAGGGTTGTATGAGAGGAAAACTGCCGGAAATAAAGCATACTTAATCAGAAAGCTTGTAAATCTGAAGTACAAGCCGGGAAAATCAATTGCAGAGCACCTAAATGAGATGAAGAGCATTGTGAACCAGCTGGCTACAATGAAGATGCTTATGGAAGATGAACTTCAGGCACTCCTGTTGTTGAGTTCTCTACCTGATAGTTGGGAGACACTGGTGGTGTCATTGAGTAACTCCGCCCCTGATGGAGTTATCACCATGAGTCAGGCTACTAGTAGCTTGCTCAATGAGGAGGAAAGAAGGAAGGGAACTGGAGAGTCTCAAACACAGACAGATGTACTTGTCACAGAGGGCAGAGGGAGACAGTTTACTAGAAAAGAAAACAACAGAGGCAGAAGCAAATCAGACCAAGGAAGGAAATTGAATGCTACCATTGTCATAAGAAAGGACACTACAAAAGTGAATGTAGACTGCTAAAAAAGAAGAACAATGAAGGCGGTAAGGCAGAAGATAAGAAAGATAGAGAGGTAGCAGCAGTTGCCTCAGAAGAAGACATCATTCTATTTACAGAATGTGTTGATCAGTGCTTAGCCACCACATCAAATCAGGTTGATTGGGTGGTGGATACTGGAGCTTCTTATCATGCCACACCCAGGAGAGAGTTCTTCACATCCTACAGGATAGGTGATCTTGGTGTGATCCGAATGGGAAACAATGGTGTTTCCAAAATATGTGGGATAGGAGAAGTAGTAGTCCAGACCCGTGAAGGCAGCAGATTGATACTCAAAGAGGTCAGACATGTTCCAGATCTCAGGATGAATCTCATCTCAGCAGGCAAGCTAGATGAAGAGGGATATGTTAGCCAGTTTGGGGGAGATCAATGGAAGTTAATCAAAGGTGCTATGGTGATTACCAAAGGACAGAGATCATGCACATTATACAAGTTGCAGTCCAGTTTGGTTAGGGGAGAGGTATGCGCAGCAGAGCATGATACTGCAGATTTGTGGCACAAGAGATTAGGCCATATTGGCGGAAAGGGATTGCAAACTCTCGTCAGGGCAGGGGTCTTACCAGAGATACAGGACAGAGTTCTCAGTGATTGTACCCACTGTGTGGTGGGTAAGCAGCACAGGGTGACATTTCAGAGTAGCTCCAAGAAGAAGACTGGCCTTTTGGAGCAAGTGTACTCAGATGTGTGCAGACCCATGAGGGAGAAGACCTTAGGAGGAGCCTCATATTTCGTCACATTTATAGATGATGCTTCCAGAAAGGTGTGGGTTTTTGTTTTAAAGTCCAAGGACCAGGTGGCAGCAGTTTTTGAGTTTTTTCACAGGCTTGTGGAGAGGCAGACAGGAAAGAAGTTGAGATGCATTCGTACAGACAATGGGGGAGAGTACATAGGAGTCTTTCACCAGTACTGCAGAGCACAAGGCATCAGACATGAGCAAACAGTGCCAAAGACTCCACAGGAGAATGGAGTAGCTGAGAGAATGAACAGGACAATAGTGGAGAGAGTCAGGTGCATGCTCTCCCAGTCCAAGTTGCCCAAGAGCTTTTGGGGGGAGGCAGTCCAGACAGCATGTTATTTGATAAATAGATCTCCCTCATCAGCTCTAGATGGAGAGGTGCCAGAGAAGGTGTGGACAGGCAAGAATGTCAGATATGATTATCTAAGGATTTTTGGCTGCAGGGCATTTGTGCATGTGCCTAAGGATGAGAGGACAAAGTTAGATGACAAGACAAGACAATGTATCTTTCTGGGGTTTGGTGATGAGCAGTTTGGCTATAAGCTATGGGACCCAGTTGATAGGAAGGTAGTCAGGAGCAGAGATGTCATATTCTATGAGGATCAAACCATAGAAGACATCAAGAGGGCAGAGCATCAGTCTGAGTCAGATATGTATGGCCCAGTAGATATAGAGCCTGTCAGTCCTCCAGCAGTTCATGCAGATGAGCCAGAGAAACAGCCAGTACAGGGTGCAGATGAGCAGCAGCCTACACCTATTGAGGATACAGATCAGGAGATTCAGATCCCTGAGGAGGAGCTACCGACAGAGGTGAGGAGATCCACGAGAGCAAGGCAACCATCTAGTCGGTATTCAGTGCATGAATATATCATGTTGACAGATGCAGATGAGCCAGAGTCATATGAGGCGGCCCATGTCAGTGAGCAGCGGAGCAGTGGCAGAGAGCTATGCAGGAGGAGATGGACTCTCTTCTGCATAATCATACATATGACTTGGTAGCTAGGCCCAAGGGGAGAAAGGTACTCAGAAACAAGTGGGTCTACAAGGTAAAGGCAGAAGAGAAAAGCTCACAGCCTAGATATAAAGCACGACTAGTTGTGAAGGGCTTTGCACAAAAGAAGGGAGTTGATTTCGATGAGATATTTTCTCCAGTAGTGAAGATGACCTCAATCAGGACGGTGTTAGGATTGGCAGCTAGCATGAACATGGAGGTAGAGCAGTTGGACGTGAAGACAGCATTCTTGCACGGTGACTTAGAGGAAGAGGTCTATATGGAGCAGCCTGAAGGTTTCAAGGTGAAAGGCAAGGAGCACATGGTGTGCAGACTCAGAAAGAGTCTGTATGGTCTCAAGCAGGCGCCCCGACAGTGGTACAGAAAGTTTGAGGCTTTCATGGTACAGGTTGGTTATAAAAGAACAACCACAGATCATTGTGTCTTCATTAGAAGGTTTCCTGGGGTGATTTTATCATCCTTCTCTTATATGTGGATGATATGTTGATTGTTGGGCAGGACTCCAGCAAGATTGCCACACTGAAGAAGGAGTTAGGGAAAGCTTTTGATATGAAGGATATGGGGCCAGTGAAACAAATATTGGGGATGCATGTATTCAGGGATAGACAAGCATGCAGGTTATGGTTGTCCCAGAAGAAATACATAGAGAAGGTGCTTCAGAGATTCAGCATGAGCAATGCCAAGTCAGTGGCATGTCCACTAGCTGGACACTTCAAGCTGAGTTCAGAGCAGAGCCCAGCCTCAGAGGAAGAGAAGCAGGAGATGAATAGAGTCCCTTATGCCTCAGCCGTGGGTAGTCTTATGTATACTATGGTCTGTACCCGACCAGACTTAGCATATGCAGTTGGCTTAGTGAGCAGGTTCCTAGCGAATCCAGGAAAGGAGCATTGGGCAGCAGTCAAATGGATCATGAGGTACTTGAGAGGTACAACTAGCTTGAGTCTTTGTTATGGACAGGGAGAACCTGTGTTACAGACATATACAGATGCAGATATGGCAGGAGATGTTGACTCCAGGAAGTCCACATCCGGTTACTTGGTTACATTTGCAGGAGGTGCAATTTCATGGCAGTCCAAGTTACAGAAGTGTGTTGCATTATCGTCCACAGAGGCCGAGTACATAGCAGTGACAGAAGGATGCAAGGAGATATTGTGGCTGAAGAGATTTCTTCAGGAGCTGGGTGTTAGACATGATACTTATGTGGTCTATTGTGACAATCAGAGCACTATTCACCTGAGCAAGAATCCGACTTTTCACTCCAAGTCGAAGCACATTGATATGCGTTATCACTGGATCAGACAGGTCCTGGAAGAGAAGCAGTTGCTGTTGGAGAAGATCCATACAGATGATAATGGGTCAGATATAATGACAAAGTCATTACCTATCAAGAAGGTTGAAGCTTGTAGAAAGAAAGCAGGCTTGGTGGATTTCCCCACGTAGTCGGGAGGGGGAGATATTGTTGGGTGCTCCCTCCACGTGGGGAGGGAACCGGCCCATGATAACAAACAGAATCACAGTTTGTTACGGAGCCCATGATAACAAACTGCATCACAGTTTGTTACGGAGCTGTTTTCAAAAAGGGAAAAGAATCCCAAAAATAAAGGAGGGGGAGAGAGATCCGTATGAGGGATATACGAGAGAAGAAAAATCCCAGATTGGGTGAGAGCCGTGCGGCCTGAGAGAGATCCAGAGAAGCCCAGGCTTGGGAAAAATCCTGTGCAACCTCAGGAAGTCGATACGGACGAGTCTGAGAGCAGATTTGGGGGGCACGGAAGAGCAACCACACGTTGGTGAGATCCTTCTTGTACCCACATCAACTATTATTTTAAGTTCGAAGTGTTTCCTAATTTTTGGGCAAAAAGAAATTAGGAGAAAAGTTGTAATCTTTTATTAAGATTAGTGAAGTGCTCTCGGAATTTGCCCCGTGGTTTTTCCCTTTCACATTGGAGGGGTTTTCCACGTAAATTTGATGTTTTATGTGGTGTTTATTTTTATTCCGCATATTCTGTGATTGTGGTAGATCGGTATATTTTTCTATGATTATGCACGCATATTTGTTCCGAGGATGATTGAGGGTGTATTCCCAATAGGAATGTCATCTGTCAAACACTCACCATCAACCATTGGAACAGGATCCACTGCCCCCTCTCCCCTTAAAAAAAAAAAAAAAAACACACCTAAAGGAATAAGGCAGTTGCGTATGGCACCGAACCTCTAATGTGACAAACGCTCACCATCAACCATTGGAACAGGATCCACTGCCCATGAAATGATGGCGTCCACTGTGATGAGAGTACCTTGAGCGTTTGGCCTCTCTTTTGACAGTGGACGCCATCATTTCATGGGCAGTGGATCCTGTTCCAATGGTTGAAGGATCAAGGTACTCTCATCACAGGCATTAGAATCGTACAGAGGCAAATAAATAACTTGTTCAATGAAGCCCTTGTCATCCTCAAAACCCCGGCGCACGGGACCCCAATCATACGGAAATTTGCTAACCAACCCAACCATCCAATCATGTTTTCTTATTTGCATTATTCTAGATTGCAGAATTTTACCATAGGGAATCACAAAAAAATTGTGATGTTTGACAATTTCATGACCAACAAGTCACTCAATAACCTTCAAAAGAAGGCTCGCAACAAGTGGAAGATGCTCCACATTGATATTAACTCAAAAAAATCACTCAGAAAGTCACTCATCAGCTGATGATGAAAGGCATATTGTCATTGCTCCGAATTGGAATTAAATGAAGAAAAGTGATTGGTACATGCAGCTCATGACCTTCTTGAGTGATTTTACTGAGTTACCGTAGCATCGCACGTAAAAGAAAATAAATGACTGATTACATTACTCCAAAAAGATTTATCATGAAAAATTCACATTTTCAGAACTCATCAAGAACCAAAGGACTGTCTGGACTACGCCGATATATTAATGGTGTTAAAATAAAAAAAATGTTTTTGAGGCCGCTTTCAAATGTACTACGCCTTCTCGTCTCTTGAACCATTTCTTCTCTCCTGGTTTATTCTTTCCTAGCATTCCCTTTCCACTTTTTTTTTTCTATCCCAACATTCCCCCTTCTCCCAACTAATTTAATAAGGTTAACAATTCTACCTAATCCCAACTACTTTTAATTCAAATGCAATTTTTACCACTAAATATAATAACTTGTGATGAGATAAAGCTAACAACTTGTATATTGATGTTGATCATAGAATTAGTACAACTTGTACATTTATATGTTCTATAATTTGGTTTCATGAAATTACCTTTTTGGAAGTAAATTCAGACATGATCACTATCAATGCACAAGTTGGTAGCCTTATCTCCACACAAATGTTTAGTGGTAAGTATTGTATTTGAATCAAAAGTAGTTGGGATTAGGTAGAATCTTAACCTGTTAATTAGTTAGGATAAATTAACTTCTAGAAGAGGAATGTTGGAAGAGAAAGAAAGAAAAAAGGGAATGCCCGGAGAGAAAAAATGAGGAGAAGGAATGGCAGGAGAGAAAAAGGTAGTTTGGGAGAAGAGGTGCGGGCAGGCGTGCGAAGGTAACGCGACAAAAGTGACATTTGATACTAATACATTTCGAATATTGTTCCTAAAAATGATATTTGAAATATCATTTTCCATTTTAACACGATATCTTCAAAATCTTTTGTTTCTATCTCATAAGCGGAAAACCAATGTCAAAAGACACCGGTTTTGCAAATGACTCACTTGCAAATCAATTTGCTTGGGTTTGCGGTTGGCTGATGTCAACCATTTGACTTTATGGATGGTTCGTCGGCCTTTTTTATTTTTTGAATGGATGTGTTTGGTGATTTTTTTTTTTTTGAAGGGATGTGTTTGGTGAAGTTCTCTCGTGGAATTTATGTACTTGAAATAGTTGGTCTCAATAAGATTGACACTGAATTGAAGCTCGGATGCAGATGTTTAATTTCTTAGCTTTTTTTTTTTGATTCAACATCAAGAAAGAAAATAAGATCATCCTAAATGTCTTATCTTTATGGTATTTTGAGAAGTTATTAAAATCTCTCTACTAGAGAGCAAGTTTTGCAATCACCATGCCAACCTCTCGTTTTTTCAGCTGATGACATTCATATCATTTGAAATCTCCTACAATAAACTCAAGGTTATGGATTGGTTCCATGATTTTCATCCACCATCTCAAAATAATGATATTTTTCAACCAAGTACTTATCTTAAACATTGTCAACCCTACATTTCCTTCTCAAAGTCTTCCAAATTTCAGGTGCTGGAAATAGATATCATAAAATCGACACAAAATATGTTAGCGATCTTATTGCAACAATTATTGTTTTCCTAGTAAAACATTTTTTTAAGCATATTTTTCTCCTGCTAATGCCGAAACAACAAAAAATAATTTGAAAGAAGCAAATCAAAACCTCAAACACCTTTCTCAACGTTTGGAATTTTGCCCACAATTTTTCGAGCTTTAGCCACATCATCGGACAATATTTTGAAAACTATATCAAGAAATAGAAATGAAGGCAACTACAGATTCATGCTAGCATAAAATGAAAAGAAAACAAAAGAAAGGTTAATAACACTACAAGAAAATGGGCTTTTTGTGAAGAACTTATTGTGACGAAATAGTTTCATTGCTATAAACCTATTTATAACGGTGAAATTTAAATTAAATTTACCGTAAAAATTATTTATAACGATGAAATATAAATTTATTGTTATAAATAAAAATTATCATTAAAATCTTTTTTTTTCTTTCTATTACGATGAAATTTTAATTTCACCGTAATAGTTACACTTATTACGGCGAAACGTTTTTATCGTCGTAATAGTTATACTTATACAGTGAAACTTTTTGTTTCATCATAATAAAATACATTTTTTTATTAAATCTTTTTTCTATTACGGTGAAATATTTTTTCATCATAATAAAGTATGTTTTTATTAAATCTTTTTTTCTAGTTTTATTACGGCAAAATTCAAAATTTTACCGTAATGGTTATACTTATTACGATGAAAAATATTTTTGCCGTATTAAGTATAATGATTTTTTTAATTAATTTTTTTTCTCGTTCTATTACATCGACATTTGAATTGCGCCGTAATAGTTATACTTATTACAATGAAAAATATTTTCGTCATAATAAGTATAACAATTTTTTTAATAAATTTTTTTTTTCTCGTTCTATTACGGCGATATTTGAATTACGCCATAATAGTTATACTTATTACGATGAAAGTTATTTTCATTGTAATAAGTATAATGAATTTTTTATTAATATTTTTTTCTTGTTCTATTATGATAAAATTTAAATTTCACCATAATATTGTACTTATTACGATGAAAATATTTTTGCCGTAATAATATATAATTTTTTAAAATATTTTTTTTCTCATTCTATTACAACGAAAGTAGAATTTTCGTCGTAATAGTTTTACTTATTATGATGACAATTATTTTCATCGTAATAAGTATAATATTTTTTTATTAATTTTTTTTATCATTCTATTACGATAAAATTTAAATTTTCTGTAATATTGTACTTATTATGATGAAACTATTTTCACCATAATAAGATACGATTTTTTTAAAAAAAAAATTTCTTGCTCTATTACGATGAAAGTATAAATTTTGCCATAATAGTTTTACTTATTAAGATGAAAATTATTTTGCCATAATACGTATAATGATTTTTTTTATTAATTTTTTTTCTCATTCTATTACGGTGAAATTAAATTTCGCCATAATAGTTATACTTATTACGACAAAAATATTTTTGCCATAATAATATATGATTTTTTTTATTAATTTTTTTTCTTGTTCTATTACTATGAAATATATATTTATCGTAATAGATATCTTATTATAGCTAAAGTTGTTTTGTCGTAATAAGATAATACTTATTACGAGCCCTTTCGCTGAAACCCTCTCTCTCGTGATTTCTTCTTCGTGAAACCCTAAACCCCCTTCACAAGACTCCGTCCGCCGACCCCTCCCGCCGCTGGATGCTGAAACCAAAGAGACTCCATCCGTCGACCCCCACGAGCTCCTCTCCGTCGCCACACCTCGGACTTCGAACCAAAGGAGAAGGTGAAGTGGATTTCCATCTAAATCTTTCTTCTTCTTTTTTAATCTGATTTTTTTTCAGAATCTTAGTAATGCTTGTGTTATTTCTTCAGATTTGAAGGTTGAAGTGAATTTTCATTCTGAGTGGCTAGAGGCTGAAGCCAGTGATTCGGAGTCAGGATGGTTTGGGTTGGAGTTTGACGCCATTGGAGAGGATTTGAAAAGGATTTGGAGGTTGTTTCTCAAAACCACCGAGAAATTAAAAGGTAAGTTTATCTCTTCCACATCCCCTTCTTCCAAAGTCTTAAATGCAGCCAATAAGAGGTGGCGTCCAAATACATCTCAAAACCACCAAGAAATTAAAAGGATATGGTTATTTAAATAGGTTTAATGGCTTAGTTTTCCAGGTTATCAATGAAAGGTCCCCTCCATTGCTGGTTAGATGGACTTCTCGTTGCAGATTGGATATTTGTAAAGTTATGTAGGGTCATAATTTTCCAACTGTAATATGTTTATATGGTTACCCAATTGCTTCCCAGCTTGGTCATTCCATTGTAGACCCAGTTCCCAGCATATTCACATTCAAAATTGAGGATATACGTCTAGAGAGTTTGTCTGGGGTAATTTGAATAGATAAAATATCTCTATTACATTATTTGTGTACTTCTGTCTCATTTGACTGTTGCTTACCATAGTTGTATATTTATTTTTGATCACTTTGGCCAAAAATTTTAATGAGACATTTTGCATAATGTTGATGAATTGGATATCATGGACCTTGGAAACCATATAGCATTTCTGCATCTCATCATGGTATGTCCTTGTGAATTTACTACAAAATGCATAGTGTTGTCGCCGGGATCCATCCTCCGACTCGGGCGCGATCGGTCTCCTGATCAGGCTCCCTCTGGGCGGACCTGCAAAGAAGTCCTCGCGCGGAGGCATTGGGGGTGGCCCTCCGTGGAAGACCCTCTGATGCTCAAGTCAGTGGAGATCAACGGGCAACAAAATGAGGAGAAGGCTCTCGCCGGAGAGTTCCTCCAAAGGCTCTAGGCGGAGCAACAATGGCGGAAGCAAAGGCGGAGAGGGAGAGAGAGAGATCAGTGAGCAAGCGTGCGCATGAGAGATGCATATCGTCGTGTACCTGAGAGAGTCCGGAAGTGCCCTATTTATAGGCAATTACCTGAATCTTGAGCACCTTCTGGAAGGTTCGAAGGTTGTTGGGATACGAAGATGATCAAAATCTGGCCGTTGTGAGGCCGGTAAGATCCGTATCCTGTCCGTTAGAGGATCGACGGCCGAAGAGTCTCCTGATGGCCCGAGACTTGATAACGTGCAGGTCCTAGGCCGTTATCGCAGGTCCTAGGCTAGTCTTGAAATGATTCATCATTTAGAATTCTGTTACACCGAACTTGGGTTCTCCCGTCAGGTTCTACGAGGCGCAGAGGGGCTTAAACAGTCGAAGTGTAAGGATCGTTGAGATATGACAGAATGGATAAGCTGGACGTGAAAACAGTCTCGTTCCGCGGAGGTGCGTGTCGAGCTACAGATTGCTCGAGGAGACCGAGCTATGGATTGCTCGGGGGAGCCGAGCTATGGATTGCTCGGAGAAGCCGAGCTATGGATTGCTCGGGGGAGGCCGAGCTACGGATTGCTCGGAGAGGCCGAGCTACGGACTGCTCGGGGAGGCCGAGCTACGGATTGCTCGGAGAGGCCGAGCTATGGATTGCTCGGGGGAGGCCGAGCTATGGACAGTTCGGGGAAACTGAGCTAGGGGTTGCTCGGGGAAACCGAGCTACATCGGTTAGCCCATTCCCTGGGGGCAAGTGTAGCAAGTGGGGCCAGGGTTGATCTTAGCCCTTTCGCACGATTATCAAAGAAATGATGATTTTACCCCTCAACACATGCCCCCACTCCCTAGTTCGAAGCGTAGGTTCGGGCATAGGAGTACAGACACAGGTGGCGAGATCCGAATAGGGGGATCTGGATTTGATAGCCCATGCAATGATGCCCTAATTAATGCTGTGTGGCTGTCTCGCCTTCTCGAGTGGATCCATCGTTTCTTAGGAGCGAAGGTAACGGTTGGGGAAGCCATGTAGGAAATCCCAATTTTCACAGCGCCCGCAGTGGCGGTTCCGACGTCTTGGTTGAGATGCCTTATGTTCTCCCTGAGGCAGTTTCTTTTGAATAAAACGGAGTTGAGGCGGCGCCCTTCCCATTCGCAGCGCTCTTTCGCTTTCCTTTGAAGAACTTCATTCCCCTGTTTTCCTGGCGACCTTGCTTAGCGTCTCTTTCCATCGGAGAGTGAGTCGAGTGACCAGGCTTCGAGATGACCCTGGCGGATCTGGAGCGGATACGCCGTCTGTACAAGGTCCCCCAGGATGTTACTCCCGATGGCTGATGATAGGGTGACATTCGAATTAGGGGACGAGCATTCTGTTATGAAGAAAGTTTGAGGGCAGGCCTCAGGTTTCCTCTTCATCCGCTGGTGTGAGGTGATGAGGTTCTACAACGTGTGCTTCACCATGGTGGCTCCCAACAGCTGGCGCAACCTCATTGGATTCATCTCGTTGTGCAGCCGTGTCGGGGTAACCGCGACCCTTCAATGTTCAGGGTGTGCTACAATCTGGTTTCGAGAGGGCTTTTGAGTGGCCTTACATTGGCCCCCGGAGGTCTTTCAAGATGATTTCAGAAAATCCATCGTCGATAAAGGAATGAAAGTCACGATTTTATAGTCGAAGGGAATATTGGCTCGGACTTTCTCGGGTGTGGGGGCGTTATGTGAAAGATCCGGAAGCGCATCCGGAGTTATCTGAGCAGGAAAGAGGGATTTGGTCATATTGCGGAGCAGTCGAGTGCTTCCAGCTAGCGCCCTTCTATCAGAGGAAGCTCTCTTTGCAGCCGGATTGAGCCTGTTGACCTCGTGGTAAGTACCATTTTGTAGCTGATAGGTTAGCGTGATTTTAGCTTTGATTTTTATATGGGCTAACGAGCGAGTCGCATTGCGTCTGCAGCCGAAAGGTCGGCATTCGTAGATGAAATGAGAGAGGAACTGGGCAAGCATCGCCGGAGGTCTGGTTCTAGCAGTAAGCATAGGGCCGAGTAAAGGTCTCGCCCTTTCGGCTCCCGTTCCGGGGGAATCAGGGGGAGGGCGAGGATCGCCGTCCCTCGTCGCAGGACGAAGGTATCGAAGTCCTAACGGCAGTGCACGTCCTGCTGTCATTTTGTCGGGCGATGGCGAGGGAGCGACGTCAACTGACTCGGAGACCCGGCGATCGGGGTTGCCCGGTCTCCCTCGTTGGAGGCCGGTGGCTCGGAGAAGTTGCAAGCGGAGGTGGGAGCAGTCCCCGCTTCAACTGAGATGGGAGAAATGGTTACAGCCGCTGAGGTTCAGCCTGGGCTATTTGTGGGAGAGCCAGCGGGGGACGAAGGGGTAACCGAACCTACCGAACCAGCGGCTGAACCACATGGGGCGTCTTCTAGCGAAGGGCCTTCCACCGGGGCGCCGAAGGCCCGAGGGAAATCGAAGTTCAAGAGGAGTCTGCTGGGGACAGAGAGATGTCTGAAGAAGCAGGAGAAGAAGAAGGAGGAGAAGGAGGGGAGTCATTGAGCGAAGGAGACGTTCGGGACAGGGCTCCCTTGCTGGAGCTGAGATGCCTGAGGCCTCTCAAATGAGGGCTTTGGTGGAGGAGGTTGGCCGGACGAGGGCCTCAGGGGCTGCGGGTTCCCAAGTTGGCCCTCTGAGTGAAGATTTTCACCTGCGCGATCCAGAGGTTAGTGCCATGTTCTCTGCTTTAATGCGGTCCGCATTCCATGGGGGAGAAAGTTCCTCGATCGGAGGGGACGATCCTATGGACCTTGTTGATGTGGCCTTCAGGTATACTGGAGTGCTGAAGGAAAGTTTCCTTCTTACTGGGATCGATGATATTGCCCTCACAAGGATTGCCTCAGAGTACACGTCTCGGGTAAGTCATCACACCGAAGCAGGGTTTTTAGTCAGTTAGCTCGACTGTGTTCTCACGTGAGTGATTCTTTTTGCAGAATGCTTTGATCATGAGGGCATTGAAATGTCGTTTGCATTTGGCCATCAGGGGCTGGGCACAAGCCCGTAAAGAAATCGGTCACCTCAAGGAGAGGGTGGACTCAACAGCTAGCCTTTCCTGAGATTTGGCGATCTCCCAAAGGGAACTCGAGGAGACTCGCAGAATTCTTATAGGCAAGAGAGATAGAGCTTCTCAACTCGCAATGCAGGTCAACGAGCTTCAGGGCTTTCATGAGCAATCCGACAAGGCTAGTCTGGAATTATCCCAGGCTAGAGTGGAGCACGAGGATAAAATCAAGGCCATGCCATCCGAAGCCAGAAGATAAGAAATTGGAGTAGGAGGCTTGAGGAGGAGGAGCATAAGTGCCGGCGGCAGCAGGACCAGCTTGCCCGCCTAAATAAAGAGTTTGTCGAAATGAAGGATCGGCTAAAGCGGTCGGACGAGCGAGCTGCTCGGCTCTCTAACGAGCTCGACTATGATCATCAAGAGATTGGGGATACTCAGTCCCGGGTGGACGAACTCAAAGAGAGTCTTCATCAAAATCAGTTGGCTAAGTCGAAGGCTCTCAATAAGGTTCAAGCACTGAGCAATGAACTAGCTCGATGGGACGAACAGGTAAAGCATCCCCTGTCTCGTTCGTTTTGACCTTTCGACTTTTGCCTTATTCGGCTTTTTGCCTGCATATGAACAAGGTAAGCCTGGAGTTCCAGGAGCGGCTAAAGGCCTTCGGAGAAGAGATGGCCTCAAGACATCGAAGGGTCTCCGAATTAGAGAAACAATTAGCCGAGGCAAACGCGGGGGCCTCTTCAGCGGTGGAAGAGTATAAGAACTCTACCCAGTTTGCCGAGGAACGCAAGGGGGCCTGTGCCGACGCATTCCGGTTCGGCAAAGAGGAGGCGCGGGCTAAGATCGCTCAAGCTTATCCTGACCTGGACTTATCCTGTCTGGATGCTGGGTACTATGAGACCCGTACCCTGGGAGCTGAGGAAGAAGAATATGAGGAGATCTCGGACGTTGACCTCGAAGCTGTTCTAGGTGCCGATGCGGCTGCTGAGGTGTCCCGACAGGACATGGCTAAGAAGGGGGAGCCAAGCGATGCGCCCGTTGATGCTGCCGCAGGAGATGTCGGGTCTGATCCCAAGCCTTGACTTCTTGGGGGCCATATGTATTTTTGTTTCTTTCTTTTTGTGGTTCAATTGAAAATCAGTAAACGAATCTGTTGTTCTCATTTGTTCGCCTTTTTCGGATGATTTTTTGTCTTACGACCGCGAGCAACCCCTGGCTTATTCGCGCCACTTGGTCGGTTTAGCTCGGATTTGAGTAAACACCCTGATCAAGGCCAAAGCATAAGAATAGTCCTGACGAAGGAACCGAGATACAACACGGCTCGATAAAAAGGGTGCTGAGAGACGAGACAGCTTGGCTAGGGCCGAGGGGTGAAATAGCTCAGCTAGGGCCGAGGGACGAAGTAGCTCGGCTGGGGCCGAGGGATGTGGCAGGTTGACTGGACAGGACCAGGAACCACAGAAGCATCCTGGCCAGGACCGAGGTAGTTCGGCCTATCAAGGGAGAAGTCGTGGATGCGCCTTTGACGAAGAGAGGGAAGTTTGGTCCCAAGAAGAGGGGGGTTTGCTGAACTTTCTGCTTCCTGTGGGCGGCCACTGAAGCGACAACGCGTGGCAAGGTTTCATGGTAGTGGTGTTGGAACTAGTAGTTCGGGCGATTAGTATGCTCGCCCAAAGTAGTTTAAATATCGATGGATGGTACTCCATCGCTGAACATTCCCTCTGCTAGTCGCTGGTTGGTCTGTCCAAGACCATGACAGCAAGATGGCCTCCAAAGACGGAGAGAAATCGACAGGAGCGCCACTCGGTGCTGGTGCTTGTTGGGGGCCCCGCAGGGGCCGTACCGCGATGATCGTTGATAGCAAAGCCTTGGCATCATTGTTTGCAAGTCGTGAGCAACTTCAGCAGGCGACCGAGCAATACATGGTTGCTTCCACTAGGGAGATTGTACATCTCCGCGCGGCCAACAGTCGGTTGGAACTGCGGGTGGCATCCCTCCAACAACAAGTGGGCAACCGGCTTCGCGGTGAAGGGGGAGCTCGACGGCTCCAGGAGAAGATGAAAAGCCCCATGAGGGCTGATGTACTTTTCCTTTCTTTTGTTGCCCTTTCATGACGAATAAAAAGAACCGTTTCTGTAGCTCTAGTGTTTGCCACTGTTTTGTAACGTTTGCTTTCATCGTGCAAGTCTTATAAGCGATATACCCCTTGGAGGGTTTTTAGCCATCTTTACCCAGACCAGGACGTGAGATAACATCTAGTCATGTTGGACTAAAAATAGATACTTTGGTTTGTTCCGAAGCATGAAAATAGCTTTGGCTTTGGAGGGGAGTATAGGGCGATGCCCAGGTCCATGCCTAGGTCCCATAGGTAGTTGGGCTGGACTAGAGGATATCGAGAGGTCATTTTCGAGGAGTACTTGGCTCTTACGCCTCTTCATTACTCTATCAGTGCCTCGCTTTTTCCCAAGGCAGGTCGACTTTCTTTTTGCCGAAGTAGATAGTACGGATCTGTAGCCAGCAAAAGGTTGTCTCGGCACTTTCTAGGGACATTTATTATGTCAATCTTTTTCGAGATGTGACATAAGCGCCGGCTCGCCATTGGAGGGTGTCATTTTCACCGAACGATTTCCCAGGTCCGCCCGTATCCTTTCGATCGGCGGGTAATTTTCTGCATTTAAAACTCGTGATCTAGGATCAGAGAAAATCTTTTTGGCACATGTCACGGTTCGGGCGACGCGCCTGGCGCGCAACAAAGGGGCTTCATCCCAGGAGGCCATGTGGTGGCGTGGTTTAGGCGTTTTGAATCTTGGGGCTTTCGGCCTTGATGGCTGCTCCCGATTCGTTCACCTATAAAAAGGGGAAAAGAGGCAATGTTGGACTATCCCAGAGTTTTCTTCCCTGCGAGTTGTAAAAAAATTTTATGATGCCTGCATTTCCGAGGCTTATAGCGGAGGGACCGACTTTTCTTTTTGCAAACTGTCTCCCGCGGATAGCTGGGGGGATGAAGGAGCCACTGAGTGGCAGCTTATCCTCAAGGGAGAAGTTTCAGAGATCACATGGAGAGCGCACAGGAGGGCCACAGAGGTCACACGGAGAGCGCACATATGCGCTTCCTGTGTGTCCTTTGTGGTTTGCTATGGGGCATGCAGGGCAGGAAGTGCATGCGCGCCCCCATAGCTCGCGGGGAGCTCTCCTTTTCGTCGGGCTGGATTCTCGTCCCTTCTCTGAGGGGAATCCTTTCCACGGGAGGGGAGAGCTGAGAGCAGCGTAGGGGACGATGATACCCTAGCTCTCTCAATCAAGTGGCAGCCAGCAGCCCGGCATCCCACCCATATGGATGCATCCTCAGAATCAGCATCCACGGGCTTGCGCCTCTTTTTGAATCTCTTAGTTCATCCTGAGGACCCGTGGGAAGCCGGTTTTGCTCGCTATCAGGGCGAGCTAACTGGTTCGTGGTTTGTCTGATTTGTCTAATTTCTTGGGTCGGATGCCGAAGCATCATTATTAACCAAAGCTGACCAGGGCTATGTACTCGTTTTCATTTCTTGTGCTTTGATACACTTGTAACTCCTCTTTGGAGGTTGCAATTTTTATTGATGAGGAAATAAAGAAAATTTCCATTCCTTCTTCCTTTTGCATCTGCTTCTTTCGTGTCATTAATCTCGTATCATGTCTTGCTATAGTACGTCTTGGCAGCGTTCTTGCCGCTTTGCTTTTGCTAAGGCTAATGTTTGGTTCTCATAAGAGGAAACATTTGTCCATGATTGAGTCAGAGAGGAACCTGGGCGGTCCCGTGAATTCAAGTCGTGAGCACGATTTCGTTTGTAAAATGAAGCAGGTATGAAGATATTACTCGGTCTGGCCGGGGCTTGTGAGCTGCCCGAACCCGGAGGAGCGTTTTGGAGGCTACTTGATTCGGCCGGGGCTTGTGAGCCGCCCGACTCCGAACTATGTTTTTGGTCTAGGTGCATAATTTGAGCCCATAGCTTGGCTCGGCCGAGACTTGGTGATTTAGTTCAAGACTCGGCCCAGCCGAGGTTTGAAGATTCAGAACTCAATGAGATAGTTCGGTTGTCGCCGAGACTTTTGATATTTTATTTGGTTCATGCGAAGTTTGCGTGGACTGCCAAAGAGAGACGGGCGATGCACAGGGGCACCCGATATTTATGATTTGGTGATTTTCGAGGAAAGCGAGCCAGCGTCAGCTGCTGATGCACCTTTTCATTTCTTCGTGTTTTTCCAAAGGCAGCTGATTCGAGGAAGTTCGGCGAAGTTTCAAGAATATTTACTTATGTGAGGGCCCAGCAGATCGGGAGGAACCCAGTCTCTAGAGAAGGAGGGATGTTTTCGAGTATTTTGTCGATGTTTACCGATTTCCCTCGAGAGGGGGCGTGACTCCTCGCGTCCTGCGAGCCCCAGCTAAGGGTGACGCGTGGCGAGTTTCTATGGGTCGAAGTTAAAGACTTGACCGGTTGAGATGCTTGCTGGGAGCAGTTTAAATACGGACCAGAGAGATGCTGTGCTAGTCGTCCTTATTGGCCAGTCCTCGACAAATTCCTGAGTACTGAGATGGCCTCTGACGATGCACGGCGATCCAATGAGGTGCCTGATGGCAGCGCCAGCGGCCAATGGGGGCCCCGGGAGGGTCGGGCTCTCGTGACCGTCGATGGGGTAGCTTTGGCGACAGCCTTAGCGAGTCATGAACAGTTTCAAAAGACAGTTAAGGAATTTCTTGCTGTCTCAGTGAGGGAGGCTGAGGCTCTCCACCGGGTCATCGACCGGCAGGAGGGGATGATTGTGTCCCTCAATGAGCAAGTTGCCGAGCTGACTCGGCGCAGGGAGGGTCGGCAGCTCCTGGAGATAGCAAGCCCCTGTGAGGGCTGTTTCTGTTTTCTTTTCTTTTTTCTGGTTGTTTTTTTCCTTCTTTTCTTTTTTAATCAATAAAGAGAGGAATTTTGCATCTGACGCACTTGCCGTTACTTCCAGAACGCTTGCCAATATCGATCAGGGCTTGTCAACTGCCCGAGTTTGCGCTAGGTTTTAGGAGATCGCAGTTACGTTAGTCGGGGCCCGTAGGCTGCCCAAATCCAAGTTAAGTTTCGGCGAGCGCTTAGGTCGGTCGGGGCTTGTAAGCTACCCAAAACCGAGCTAAGTTTTAGGGATCGTTCATCCTTGTCCGGATTAGTGGCGGACCTAGGCGGTCCTTTGATTAGAAAGAAGTCTTTTACTTTTGCCGAAGTATCGGGAGATGTTTTCGTTTTCTTGGATTATCCAAGAAGTCGCTTGGCTCAATCGAGGCCTTAGGTCGTGGCTAAAGTGTGGAGATTTCGCTCGTTTGGCCGAGGATTCAAGCATCGGGCGCGGCTAGGGCTCAGGTACATCACTCGGTAGGCCCGAGGATCTTAATAGTTGAAGACGTTCCTTGGCTTTGGCCGAGGTTTATGCACTCCGGTCTTGGCCGGGGCTTCAGAGATCATTGCTCGGCTAAACCGAAATTCGGGGGTTTGTTGCTCGGCCCAGCCGAGGTTCGGAGATTTATTACTTGGCCTAGCCGAGATTCGGTGATTTTTTGCTTGGCCCAGCCGAGGTTCGGAGATTTTGTTGCTGGCCCAGAGGTTCGAAGATTTTGTTGCTCGCCCAACCGAGGTTCGAAGATTTTTTGCACGGTCCAGCCGAGGTTCGGAAATTTTTGCTTGGCCCAGCTAAGGTTCGGAGATTTTTTTGCTCGGCTAGCCAGGTTCGGAGATTTTTTGGCTCGGCCCAGACGAGGTTCGGAGATTTTTTTGCTCGGCCCAGCCGAGGTTCGGAGATTTGTTGCTCGGCCCAGCCGAGGTTCGATTTTGGCTTGGCCCAGCCGAGGTTCGGAGATTTTTTGCTCAGCCCAGCCGAGGTTCGGAGATTCCCTGCTCAAATAGATAACTCGGTCGTACCGAGGATTGGTAAGCAGCATATGTTCTTTTTACGATTTTCGATGATATAATTGTGGTAACCATGCCATAAATCATGAAAACAATATGTCGACAGAAATTAAGAAGGCGGGCTGGTGGAAGGCGTACCCTACTGATGATACTTGCGGAGGTTGTCCGAATTCCATGTCCGAGGAATGGATTTCCCGCTTAGATCTTGCAGTTTGTAAGTACCGGGTCCGACGACCTCCGTTACTTGGTAGGGGCCTTCCCAGTTAGGAGCTAGCTTTCCTTGCTCCAGCGGTTTGGAGACATATGCTTTCCGGAGAACGAGATCACCAGGCAAGAAAGCTTTCCCTTTGACCCTGGAGGCATGGTAACGGGCTACTCTTTGCTGGTAGGCGGCTATTCTGATTCAGCTTTCTCCTGATCTCCTTTACCAGGTCGAGGTTGGCGCAGAGCTGCTCGTCACTGGCTTCCTCCGAGTAGCTTTCCATCCGCAGGGAAGGGAGTCTATCTCCACGGGGATGATGGCCTCTATGCCAAATGCCATTAGAAACGGGGTCTCGCCCGTGGGCACTCTCGGGGTGGTGCAGTAGGCCCATAGGACATGGTGCAACTCGTCCGCCCATCTGCCTCGGGCTCTGGAGAGCTGAGCCTTGATCCCTTGAAGCAAGGTTTGGTTAGTTACCTGGCTGCCCCGTTAGCCTATGGATGTCCGACTGAGGTAAGGCAGTGATGGATCCCATGTTCCTCGCAGAATTGTCGAACTTCGAATTGTTGAACTGCTTGTCGTTGTCAGTAATGATGGTATGTGGGAGGCTAAAACGGCAGATGATGATCTCCATACGAAGTCCTTGGCCCGAGCCTCAGTTATCTGAGCAATTGCTTCCGCTTGACCCATTTGGTGAAGTAGTCGATGACGATGAATAAAAATTTCCACTATCCCATGGCAAGTAGGAATGGGCCGAGAATGTCCATTCCCCACTTAGCAAAGGGCCAAGCGGAGGAAATGGGGACCAGGCTGGCGAAGGGGAGCCTCTAAATACTGGAATGTCTTTGGCATGGGTCACAAGCTCAAACAAGGTCGTTAGCGTCCTTTTGCATGGTAGGCCAATAGTAACCTTGGCGCAGCACCTTGTGGCACAAAGATTGACTCCCTAGGTGGTTGCCGCAAATTCCTTCATGTACCTCCCGAAGGGCATAATCAGCTTTAGATGGGCAAAGGCATCTAAGCAGCGGCATAGAGAATGACCGTTTGTAGAGCTGGTCGTCAATTAGCACATAGTGGGTGGCTTGTAGCTTCAGCTTTCTAGCTTCCTTTCGATCATATGGGAGTGATCCTTCTTTGAGATACTTCAGGATGGGGTCGAACCATGATGGTTCGGCCTCAACTTGCATTACTCGGTCAGCTTCTGCAATGCTGGGCCTCTCCAAAATTTCCAAATGAAACTTTTGCATGGCATCCATCGATTCCGCAATTGCCAGCCAAGACAATAGGTCGGCACGGACATTTTCAGATCTTGGAATATGAATGATCTCAAATTTAGGGAAGTGGGAAAGCAGGCTTCAAACCTCTTGGAGATATCGAACCATGTTTGGCTCTTGGGCCTCAAACTCGCCCTGCACGTGACCAGCCACCAGCTGAGAGTCGGTGAAGGCATTCAGCTTCTTTACCTTAAGGTCGCGGGCGATTCGGAGTCCGGCGAGCAGAGCTTCATACTCGGCCTCATTATTGGAGGCTGGGAAGGAGATGCGGACGCCATATTCGAAAGTTGCCCCCTCTGGGCTGGTAAGGATTAGGTCAGCACCAGAGCGATGGGCATTGGATGACCAATCGACATGGAGGAGCCACCGGGTGTCAGATTTTGGGCCTCCGGGGGAGTTGGGAGCGGAGCCATCCTCCGGGATGGTGCATTCGAGGAGGAAGTCAGGTAGCACCTGAGCCTTGATGGCCGGTCGAGGTTGAAACTGAATGTCATGCTCACTCAGTTCAACGGCCCATTTGGTCATCCTCCCCGATGTTTCCGGGCGATGGACTATTGCCTTGATGGGTTGGTCGGTCAGGACTATCACAGAATGTGCTTGGAAGTATGGCCGCAGCTTTTGGACCGAGGTTATCAAAGCTAACACCATCTTTTCAATCCGGGTGTACCTCGTTTCCATATCTCGGAGCAGTTTGCTGACATAATAAATTGGCTTCTAGGTCTTATTTCTTCTCTGACCAACACCGAGCCAAAGGTACCTTCCGAGATAGCCAGATATAGGAACAATGTTTCTCCAGGATTTGGGCTACTGAGGAGAGGGGGAGAGCTGAGGTATCTTTTGAGATCTTCGAATAATTTTTGACACTCAAAAGACCATTGGAAATTCTTAGCTGACCGAAGAGTTTTGAAGAAAGGGAGGCATCTCTCGGCAGACCGAGCCATGAAGTGATTAAGAGCTGCTATTCTCCCAGTCAGGCGCTGGACTTCTTTAATAGAGGATGGGGGCGCCATCTATTGGAGAGCTTGGATCTTCTGGGGGTTGGCTTCGATACCCCGTTGGGAAACCATGAAGCCAAGGAACTTCCCAGAATTAATGCTGAAGGCGCACTTAGTTGGATTGAGCTTCATCCGATACTTGCGGAATGTCGCGAAGCTTTCCGAGAGATCCTCGATGTGCCGTGACGCTTCTTTTCTCTTGACCAGCATGTCATCGACATACACCTCCATGTTCCGGCCGATTTGTTCTTTGAAGACTTTGTTGACCGGCCTTTGGTAGGTGGCACCTGCATTTTTAAGACCGAAGGGCATAACACGGTAACAGTAAGTACCTCGGTCGGTTATGAAGGCGGTCTTCTCTTCATCTTCGGGGGCCATCCGGATCTGGTTGTAGCCCGAATAGGCATCCATGAATGTCAGCATCTGATGACCCGAGGTGGCATCCACAAGTTGGTCAATTCGGGGGAGGGGGAAGCTGTCCTTCAAGAAAGCTTTATTAAGGTCGGTGAAATCAATGCAGATCCGCCACTTACCGTTTGATTTCTTCACCATGACAACATTCGATAGCTAACTCGGATAATTCACCTCCCGGACGAAGTTCACCTTGATAAGCTTATCAACCTCCTCTTCGATAGCTTTCTATCGCTCTGGGGTGAAGCTTCTTTTCTTCTATTTGACGGGTTGGTACATCTCGTCCACGTTGAGGTGATGGACGAGAATATCAGGGCTGATCCCTGGCATGTCGGAGGCAAACCAGGCAAAAATGTCGGCATTTATTTGGAGAAAGTCAATCAGTTTTTGCCGACACTCATCTTTCAACAGTGACCCAACCCTTATAGTTCGGTCGGGCCGAGCTTCGTCCAATGGTACCTCTTCTAGTTCTTCGGCCGGTTCCCTCGTTGCTCGGCGAAGTCCTCTTGAGCGTCCAACCCATCAACCTTGGGCATCTTGGACCGAAGGTTGGTGACAAAACACTGTTGAGCCACAGTTTGGCTCCCTTGGATGACACCAACTCCCCGCTCGGTGGGGAACTTCATAGATAGGTGGGGATGGAGACAACGGCCTTGAGGGACATCAGGCCGGGTCTCCCAAATATCGCATTGTAGGGCAACTGAAGCTTGGTCACCAGGAAGTCTGTGTGAACAGTGGCCACGAGGGGCCAGATTTCTGCCCGAACTGTTAGAGTTACGACCCCTTCCGGGATAATAACATCGCCGGTGAACCCCATTAAGGTGGAGTCCATGGCTCGGAGATTTTTCATGAGCAATTTCATCTTGGCGAACACATCAAGGTACAGAACATTTACGGAGCTTTCACTATCAATGAGGATCCGACTTACATCATAGTTATTCAAATTGAGAGATACAACTAATGCGTCATCATGCAGGAATTGTATTCCCTAGAGATCGTCGTCGGAGAAGGAAAGCTCACCCATTCATGCTTTCTTTGGCACGAACATTCTTCATCATTCTTGGGGTTTGACGAACTACCGGCTTCTTCAACCACATTGATGTGGCCAATCAAGGGTGGATTTGGAGGAGGAGGAGGCTGCTGAGGCTCGGGCTGGCGATCACCCCCTTGTCCTGGCTCGGGTGCCCTCCTAAACTGGTTCAATCGGCCCCGTTAGATCAGCCTCTCAATCTCGTTCTTCAATTGCCAACATTCCTCGGTATCATGGCCATGCTCTCGGTGATAGCGGCAATACTTGGTGGGGTCTCTTCGGGTTGGGTTCCCTCGGAGAGGAGCTGGTCGGGGGAGCTGGTGCACTATCTCCATGAGGATTTGCGCCCTGGGAATGGTGAGTGGGGTGTATCGGTCGAAGCATCTAAGTGGGCTCCGGGAGTGATTTCTTGGCGGCGGCGGGGGAGCTCTTTGGCGACGAGGTGGGCTTAGCTGATGGGCAGGTCGATGCCTGTCCGGACCCTTGGGTTCTTTCTTCTTCGCCAGCTCGGCGCGGGCCGCCCTCCGCAATTCTTTGACCCTGGCGTATTTGTTTGCCAGGGCCATCATGTCGGAGAGGTTTGGAGGGTAACTGACTTCCATCGCCAAGTAGAAGTCACTCTCCTTTGAAATTTTACCTGCTAGGGCGGACATAGCCACCTCATGATTAAGGTGGTCCACCTCCAGTATGGCCTTATTGAAGCGGCCAAGGTATCTCCTCAAGGACTCCCCCTCTTTCTACTTAACTTCAGAGAGGGAGTCAGATCTTCATCGGTGGCGGCGACTGCTGACGAACTGGCCAATAAAAAGATGGCTCAGCTCGTCAAACAAATCAATGGAACCTGGCTTCAAAGTGTTGAACCAGGTTCGGGCAGATCCTCTGAGGGTGGAGGGAAAAGCGCGGTAGAGGACCGCGTCCGATGCTCCATGGAACATCATTAATTATTGATCGGAAGCTGCTGAGATGATTATCGGGGTCGAAGGAGCCATGGTAGTGCTCGATGGCGGGCAGCTTAACATGGAAAGAAATCACTTCCTCCATGATCCACTTGGAGAAGGGGACACCCTGCTCCGCCTTAGGCTGAGGTGGATGGGCCTGCTTGGCTGCGTCGAGCTCTTGATGCATTTCTTGGAGCTGGCGGCAGATCTCCTCGTCAGGGAGAGCAGAAGGGGCAGGATGAGGAGGGTACTGAGGTGGCGTCGAATCGTGGTGAGAGTACACCGGGGAGAGGGATCGAGCTCACCGAGGCCCGAGGGGATCTTTGCCGCGGGCTCGCTGAGGAGACAGTTCGGCCTCCTTGGGACGGCGAGGGGGGTCCACGACCCCATGCGGACCGGAAGAAAAGATCGCTGGATGAGCAGGGGCCGTCTCCTCCTCGGGGGAGTGAGGGATATGAGCGGCCGAACGGGGGGCTTCTGGATGCCCTTGAATCAGGCTGGCCAGAGCCTGCACCTGCTGGACCAGTAAAGCGAACTGGTCCTGAGTCACTGGGGCCGCCGACGGTGATGGAGTCTTGATCGGCGGTGGTGGGGGCGCGACATTGCTCACTGGGTCAGGCCTTTGAGAGGCGGCCTGATCTCGGACTTTAGAGGTAGCCTTCTTTCGGTTGACCATGGGAGGAATTCTCTTACGGACTGAGATCCTTATCTCCTGGATCACAAGTTTTAGGGACTTGAGGGCCCTTCCTCTAGCGCCAATCTGTTGTCGTCGGGATCTGTCCTCCGACTCAGGCGCGATCGGTCTCCTGATCGGGCTCCCTTCTGGCGGACCTGCAAAGAAGTCCTCGCATGGGAGGTGTTGGGGGTGGCCCTCCATGGAAGACCCTCCGACGCTCAAGTCAGTGGAGATAAACGGGCAACAGAAATGAGGAGAAGGCTCTCACCGGAGAGTTCCTCCAAAGGCTTTGGGCGGAGCAACAATGGCGGAAGCAAAGGCGGAGAGGGAGAGAGAGTGTTGACCCAATTAAGGATTTTGATGATTAACAAAACTATTTGAGTATAACATTTGAAGTTACTAATGATTTTGATTAAGTTTTTCAGATCATAAGTCTACTTGATAATCAAAATCAAGAGTCAAATCAAGTTCTGGTTCGAATCTAATGTCAAGGTAAGATTGCAGACATTAGAGTCGACACATAGAATCGCAGAGTTGACTCCGAAAAATGGCACAAACTTAGAGTCGACTCCGGGACTATTAGAGCCGACTCCAATAGAAAAGACAGAACAATGGATTTTCAGGCCATGACTTAGAGTCAACTCTCAGACTGTTAGAGTCGACTCCAGAAGAATTTTGTGTTGACCCCAGAAAAGTCAGAGACGACTCCAGATCGAGCAGATTAAAGAATTTCGAGTTAGAGCCGACTCCAGAAAAGTTAGAGCCGACTCCAGAATGTCAGACACGGCTCCAGAACTATCAGAACGACTCTAAACTTTATCTTTATCTATTTTAATCCCAACTGCTATTATTATTTATGGATCTAATCCTTCTTACACTTGCTTCTAACGGATAGTTTCAAACTATTTGTGGATTAATCGGGAACTATAAGAAGAGGGTTTGTTGCATCCCAAAAGAAGACAAGAGAGGTAAAAAGAAAAGAATAGAGAAAATCTTTAAGATCTATCAGAAAAGAAAAGAGGAAAACTTGTAAGGAAAGATCATACTGATTCCCCAAAAGAAGAGAGAGAGAGATTCCAAGCCTTTGCTGTTCTATTTAGAAGAAATCTCAAGAGAAGGAAGAAGCCCTAGTTTTTCTGATCTTCTGAGTCTCAAAAGCATCTTGAAGGAAGATCCATTCAAAGGAAGACCCATTCAAAGGAAGAGAAGGAAGAAGCCACCAAGATCTGCGAATCAGGCTTTGATTCCTACTCTCTTATTATTGTTTCATTATTGTATATTTGCTCATTGAAGGAGCTATTTTTCTTGTAAAAACAAATACTGTTTGCTGGGTCAATCTAGTGATTGATTCAGTTGAGGCTGTTAGCCTTGTGCAAGCATTAGCTTGTGGTGATAGGTTTTGTGCTGGTGAGCCTTGAAAACCAGCTGGGTTCGTTGTGCACCCGGGAAAACAACAAGTTCGAGTTGTGAGCTTGCAAAACAACTCTGCTGTAATCAGTTTGATTATAGTGTGGACCCAAGAGGTACTTGGGAGTGGACGTAGGTGTAGGTACACCGAACCACTATAAAATCTCCTGTGTTTGCCGTGACTCTCTTTATCTTCAACTCTCTATTTGTGGTTGTTCAGTTTTAATTTGTGAATCTAAGTTTTTATTTCTGCTGGGGGTTATCTTTCAAAAGAGTTTAAATTTTTGAAAAACCCAATTCACCCCCCTCTTGGGTTGCTATCTGGACCAACAATTGGTATCAGAGCTAGTGCTCATTTGATTTGATCTAACGATTAAGAATCAAAGATCCACATGGCAACTCAAGCTGGTTCATCTTTTTTCGAAGGCCAATCTACTAATAGACCACCCTTATTCAATGGTTCAAACTATGGTTATTGGAAGGCTAGAATGAAAATATTCATTCAAGCACTTGACTATGATCTATGGAGTATTATAGTCAATGGACCACACACATCCACTGCTAGAGTTAATGGCATGGAGATTCCTAAATCGGAAACGGAATGGGATGAACATGATAGAAAATTGGCACAACTCAATGCCAAAGCAATGAATGTTTTATACTGCTCATTAGATGCAAATGAATTCAATCGCATATCTATTTGCATTTCTGCTAAGGAAATATAGGATAGACTTGAGGTTACCCATGAGGAAACAAATCAAGTCAAGGAATCCAAGATTAACATGCTAGTTCATAAATATGAATTGTTTAAAATGGATGCATGTGAATCTATTGCTGATATGTTTACAAGATTTACTGATATAGTTAATGGTTTAAAAAGCTTGGTAAATCTTATGATAATTCTGATCTTGTGAGAAAGGTTTTGCGTTCCTTGCCTAGGACTTGGGAAGCTAAAGTGACTGCTATACAAGAGGCAAAGGATCTAAGTACCCTACCCCTAGAAGAACTATTAGGATCCTTGATGACTCATGAGCTTCAAATTAAGCAACATATTGATGATGATGAGTCAAAGAAGAAGAGAACTATGGCTCTTAAGATTTCTGAATATATGGAAGAGCCTCATGAATCTGAAGATGAAAGTGATGATGAGGACATGGCACTCATCAGAAGGAAATTTAAAAGATTCATGAAGAAGAAGAAGTTTGAAAAGAAAAAGCCCTTTGCAAGAAAAGATGAGGACAAAGGCAAAGAAAAAGAAATTATTTGCTTTGAATGTAAAAAGCTGGGTCACTTTAAATCTGAATGCCCTCAACTAAAGAAAGGCACTCGGAAGTTCAAAAAGAAGGCAATGATGGCCACATGGAGCGATTCAGAAAGCTCAAGTTTCGAAGAAGAAGAAAAGAGTGAAATGGACAATCTATGCTTCATGGCGGACAATGATGAGGTAAGTCCGAGTTTTCTTGATGACTTCACTTTCGATGAATTGCATAGTGCTTTTTATGAATTAATGGATGATTTTGCGAACCTAAGTTCAAAGAACAAAGATTTGAAAACTCAAATGCAAAAACTATCCTTAGAAAATGAAAAGCATGTTGTTGATAAAGAACTTTTGATAAAAGAAAAAGAAAGTTTGAAAAATGAAGTTGATAGACTTAAGCCTATAGTTGATAAATTTACTCTAAGCTCTATCAAACTTAATATGATTTTGGAAAATCAAAAGGCTGTTTTTGATAAAGCTGGATTAGGATATAATCCACTTAAAAAGCAAAAATCTTTGAAGAATATTTTTATACATGCTGAAAAATCATCAAATATTACTTGTTTTAAATGTGAAAATAAAGGACATAAATCATATATGTGTAAATCTCTACATAATAAGAAAAAGATGATTTGGGTTTCCAAAGGAACAATATTTAATGCATCTAACCATGAAGGACCCAAGAAGGCTTGGGTACCTAAAATTAAGACATGAATGTTTGCAGGAGTGTCTTGCAGCCATCAGACTAAAAAGAAAATGGTACCTGGACAGTGGTTGCTCAAGACACATGATGGGTGACAAAGATCAATTCATCACCCTTGAATCAAAAAGAGGTGGAGTAGTTACTTTTGGTGATAATGGTCAAGGCCATATCATGGGTATTGGTAAGATTCAAATTACTCCATCTACTCATATTGATAATGTTTTATATGTTGATGGACTTAAACATAATCTGATAAGTATTAGCCAACTGTGTGACAAAGGTTTCAAGGTTTCCTTTGAAGCTTCTGTTTGCACTGTTACTAATCCCATTGATAACAGCATTATTCTTGTTGGTAAACGCTATGGCAATGTGTACTTAATTGATTTGAGTAATTTATCTCCAAGTAATCATTGCTTAGTTGCTAATAATGCTAAGATGAATGAGATTGGTTGGCTATGGCACCGTAGATTAGGTCATGCAAGCACACACCTAATTTCTAAATTATTGAAAATGGATTTAGTTAAAGGTATTCCTAGCTTAAATTTTGAAAATAATCGAATATGTGATGCATGTCAATTTGGAAAACAGACAAGAACTTCTTTCAAATCTAAGAATGTTGTTTCAACTACTAGGCCACTAGAGCTACTACACATGGACCTTTTTGGACCTACTAGAACCACAAGTCTAGGAGGAAAGAAATATGGTCTAGTGATAGTAGATGATTACTCTAGATTCACTTGGGTAATGTTTTTGGCTCACAAAGATGAGACTTTCTCAATATTCATAAAATTTGTTAAGAAAGTCATTAATGAGAAAAACACTACCATAGTGTCTATTAGAAGTGATCATGGAACTGAATTTGAAAATCATATTTGAAAAATTCTGTTTTGAAAAAGGCATACATCATAACTTTTCTGCACCTAGAACACCGCAATAAAATGGAGTTGTAGAAAGAAAGAATAGGACTTTAGAAGACATGGCCCGTACCATGCTATGTGAAAGCCAACTTCCAAAATATTTTTGGGCGGAAGCTATAAACACAGTATGTTACATTCTAAATAGAGCCCTAATTAGACCTATCCTTAAGAAAACTCCCTATGAACTATGGCTCAATAGGAAACCAAATTTAAGTTATTTTCATGCATTTGGTTGTAAATGTTTTATTCATAACAATGGTAAGGATAATCTTGGAAAGTTTGATGCAAAGTCTGATGAAGGTATCTTCCTAGGATACTCTACATCTAGCAAAGCATATAGAGTATTTAATAAGAAAAGCTTAGTTGTAGAAGAATCCATTCATATAGTGTTTGATGAGTCTTTAGCATCAAGTTCAGATAAATTTGATGATGAGGAAGATACATCCTTGATTGAAAGAGATATTGAAAAATTAAATGTATCTTCAGATCAAGAACCTAAAGTTAAGGATGATGAATCACCTAAGGATGATGGTATTGATATTGCTCAGAATGATAAAGATCTACTAGAGAATGGAGATATGCTTATGGTCATCCTAAGGACCTAATCATAGGTGATCCATCTCAAGGTGTAAGGACTAGATCATCAATGAGTGATATCAATAATCATCTTGCATTTGTATCTCATATAGAACCTAAAACTATAGAGGAAGCTGAGAAAGATAGTTATTGGATGTTAGCAATGCAGGAAGAGTTAAACCAATTCACTAGGAATCAAGTCTGGACCCTAGTTGATAGACCTAAAAACCACCCTATAATAGGATCTAAATGGGTTTTTAGAAATAAATTGGATGAAAATGGATTGGTAATTAGAAATAAGGCTAGATTAGTTGCAAAAGGATATAATCAAGAAGAAGGTATAGATTTTGATGAAACTTTTGCACCTGTTGCTAGATTAGAAGCCATTAGGCTACTACTTGCATTTGCATGTCATATGAATTTCAACTTATTTCAAATGGATGTTAAAAGTGCATTTTTAAATGGTTTTATAAATGAGAAGTTTATGTTGAACAACCTCCTGGTTTTGAAGATCATGAATTTCCAAACCACGTCTTCAAACTACACAAAGCACTTTATGGTTTAAAGCAAGCACCTAGAGCTTGGTATGATAGATTAAGTAAATTTTTAATTGAAAATGACTTTTCTAGAGGAAATGTTGATAAAACCTTATTTTTGAAAAGAAAAGAAAAGATTTATTAATTGTTCAAATTTATGTTGATGACATTATATTTGGTGCTACTAACAATCTCCTTTGTCAAGAATTTGCTAAGCTAATGCAGGGAGAATTCGAGATGAGCATGATGGGAGAACTAAACTTCTTCCTTGGACTTCAAATCAAACAAGAGAAAGAGGAATTTTCATCAACCAAACAAAGTACACAAAGGAAATACTCAAGAAATTTGGTATGGAATCTGCTAAACCTCTTGGTACGCCAATGAGTCCCTCATGCAAGCTGGACAAGGATGAAGTAGGTAAGAAAGTAGATCAGAAGCATTACAGAGGTATGATTGGATCACTTCTTTACCTAACTGCAAGTAGGCCAGATATCATGTTTTCTGTCTGCTTATGTGCAAGATATCAATCTAATCCTAAGGAATCACATTTACTTGCTGTTAAAAGAATCTTTAGATACTTAAATGGAACTAAAAATGTAGGATTATGGTATTCTAGAGACTCAACTTAAAATTGATTGCTTATTCTGATTCTGACTATGCTGGTTGTAAATTAGATAGAAAGAGTACAAGTGGGGCATGCCAACTTTTAGGAAGTAACTTAATCTCTTGGTTTAGCAAGAAGCAAAATTCGGTTGCATTATCCACTGCTGAGGCAGAGTATGTTGCAGCTGGAAGTTGCTGTGCTCAAATCCTTTGGATTAAGCGACAACTTGAAGATTATGGTATCACACTTGATAAAATACCTATTAAATGTGATAATACTAGTGCTATTAATCTAACTAAAAATCCAATTCAACATTCAAGAACTAAACACATTGAAATTAGACATCACTTTATTAGAAACATGTAACTAACAAAGATGTTTGTCTTGAATATGTTAATACTAATGATCAATTAGCTGATATTTTTACCAAACCTTTGAGTGAGGAAAGATTTTGCTATCTTAGAGGAGAATTAGGAGTTTGTGATCCTTTAGAATAATTTTCTGAAACTCTTAAGGACAACAACTATCTAGACTTCAATAATTTCTTGAAAATCCTCTTTGTCCAATAAGGAAATCTATCTAGAAATTTGATTCATTGTTTCCCCAATTATTAAGGAACACTTATCTAGAGTTTGATGATTAATTTGATCAGTTTCAGATCCTTGAAATTTGAATTTTTCCCTGAAACTATTGTGGAGTCGACACCTGCAGTTTGTGGAGTCGACACCTTCTTATTTTGATGTTCTGTCTAGGCAATTAGAGCCGACTCTGGCTTCTGTAGAGCCGACTCTAATTCGGGCGCTGACAGATTCTCTGGTTCGGAGCCGACACCTCATTTTCGGGAGTCGACTCTAAGTGGAACTAGGTCAAAATAAAAAGGATGGAGTCGACCCCAAACGAAACCCATCATCTCCAAACCTTTCTAAAGCTGTTCCAAACTAATTCCAACCCCTCCAAATCCTTCAAATCCCTTGATTACTCATTCCAATCGAATCCCATGGCTCCCAAAAGGCGTGCTATCATTGGTGGTTCGACTGTTCCGATGAAGCGCCGTTCAAATCGGAGGCAACCTTCGTCATCTTCTTCATCTGCCACTCAAGATGACTCTCCACCCTCACCATCTTCTCCTCGAGTCGACCAATTAGCGGGTAAGGCCATTACTACGGAAGAAAAGTTGATTTTGACTTTTTTATTTCGGAGGGCTTTGCTATTGGGCGGTTGTTGAAAGAAATGGGATGGGAGAAGGTCTGTTCTTTGGATATCCCTACTTACCCTGCCCTAGTGAGAGAATTTTATAATGATTTATGTAGAGGAGAGGGAGGCTTAGTGAGTGTTGTAAGAGGAACTAAAGTAATCATCACAGCTGAATCCCTTGGAAATCTATTGGAAATGCCTACCGTTGGCCTTGTTGAATATCACATGAAGACAGAGGAGGTGCACTATCAAGGATGTTAGGGAGAGAAGTTTCTGAGTTTGAGGAAATCTTGGCAAATCAACTTAATTTGGAACTCAGATTACTTCACAATATATGTGGAAGAATTCTATTTTCTAAAATCGAAAGGTTTGAATATGTCTCGGAGCGAGACATCTTATTGATGGACTGCATTCTCACTGGTAGACCTGTCAATCTTGCCGGTATGATGATAGGCTATATGGCGGAGGTAGCTACTAAGAAGAGATCTACATTGCCATATGGTATGGTTTTGACATTAGTATTCAGAAGCCAAGGTGTACTTATAATGGATAATGAGCCACTAAGAAAATTAAGGCATACAGATTACTATAGTGTCTCTACAATTCACCGGATGGGATTCATAAAAGAAAATGGAAATTGGATAAAAAGAGGACATGAGGCCAGAGCTGAAGAGGTTAGAGTTGAGGAAGTCAGAGGAGAAGGCATTCCTGAACCATCTGCTGGACCTTCTTCTGCTGGACCATCTACTGGACCCTCAGAGGCTGGACCTAGCTCTCACCTTCCACATCAGTCAGCATTGGCATCTGGAAGATTTTCTGAGGAGCAAATAGGTCAGCTCAGAGCTTTACTAGCTGAGTATGACAGTCAAAGAACAAATGATATGTGTAAATTGAGAGAGGAGTTCAATCAGTTGAAGGATGAGATCAATTCAAGACTTGACATGATTTCTTTTTCCATTAGCAATTCCGTAGAATCCTTTAGCACTGATCTTCATAAGATTTTTGAAAGGATGGAAGGCATTGCAGATGGTTCTGGAACTTATCTTCATGCTACCAGTCAACTGAAGAACGATATCGACCTCGCCATCTCTCAAATTGAAGCTTGTCTTGAAAGTTTTAAGAAGACTCAAAAAGATGATGTTATGGAAATGATTGGACATTTAAAGAAAATTGTGTATAAGCATATTTGATTTTGTTATCCAATCCTAGGTTGTATCTTAGGATTTCTTGCTTTCTTGCTTTCTTAGCATGTATCTAGGAATTACATACTTGAATCTGTCATTTTAAAATACATGTAATGAATCTTTCCTTGGAATACAATTACACTTTTATTTCATATTTATCTATGGCTGTTTGATTGAATTTCAATGAATGAGTTTCCTATCTTCATGATTATTCGAACCAACATCCTCGCTCTGATAACTTTCTTTATTGCTTTTAAATTCACCTTATTGTTGATAATAAAAAAGGGGGAGAGATAAGTGTATATGCATATAAGAAAAAGAGAAAGAACATATAAGAGGGAGAGAAAGAAAATGAAGAACAATTTTGAGATGGAGAGAGAGAGAATTTTTTTAAAGAATTCAGTTTATCTACATAGGGGGGGCTATTCAATGCAGGGGGAGCTTAATAAATTTCTCCATATAAAAGTTAAATCATCTTGATTGATGTCAAGTTTTGTTTTTTTTATTTTGAATATTGGCATCAAATTCTCTGTTAGGAAGTCTCTAAGCTTTAACAATGTCTATTCAAATGAATTTTTTAATGCATATACTCAAAGTTTTTGTCATTATCAAAAAGGGGGAGATTGTTGACCCAATTGAGGATTTTGATGATTAACAAAACTATTTGAGTATAACATTTGAAGTTACTAATGATTTTGATTAAGTTTTTCAGATCATAAGTCTACTTGATAATCAAAATCAAGAGTCAAATCAAGTTCTGGTTCGAATCTAATGTCAAGGTAAGATTGCAGACATTAGAGTCGACACATAGAATCGCAGAGTCGACTCCGAAAAATGGCACAGACTTAGAGTCAACTCCGGGACTATTAGAGCCGACTCCAATAGAAAAGACAGAATAATGGATTTTCAGGCCATGACTTAGAGTCGACTCTCAGACTGTTAGAGTCGACTCCAGAAGAATTTTGTGTCGACCCCAGAAAAGTCAGAGACGACTCCAGATTGAGCGGATTAAAGAATTTCGAGTTAGAGCCGACTCCAGAAAAGTTAGAGCCGACTCCAGAATGTCAGAAACGGCTCCAGACTTGTCAGAATGACTCTAAACTTTATCTTTATTTATTTTAATCCCAACGGCTATTGTTATTTATGGATCTAATCCTTCTTACACTTGCTTCTAACGGATAGTTTCAAACTATTTATGGATTAATCAGGATCTATAAGAAGAGGGTTTGTTGCATCCCAAAATAAGACAAGAGAGGCAAAAAGAAAAGAATAGAGAAAATCTTTGAGATCTATCAGAAAAGAAAAGAGGGAAAACTTGTAAGGAAAGATCATACTGATTCCCCAAAAGAAGAGAGAGAGATTCCAATCCTTTGCTGTTCTATTTAGAAGAAATCTCAAGAGAAGGAAGAAGCCCTAGTTTTTCTGATCTTCTGAGTCTCAAAAGCATCTTGAAGGAAGATCCATTCAAAGGAAGATCCATTCAAAGGAAGAGAAGGAAGAAGCCACCAAGATCTGCGAATCAGGCTTTGATTCCTACTCTCTTATTATTGTTTCATTATTGTATATTTGCTCATTGAAGGAGCTATTTTTCTTGTAAAAACAAATACTATTTGCTGGGTCAATCTGGTGATTGATTCAGTTGAGGCTGTTAGCCTTGTGCAAGCATTAGCTTCTGGTGATAGGTTTTGTGCTAGTGAGCCTTGAAAACCAGCTGGGTTCATTGTGCACTCAGGAAAACAATAAGTTCGAGTTGTGAGCTTGCAAAACAACTCTGCTGTAATCAGTATGATTATAGTGTGGACCCAAGAGGTACTTGGAAGTGGACGTAGGTGTAGGTACACTGAACCACTATAAAATCTCCTGTGTTTGACGTGGACGTGACTGTCTCTTTATCTTCAACTCTCTATTTGTGGTTGTTCAGTTTTAATTTGTGAATCTAAGTTTTTATTTCCGCTGGGGGTTATCTTTCAAAAGAGTTTAAATTTTTGAAAAACCCAATTCACCCTCCCTCTTGGGTTGCTATCTGGACCAACAAAGAGAGATCAGTGAGCAGGCGTGCGCATGAGAGATGGTGTATCATTGCGTACCTGAGAGAGTCCGAAAGTGCCCTATTTATAGGCAATCACCTAAATCTTGAGCACCTTCTGGAAGGTTCGAAGGTTGTTGGGATACGAAGATGATCAGAATCTGGCCGTTGTGAGGCCGGTAAGATCCGTATCATGTCCGTTAGAGGATCGATGGCCGGAGAGTCTCCTGATGGCCCAAGACTTGATAATGGTGCAGGTCCTAGGCCGTTATCGCAGGTCCTAGGCCACGTCTTGAATTGATTCATCATTTAGAATTCTGTTATACCGAACTTGGGTTCTCCCGCGTCAGGTTCTGCGGAGGCGCAGAGGGGCTTAAACAACTGAAGTGTAAGGATGGTTGAGATATGACAGAATGGATAAGCTGGACGTGAAAACAGTCTCGTTCCGTGGAGGTGCGTGTCGAGCTACGGATTGCTCGAGGAGACCGAGCTATGGATTGCTCGGGGGAGCCGAGCTATGGATTGCTCGGAGAGGCCGAGCTACGGATTGCTCGAGGAGACCGAGCTATGGATTGCTCAGGGGAGCCGAGCTATGGATTGCTCGGAGAGGCCGAGCTATGAATTGCTAGGGAGAGCCGAGCTATGGATTGCTCGGAGGAGGCCGAGCTATGGTTGCTCGGGGAGGCCGAGCTATGGATTGCTCGGGGAGGCCGAGCTATGGATTGCTCGGGGAAGTCAAGCTAGGGGTTGCTCGGGGAAACCGAGCTACATCGGTTAGCCCATTCCCTGGGGGCATAGTGTAGCAAGTGGGGGCCAGGGTTGATCTTAGTTCCTTCGCACGATTATCAATGCAATGACGATTTTACCCCTCAACACATAGATTTATACATATTTCTATTACTTGCTGCCCATTCTTTGTTTTTTAGTATGAACTTCTGGAATGTAAAGTTTATTATAGAAGGCTAATCAAAGAAATGCCTTGACTTTTTCTGAAACAAATGCTTTCCAAACAGTTTCATAGAATGGTTACTTTACCCTAAGATCTTCTTTCAAGACTTTGGCATCACAATTGTAAATTAAAGGTTTAATTTCACAAATACTGAAAGGTTGAATAGATATTCTACAATCTTGTAATTTACCATTGTCAAGGTAGTTAATAGATATTCTACAATCTTCACTGTCATCAAAGGTCTAATTGTTCCTTGTCTTGGGCTTTCCTTGAGCATACTTCTCATGCACAAATTTTATAGTCTGTCACCTATAAAAAGTAGCCAGCAAGAGTACAAGCTCTGTAAACCAGTGATAAGAAATTCAAACATTCACTCAGAGAGATGGGAACGGCCCCCCAGAGTCTATGTTGTTAAAAAGGTATTGGAACGTCTAATATTGAGAAAGGTTTTGATCCTTCCAATCTTGTGGAAATGGTAATAATCATTTCAAGACACAGTCTGCTTGAATATTTATTCAAGTAATCAATCTATTACAATAGGAAGGATACCTTTCAGGAAACACACACACACACAAAGGGATTGATAATTAATTACACTCTGCACTAATATTGACATAACTGCATTGGCCTGTATCTCTACAACACCACCAGAAAAGATAATAAATGGAGTAGTTTGTTTATGTAGATATATGGCTAGGGTTGGGCAAAAGGTGGCTGGAACTTGGCTTGAAATTGTTTCGAACATTGAGACTAAGACTAAGACTTGGCTTGGTGTTGAAACTGTACATGGTGTCCTAAACCTGACCTGAATGAGGCGTGGACTCATTAGCATTAAGTTGCACTGTACCACTTTCTTGTTCTATGGGGATGGTTGCGGGTGAAGGGTTGATTGGAGGACACTGATGGAATGGGAAATAAGAGGGTTTTGATCATTCATAGCAGGTTATACAGTGAAGTGCTTGGCATTGACTCTTCCCCGCTAACTTTCTAAAATCTTGTTAGGATATTGTATGTGGATTCTCTTTTCAAGTTGATGCACTCCCATAATGGCTGTTTGGTATTAAGCTTTACCAAGACAGGTTGCAAAGCCTAAAGTGAATGAGTTGTTCGGTGATATCTAATTAGTAGCTTTTCATAAGACCTGTTCTGTAAAAACAAACAGTTCATTAAAGTTGGAAAATGAGTTTTTATCTAGAGAGCAGGCCTCTCCTTCATTTTTTTAAGAAAAAAAGGCACTTCATATAAAACCTTCTGTAATCATGTGTGAGCTCAATTATTGACTTTGAATAAACAACTACAGTCAATGAGTGGACCAGAATACTACCTGTTAAAATGGGCCCCTCAGCCTAGATAAGTTTGGTATTTGGAAACTTGCTGAGAATTCACCAAGTAGTTGGAGATGATTTTGGAAACAGAACCTGACTAAGTAATGGATTCAGCCTTTGTGTGCTTGCATGCAAACAGTTCAACAAAATTAAAATAAAACATTTTTGTATACTTGAGTTGTCAATTCTTAGTGCTTTTTATTTTTTGTTTAAGATGTTAGAGAAAAAATTTCTATGTAAGCTCTAAATCTACCATTCAAATTAGTAGTTGTTTGAGTCTATCAAAGCAATCATTGTATGCAAATCACTTGAGTGTTAGGCTCAACAATGCTTAGATGCCTTGTCGTATTTGAGATCTGGTGTTTTGAGGTTTCGGCATTATCATACAAAATATTCTTAGACCTTATTCTTTGAACCTTACCTTCTTTGGCACAACTTAACAAATTCCTTCCTCTAAACTATGTACATGACAATTCGAAACTCTTTTTTTTTCCTTTTCTTGTACGTTTCTTGTTATGTAGGAAAAGTATTTTACTCAGATTTGATCTCATCCAACGATGCGGATTGATAAGAGTTGGATACATCTAAAGAATCAAAATTGTCCTGAATATGTAGCCGGTATTAAGAAGTTCAAAGAAAAAGCAAGGCTTCATGTTAATGAAGAAGGAAAGATATGTTGTCCTTGTATGCGGTGTTATAATGGATCATAGCATAAGCCTGATTTAGTTAAATTACATTATTCGTTAAAGGGTTTCTTAAAGACGTATCAAACGTGGTATTTCATAGAGAATAGTTTGGAAGCAATGTCTTGGATGAAAACGAGAATGAATATGATGACCAAGAAAGGAAACAAGATGAGATGGTCGAAGCATTGCAAGACATCGCTGGCCCAAGTGGTGCTCACACTGAGGTTGGCAATGATGATGATAATCCGATGATGTCTGACCATGGAAGGATCAATCATAGTAAGAAATTGGATGATCTTTTCAATGAGGTGGAATCTGAGCTTTATCCTGGATGTGAAAACTTTTCTGCTTTGACATTCTTAGTAAAGTTAATGCACATTAAGGTCCTCAATCGGTGGACAAATAAGTCTTTCAATATGTTACTTGAACTATTGAAAGAGACATTTTTGAATGGTACTATGATACCTTCTTCGCACTATGAAGTCAAAAAGAAGATAATGAGTTAGGTTTAGGCTACGAGAACATACATGTATGCAAGCATGATTGTGCTATCTTTTGGAAGGAGAATGCCTCTTTAGAAAAATGTCTGATATGCAACGAGCCTAGGTACCAAGTGGTTGGAGACAAAGGTAAGAAGATACCTCATAAAGTTATGCGGTATTTTTACTCATATCTCGTTTGAAACATCTATATGCCTCAAGACATACAGGTGAAGATGTGAGATGGCACTTTGATAAGCAACCGATCATAGATGGGGTGTTACGACATCCAGTAGATGAAGAAGCATGAAAAGATTTTGATCAAAAGTATCCAAATTTTACCGATAAAATAAGAAATGTAAGGTTAGGTTTTTCTTCAGACGGATTCAATCCATTTAGGAACATGAGTAATGCATACAGTATGTAGCCCATCATTTTAGTACCTTATAACTTGCCTTCATGAAAATATATGAAAGAGACATTCTTCATGATGTCGTTACTTATCCTCGGTCCTAAATCTCCAGAAAGGGATATGGATATATTTTTAAGGCCAATAGTGGATGAACTTAAATATTTATGGACCGAAGGTGTTGATGTATACGATGCATGTATGAAAGAGAGTTTTTGGATGCATGTAGCTTTATTATGGATTGTGAATGATTTTTCAGCATACTCATTATTATTGGTTGGAGCACAAAGGGTTATAAGGCATGTCCAGTTTGTAATGAGCAAACCTCATCCAAAAAGCTGAAAGACAAGATTTGTTATATGGGACATTGCCGTTACTTGCCTATTGATTACAAGTGGCGAAATAGTAGACTCCATGATGAAAGTAGAGAGCATGAAGTCAAACCAAAATTGTTGACCGGTGAAGAAATATTAATGCAATTAGAACACATAGCTGCTGAAAAGCCCGGAAAGCATCCAAACAATAAACATTGAAAGTGAAAATGTGAACCAAATGAGTTGAATTGGTATAAGAAGAGCATTTTCTTCGAGTTGGAGTATTGGTCATTATTAAAATTGAGACAACTTAGATGTAATGCATATTGAGAAGAATATTTGTGATAATCTTTTGGAAACTTTATTAAGCATCGAAAGTAAGACAAAAGACATATAAAGCAAGAGAGGACTTGGCTTCAATGGGGATCCGAAGGGAGTTGTGGTTACAAACTCAAGGTAATAGAGTTTATAAGCCTCCTGCATCTTACACATTGACATTAGATGAAAGAAAATAGTTCTGTAAGTGGCTAAAATCTGTGAAGGTGCTCGATGGATATTCTTCCAATATATCAAGGTGCATAAATGAAGGTGATGGAAAGATATCCAGCTTGAAGACACATGATTGTCATGTACTACTTCAAAGATTGTTACCTATTGGCATTCAACCATTCTTGCAGAAACATGAGAGTAGTTCTTTAATTGAGCTTTCTAATTTCTTCAAACAACTTTGTTCAAGGATCTTGTATGTTAGGAATTTGGAGTTGTTACAAGAGCAGATTGTGGTGATCTTATGTAAGCTTGAACGAATGTTTCCACCAGCATTTTTTGACATTATGGTGCACTTATCAAAACATTTGCCTTATGAGGCCTTACTTGCCGGATCTATTCAAAGTAGATGGATGTATCCTTTCGAAAGGGCACTTGGTACATAAACAATATGTACGTAATAAGGCTCGTTTGGAAGGTTCAATTACAGAAGCTTATGTTGTCAATGAGTCTCTTACATTTTGTTCTATGTATCTTCGAGTATAGAAACAAGATTCAATCGTCTAGAACGAAATTTTGATTTGGATAGCCATTTGGACAAGCAATTAAATATATTTGCAACTCGTTGGTGGCCTCTTGGAAAAGGAAGAATGATGCATTTTGATGATAAAACTTTAAAACAGTACATTGGTACCTCATCAATAATTGTCCAGAGGTTCAACCATTTCTCAAGTAAGTATACTTGTAAAATTATTTCTTTATATCTCTAAATTATTTATAGTGCTCATTAGCGTAATGTTCTCTATAGCCAACACATTGATCAGCTAAATCCAACTGGACTGGAACAACTGGACCAATTACAGAAGGAAAGATTTTTTGAGTGGTTTAAAAATGAAGTAAGCACGTACATTCATTAATATTGTAAATTATTTTATCATGTGTCTTTATTTCAAATGACATTGATATTTGGTTTATCCAGATGTTAAATAAACATTTTGCTAGGGCATCTGAAGCTATTGATGAGCTTTATTCATTGGCTATTGGTCCCGACAATCGTGTGTGCTCGTATACTGGTTGTGTGATGAACGGCATTAAATTTATCACTGTTAATCAGAATGTCAGTCATAAAACATAGAATAGTGGCGTTTGTATTCCCTCTAATCATCTAGGAGAAGAAATTAACTTTTATGGTATATTATTAGAGGTCCTTGAATTTTATTTTGTTAAAGGTTGTAAGGCGATAATGTTCAAGTGCAAATGGTTTGAAACTGAACCAAAGCACAGGAGAATGCAACAACAATATAACATTACAAGTATAAATATTAGTTCACAATGGTACAAACATGAGCCATTCATTTTAGCATCACAAGCTAAAAAGGTTTTTTACTTGGATGATTTGAAGAACAATTCTAATTGAAAGTGGTATACAAGGTTAATCATCGTCATATGTGGGATATTCCAAAAAAGATGATGATGTTCAGGAAGAAGTATATCAAGAAGATGATTCAGTAGTCCTTCGATTCACATGTGAGCAACCTGACATGGACTTAATAACATCTCAGCGTACGACACTGATGTTGAAATAGTTACAATTCAAGAAAACATTAGAGGTCAAAGTGATGTCGGTCAAGATGAGTTTATATGCAAGATGTTGAAGAGGATGACACACTAGCTGATTATGATAGTGAGGGATCTATACATAGTTTGATATGGAGGATGATGAAGACAATGAGCATATTAGTGATGACAGTGATTAATTTGGTAGCATTCATATTTTTTTTACTTATTGCAACTATATGTTCTTATACTTTTTATTTATTAATTCTAGTTTGTATGTTTGTTTGCAGATGTCTTCGAGGGATACTCCTTCTACATCGAGGCCAGATGATTCTCCTTACATTCTAGTTTTGATAGAGGGGTCATCTGTCAGCGCATCATATACTAACTCTACTTTAAACTTATCTTATTTGGCTATATTTTTTTATGTTATTTTGTACTAATTTAGTTCAATATGTTTTGCAGCTATGTCATCAAAGAAGGGCCGAGGTCCTGCTCGCGAATACAAGTCTGCACATCTGATTGATACGCATGGTGGACAGAAGTTGCCTATTCTTCTGCCACCTGAGGTTGGATGACATTAGGAGAGTTTCGCTCTGAGTTTCTGATCGAGATAGGAGTGGTTGTACGTGACATGGCATCGCTTGCTGTCAGAAAGTGAAGTAAGATCACTGATGCACAAAAAGCACCTATGATCGATCGACTTCAGATCAGTATAATTGCATTAGATTACATTAGATTACTTTTAGATTACTTTTAACATACTTAATATACCTTATAACTTTTATAATTTTTAATATATTTGCAGAAGAAGTTCGATCTTGATATGACTTTAGATCATATTAAAAAGGGTATTGAGTTTCAAATGAATAAAGTATATCAAGAATTTAGATATCGGCTTTATTTACACTTCATTAGTCATGGTGGGGACACAAGTGTGAGCTTAGCAAAGCAAAATAAGCCATCTCGTGTCTGCAGAGTGACTGAAACTTTCTATGTGATCATTTTTATTCAGATGAGTATAAAGTAAATACATCCATACAACTATTTTAATAGTTTATATTTTTTACAAACTCATGTAATCCTTTCCATTCTTTGATGTAGAAAAAATCAGAAACAAATAAATTTAATCGGAAATTATAGCCATATGCTACTCTCACTGGATCGAAGTCTATACCGGCTCACTCTTATGATATGGTAAGGAATACTTGCTTGGCTTTTTTGATGGTTTGCCTTTGTTCGAAGATAAATAGCTACACTTATGTCTTGTAGATTCCTCGCTTGTTGAAAATCATCTTAGTATATTTAACACTCATTGCTTATTGTTAAATATACTCATCTTCTTTTTATACTTTATCTCATAAATCTGCTGTTTATCCTGTTTCTTTTGGACTTTGAATGGATCACATTCATGTCTACAATTTTTAGGCACATTACTTGATCTACCTGTTGACATATTTGTAACTGATCATCTAAGAGAGGCATGTAGCTCTGCACTTTGCCTCTATCTATGCAGCCTGTTGATATATTTGTAATTGACAAGTTGGTGCTTCAATTGAGGAGCATAATTCACTAATTGTCAGAAAAACAACTAAGAAGGTTTAAATGGGTGGAGAAAAGAGACGCATAAAACTACAGTCAATTTACAGGAGTGTAAGTACATTTAAAAATTTCACAATAACAAAAGGAAATTCTACTGTCTGTATTTCTCTCTTCTGCCTTCTTGTTGGCTTTGTCCCTTAAGAGCGAGTACATACTGCTGGTGGTCTTAACTACCTTTACTTCAACTTGGCTTGAAGTGAGGTGTGGGACTAACGGCCCACACAAAGGGAATGAGAAATTTAAGATTTATTTGAATTAGCTATTGGTCAAAAAATTAGCTGTTAGAGCAACTGAAGTGAGGCATGGGATTGATATCAGGGTCAACACAAAGAGGCATAAGAAATTTATGATCTGTTTGCATTAGCTGGCCAAGAAATTAGCTATTAATATTGGTCCAGTCATTGGCATAGTTATTGGCTAACAACTACCAATAAACACTTAAAGATTCTTTCTCATGATATGTACAATGTTCAGTTCAACCACAAATGAAAAGAAAATGGCAAATAAATTCAAATTCATTCTGTATTATTTTATATTTTAGTGCGATGGTTACAGTTCCTTTCTCTGGGAGAACTTTTAATTCTTAAGAATAGTGTTGTTTACTCCATAACTGTTTAGCTATTAACTATTGCAGGATAAATAAATGATCCATCTAATTGTCAAACCTAATCCAAAACTCAAAATAGATAAATTAGTTTTTTTTTTTGGCATGAATTCCAGATAGCTCTATGATTTTGTTATGAGATATTGTAAAAACAATGGCTACTGGTTGCAATTTAACAATAGAAAAAAGGATTTAACAAAATCAACTTATATAATATTGCTATTAGAAGACAAGTCAAGTCATCTATTAATCTACTATCTCAATAATGGCTCCTAAATGAGAATTTGAACTACTTTCATCTGCCACTAGAAGATGTTTTGGATGGTGTCATTTTGTTGCTTGTTTTCTGCTGTTATATATTATCGGAGCCTGACTTCTCCCTGTGATCATTTTATCCTATGAGGCAGGCTTATTAGTGGGGTTGCATAATGGATGGGAGGTAGTCTAGTCTAGTTCGATTAATGTGATATAAAGTTTTTGCAATTAACCTTTATGTCTTTATTATAAACTTATTGTTCCTCATATTTATATTCGTCATATCAATTTCCATCAACGAGATTTATTAATTGACTCCAATGGCTCGTAGCTAGGCAAGTAAATGGGAATAAATGATACACTGGTTATGCTAGTAAATGGGTCTTTAATATATGCCACCTTTTAGTAAATGGCTCTTTACTTCCAATTCAATGACAGATACCGGCCAGTTAAGGGGTCCTCTGCTCTTAGATCTCCGAGATGATGCGCTAAACGTGCATTAATGTCACTTGCTGCATACGTTGGCTGCACGCTAGATGTAATTTTTTGTGACAATATAAGTTGATTAATTTTTTTTCCAAGCATAAGGGCAACTCAAGAAGGAGAACTGAATTCAAAAACTTCCCACAATATATCACGTGGCAAGAGGGAGGTGGCTTCTGTTGTAAGTGACAAGGGGGCTGCTTGAAATATAGAGTTACCGATACTTGATCTAGTGTAATCTGTAATCATCTTGTTGACTATATGGTTTGATATAGTCTTGTTGTGAATTCTTAGAACGGTCGCTCAGGTATCAGTGATCAGCTTACAGTGGAAAATTGTCATCACTAATTTGAATATTATTATTTTGCTTGACTTTATTGCATCATAAAGTTTGGGCCTTTATGTTTATGTTCTTGGTAATTTATGTACTATAGGGAGGGAGTAATCGTCGTTACTCAGTGTTCATTGTAGTTGTGGGATAACTACTTGAAACATATGCCAGTTATCCTTTTCACTAGTTTTGTGGTTCATGATTCATGGAACGCCTGCATTTTAAAAGTGGGCATTACTTTTATGGGCTGTAGCTTGGTTTTTTTCACTGGATTACTTGAGTTGAGCTCTTAGGAACATCATTTTGCTTGCTCTTGTTATATCATTATCTCATACCATATTCAATGGGAAGAGCATATGTTGTTGGCACATGAGGAAAGATAAAGATTAAGGTTTGTTTGATCTTTGTTACTATAAAACAAGCTTAATTATCTTAAGTTTTGCATTAGGTTCCTATGTGCTACAGGAAACCCATTAGTTATTCTTGATATAATGTGATAGGGAAGTACACATGGCCTAAGTAAACTTTCTATTTTATATAAAAATTTGCTGGAATTCTGCCTGCCTGCCTGGAATTTTGTTAACTCCTTGTTAGTTGTTGCCTTGATGCAAGTACCTATTGCTAAATGATTTGTCTTAAACTATTATTTGTTGAGTCTTACTGCAACAATCATAAATCACAATATATTTGGGCATTGACTGGAAGGTAAACACATGGAAAGAAGATTTATATTATGATTATTCTTTTTGATGAAATTTATTGTTTTAAACTATTATTGTTTCTTTTCGGAGAGATCATGTTACAGAAGAGGAGCCATCCAGACTTCATATGTGGAATACTCTTCATTTGGACAAAAAGAAGAATCAATGAATAAATGAAAGAGCTGAAGATACCCATGTAAGTTTTATCAATTAAAAATATAATATTCTTGAATGTAATGTTTTATATTAAACATGTTGAATTTGTTTTCTTTTCATTGCAGGCACAGTTTGTAGAGCGACTTTCTTCATAGGACTTTATAGTATAACTAATCAATGAGGATGCCGTTTTTGAGGAGGTTTTAGGTTCTAGATCTGGTTACAAAAGGGGATGGGATTCACTGCCAAAGGTACATCAAGAACTAAAGGTAGTTCTTCATCTTCGGAAAACTCATAATTAAAGGAGCTACATGAGTGCCGAGAGAAACTACATGAGTGCCGAGGGGAACTACATGAGTATCGAGAGCAATTGAGTTAAGAGAAGGATATCATCACTGAGCAACAGAAGATCATTGAGGATCTAAAGGTGATGACTGATCGGCTCACTACTTACATGCGATAGCTAGTGCCTGGACTTCCTTTAGTAGATCCCAGCATACCTCATTTCCTCCATAGTACATGTATTTTTTTTAATTATGTATTTTCAAAAACATTGTATATGATTATTTTATTGAAATGAATAAAATTTTTATTAAATTTTTGTGAAAATTTTGAAGCCTAATACATTGCTTTAATATTATATTAAATTATTATAATAGATGCAAAATAAAAAAATTAAAATATAATTTAAAATAAAAATTTATTATGGTGACTTAATTTTGCCGGCGAAATTAAGTCGCCATAATAATGTCTAACCTATTACGACGGCTTAATTTCGCCATTACGAAGCTATTACGGCGAAACTAAGTCGTCATAATAATGTCTAACCTATTACGCCGACTTAATTTCACCATAATAGCTTCCTATTACGTCGTTGTAATAAATTTTTATTTTAAATTATTTTTTAAAAAAATTTATAACGTGATATATTTTCATCGTAATATGTTATTTATTATGACGAAAATAATTTTATTATAATAAGTTATTACGATAATAACTTATTACGACGATTTTGAAACGTATTACGATGAATTTTTTATCATCGTAATAACTTATTACGAGTTATTACGATGACTTTTATACTTACTGCGATGAATTAATTCATCATAATAAGTTATTTTTCTTGTAATGTAAGAGTGTACTAGATTAGAAGAGAAAAATTATTGACTAAGGCATAACCTAAGGTGTTATCTTTGGGCAGAAAATGGTTCGCCTTCATTACATTCACGAGTTATGTGTTGACGTTCCACTAATTAGTATAAGTGGCAAAAGGACGGTCTTGCTCATTGCAACGCATGAGCCTCCTGTCTGTAAGAAACAACATTATCTGTTCCACTGAAAAAGAGCAGTATAGAGGCGAAATCACAACTAATTGCTTTAATATTCCAGTGCAGCCTCCCTTCCATGTACAAGGCTTAACAGAATGGAGGAAAATTACAAGTGGGGTAGAATGACAGCAATAAGGTCGAACAAATACTAACTGAATGAGGCGATGCAACATCCAAGGGCCCTCTTTCCTTTCCTCCAGCTTTACTTCAGTTCCCAAACAATAAATCATATTCCATGAGAACAATTGCATCGTTCTGCCTATTCACTTATACTGCAGCCCTGAACATAAGGATGATCATACTTGTTGTATTTGGACCAGTAAGGCCGGTATTTAGTCACTGCCAGTTCCAGCCAAGGTTTCATGTTCCTGTTATAGTGGCTTATTGCTACAGCATTTTCTATCTCTGAGCGATCAACACTAGGGTTGTACCCAAACCAAGGACATGCCATGATTTGTCCAGTGGATGTGTCAATTTATAAAATGTCAACAGTCGGCTGGAAGAGTACCAAGTTTCCAAAGGACCCTGTCTTCGTTCTAGTGAGAACCAAAAAAAAAAAATACTAGTTAGTAACACCATAAAGAGATTGCTAATTGGTGTAGCAATATGTTTGTCTGCTTGAGTTTCAATGCATTACATTGAAAGTAGACGTGTAATTGGCATTCACACTAGTTGTTAAATGCATGAGTACACATTTCCTCTCTAGATGGACAATAAAATTTGAAAAAGGGAATTTAACAATCTCTATAAGAAATGTCATATCTTCAGCATTAAAGATGAATAACAAAATAAATAAAAGAAAAGGTCTAACAAAGTATGACAGTCAATATGGCAACATTGAAACTGTCATGACCTTATCAATGGTCAGTAATTCCATATAAACATTCAGCATTCATTGCTTATCGCCTCAGAGTTGCCATACATGAAGGATTTAAGATGCCTATGGAATATGTTATAGGAATCTAAGGTAGTGAGATTATGTGTGAAATAGATTTAAGCAGACGATATGTTTGAAAGGGTTTCCCACAGGCAATATATGACCAAGAAATACTATAAACTGATCACATTGATTAAACAATTAAAAAGGAAAGATAATGAAGATAATAATTCAAACAGATCCATGGCAATGAATGAGAACTAGAGATGCATTTCTGCAGATTGATATGATTCCTGCGTGCCTATAAATTAAGGGAATATCAGAGGGGTTGCATCAACAATGTTGACTGTATAGATTTGAATGAAGAAAGTGCAGGAACACTGCACTACAAGATTACGTATGATGTTGCTTAAATTAAGGATAAATGCAATAACGAGCCAAAATTATTCGTAGCTAACGATGATTAGTTAAGGCAGTCATGGCCCTTGAGGATATAGGAGTTTAGATATCATAAAATAGATAATGAAGAGGCAGCTTATGAAAAGATGAATAAATACTTTTCAGAATTAACCAAATATTTGTGTTAACCAAAGAAATAACTAATAAATGAAATAATACAAAAAGAAAGTGCATGTTTGTAAACATAGATGGCAGGCCTCAACACAATGGTAAGATTGCTCCATCATAACTTGGCGGTTATAGATTCAAAATATGAAAGCATCTTCTCTACACGTAAAGGTAAGGTTGTGTTCATCTGACCCCATAATGGAAGGTGCCGCATGTACTAAAACACCTCTTTATATAGATAAACATAGATAAGAGTAAAACATATGCATGCATGTGCCTAGCTATAAATAATCGATCTATATGATATATGTGGATCTAGAGATAACCATAAAAAATTATATCAGTATGATTCAATGCATGAAAAAAAACTAGAAGAGCCATAATTAACATATACAATCCATGACAACAATTTCACTCTCAAGGCCCAATCTCTATAGCATGATAATTTCTGTACATAATGTGCAATTAATTTTGGAAATGTAAAAAAACAAAAGGTTTATATAGACTCGCATATTCTGCCACTTGTGATAAATTCAATTATATCTTTCTTCTAACATTCCTTGAGATCAAAAACATTCATTCCATAGGTCCAACCACGTGCATTGTGATCAAAGCTTCAGGCACTATGCGGATTTGAGAAATTGAGATACTTATCAAAGCAATGGAAATTTTCACCATAGGTCCCCACTGCACCATTCACATTTCCATTAAGATATACAGACCACAATCATGTCAAATCCTTATGGACAACGCTGTCATCATCAAGAAACAGGATCTTATCTAACTTGGGATAAACTTGTGGGAGGTAGAATCTTAGATGATTCAACATAGATAGGTATTTTGGGTTTTGGTACTTTGAATTGGAAAAGCCTGCAGAGAGAGTTATTGGATGATCAGCCTTGAAGTAGTGTTCTTTCATTCCAACAGACTCAAGCTGCCTCAAAACTGGACAATATGAAGAGTTCAACCATTTAAACTCATCCATGTTTTCTACAATAGATACTTGGTACAAACTGGACAGTATTCTCTCTCAATCTCTATGGCAGAGAGATCAAAGTTATATAAGTAGATCAATAGACACTTGGTACAAACAAGAAGTTTAAAGCATTGTTTAGCAATATATTCAGAACAAATTACAGGTAAGTAACTTTCTTAATCCAGTGGAACAATATGAATATTTTACTTTCGTAGTTTAAATGACAACAACAGTATTGTTAATATAAGATAGAGTCACCTTTCGGGCTAATTTTGCCAGTGAGTCGAGAAGTTGACATCCATCTACATTGCAAAACCCATCAAATTCTTTACTCAGAAAATTATACTTGAATTATGCAACTAAATAATAAAAAAGAGAATGAAAAAGAGAAGCCAGTTGTTTACCTGAGTCATCTTTAAGCTCTTTGTCCTTTTTCTGTATACCACCTAATACATCATCATTTTTTAATTTAACTTGGGAAGTCTTGTGTTCAGAATTTGAAGCAGTCTGAAGTTGCTTCAAGAAGTCAAAGATGACATGATTAATAGGCACATTGTTGCCAATTTATTCAATAAATACAAATACTTGGATAAAACAGGAAGAATAGTTGCATCTGCTGAAGTCTGATTATTCTGGTCAGCATCAACCAGTCCATCAACTTGCCACAAAGAAGACATGATTTTTTCTAAAAAAATCAAGACTCAATGGCCCCAAGTCATGTCGGCTTGCAGATATTGAATCTATAACCTGTGAAAATAAAATGCATAAGATTGATGCTGCCTTTTCAAGAATATATCATCATTTTATATGAGAGAACAATGTTGTTCATGCAGCAATGTAGTGCACAAGAGAACAAAGTTGTTCATGCTGCATCATAAACTAGGAAAGGAATAGAAGGAAAAAATGCATAAAAAAGGACAAGTTTATTTAGAAAAAATAAAGAAGAAAAGGACTTTATAAGTTGTTCTTGAAAATTAGATAAAGAGGATACCACAAGGGAAAGGAGAAGTGCAGAAATAGAGGAAAGGAAAATCCTTTCCCTAAAAAAAAGAAGAGTTGTGAAGTATAGAAAAAGAAAACACAATTTTAACTACATGATTGGAATATATATTTTCACAATGCTCATTCCAAATCATGCAGAGAAAACCAATAAAAAAATATAATATGCAGGCATGCAATCATGAAAACATATTACACAATAGTAGAGTGCAGAAGTGCTCTTCTAGTCCAATAACTCCTTGATGCAAGATAATAGTCAATGATCATCTATAATTTGGCATAAACAATTAATTAGTTTTGGTTATATTTATAAAAATGCCTCTACTTTCGATGACTAATTATCAATTTAAATATCAATATCAAAACTAGACTTGCTGCTAATCATCATGGCTTGATTACCAAGATCGTTCAATTCATTTTATTCCAACCCAACACAAACATAATATGATCTTTAGGTGAAATAAAGATCAGATTTTGCATCTCTAAATCCAGATCTGAACCAACTATGTGATATTAGCCAAACCCTACGAATTCTATAGTTCAATCCTAAGGTTCTCATCCAAATTTAATTAAACTAATCATCTTAAGAGACTGAACCAACTTGAACTAGTTGGTTCACTGGTTCAGGCCCAACCCATTAAGAAGGCTACAGCCTTGTTCTTCTTTCTCCCCATCCTCAAAGTTCCCCAAGGCCCACTCCCAACTCCTGCCGCCAGCGCCACCCCCGCTCGTCGCAACTGCGCGGCGGCGACCTCCTCTGGCGAGGTCCCCGCATCTGGCCCCACACCCTCCACCTAACATCTCTCTCACCGATTTGCCTTCTCCATCTTTCTCCACCTCCCGACGGCCCAGCCACCGCGACACCAAAGCCATCTCCGGCTTCCCTTCCCGTCACCCGTTCCCCACCAATGAAGGGCAGTGGCGCACACCGCTAGTTCCGGTGACCTCCCACGGCTGGACCTGGCCAAAGCAAGCGAGCGGTGAGCGGTGGTGACACTCTCCTCCCTCCTGCGATCTTCTCCGACAACGGCAGCCCTCAAACCTCCCAAAAATCCCACTGTTTCCTCAGTTGAAACAGAAAAATAGAGGAAAATTTTACCTCCGCCTTGCCAGGGTCGGCCGCGATGATCTAAACTTCCCCGATGGTTCGCCTAGCTCTGGTGATCCTCCCCTACTCTTTAGTTAGAAAGTCTCTCGCTCTTTCAACCGGAATTGAAGAGATTGTCATGAAATAGAGATTGAGAATGAAACAAAGGAAAAGTGCGCGATAATTTTTGGCCGCCCTACCTCCCTACCACGGTGAAGTAGGTTCAAACTACACCCTCCAACAATGGTTCACGAGCCCAGATGTAGGGAAAATGGGAGAAAAATAGAATGATCCAATTCTCTCCCTCCACTACCAAAACACAATATCATTGCTGAAATTTCCTCTCTCCACCCACGACGCGACCATTCTGAAACATGGAAGAGTATTAGGTTTAATATAATTTAGCTTAACCTTAATCCTTGTTTCCTATTCATCATAGTAAACATATAAACCTTCTATGCCTCACTCTTCGCACCAAAGTTAATGCATTGATATCATAAATACAAAAAATATAAAATTACAACATGAAGCCATCTCTACCTATGATCAGCTTGAGAATATATGTCAGATTAAGAATTAAAAAGAAAAGCTATGGATGCTGAGGGAAGGCATTGGTACTTTTAACAGTGCCATCATAATTTTCAAGTGCAGAGCTTCTGAAATGTAGCTTTTCAAAAAAATTGAATACATGCTACTCACTTTTCAAAAAAAAAATTTAAAGAAATAACAGTTTGCAAACTGTCCCAAACTCACTTTTCAAAACATACTAAGAGTTGAGTGTAGATCAGTGGTACACCTGACCTTCGAGGATTGTCTTCTTGTCACATAGTTTGTGGATGTCAATAACTTTTCATGGAGCTCAAAGAACTGGCACAACATTCTCTCATCAGATGACTTACCTTAAACACATTTACAAACAACTTTAGTTTAAAAGTTTCACAACAAGACTACTAAACTAGCAGCATCAACTTCCATCAGAGCAACCAAATCAGCAATATGTGAATTTACTGGCTAACTTGTTCATAGTGGGAACCATTACTGGGAAACTGCAGTTACAAGTTTAGTAAGCAAGTCCTGCCATATGTTTCTTTCAGAACATGCAAAAGGGAGCTATTGTATCTAAAGACTAATCACCAAGAAAGGCAAGGTAGAAGAAGTGACCTTGAAGGTAGCAAGAGCATTAGAAGCAACATCAAAGCTTGGAAGTTCCATCATACCCGAAGAATAATTCAAAGCTAGGTTATTCCATATATATGTATCTGAAAGAGCACTACAAAATCAAAATGCATGCAAAATCAAAACGTATACGCTATAGGATGGATGATAAAGCATGGTGAGGACTGAGCATGCAATCAAATAAGTATGTTTGCATATATGTTAACACTACCAATAGGGCTCACTTAATTATCAGAACTTATAGAAGCAATATCCAGAGATTAAATTTATTAAATAAGAAAATGTGTTAAAGTATGAAGATGCAGATTGTTTGGCAATAGAAATCTTTAGGAAAAGTTTAGCAATAGAAAAGTGAATGCAGATTTTAGAGTTAGAAGTAACAGCAAAGCAATAAGAATGCACAAAGTACCAAAAGTAACCACATGAAGACGCCTAGTCATCATCACCCTAATGGCATAATAGTAACAGGATATTACCTCTATGATTTCATGCTTCAGAACAGCCACATAACTTTGTTCTTTCCTAACCCGGTGATACTTCTTCCACCCAAATTGGTTTATATACTAGTGCTCTGCATAAAGGAACTCAATTAGGTCCTGCTCCATGACTTTGTTCTACACCGGCCTTCCTCAAGCTTACCCCTTTCCGCAGTGCTGCCAATCTAGGCAAGGGAGGGTACCAACTCTTCCAGCCAAACTAGTACAATGTACCAGCGTATCTATCATACATCCCATGTCCTTCCACCAAGTCATACAATACACCTCACACTACCAAGCCACACCACTCCAGAATACTAAGCTATACCATAACACTTTCATAATACTACCAAGCTACACCTGACCACCTCCAGAATACCAAGCTATACCATACCAACCCCAAAATATCAAGTCACCCAGACCACTTCCAGATACTAGCCACATCACATCCAGAAAGTTGAAAACCCATAATCTCAAATTAAATCAAAATCATTTATAACAAATAATATACCTCCATATAATATATATATATATATATATATATATATATATATATATATATACACACACACACACACACACACACAAATCCACAATAATACATAATGCTCATTCCAAATCATGCAAAGAAAATCAATAATAAAATATGATATATGGAGGCATGCAAGTCATAAAAACATATAACACAACAGTAGGGTGCAGAACTCCTACCTCAAATTGCTAGTCCAATAACTTCTTGATGCAGGATAATAGTCAATGATCACCTATAATTCAGCATAAATAATTAATTAGTTCATCAAAATTCATAATTAATAAAATTAACATTTTATTCCCTAGCCTGAAATATAGAAATGATAATTTTACCCCTCTAATATAATATCTAGTAACCTTACTTAGCTTCTTTTATCCTAGAAATTATCATTTTCTAATTATACAAATTTCCACTGTCTTGACTATATTTACAAAAACGCTCCTTCTTCCAATGACTAATTATCAATTTAAACATCATTATCAAAATCATGACTTAATAACCAAGATCATATTTCATCAATAGAATTTAAAATAAATGGATTTCTTTGGATCATTCAACCCATTTTATTCCAACCCAACACAAAAATAATATGATATTTAGGTGAAATAAAATCAGATTATGCATCTTTAAATCCAGATCTGAAGCAACTATGTGAGATTAGCTAAACCCCATAAATTCTATAATTAAATCCTAAGGTTCTCAACCAAATTTAATTAAACTAATCATCCTAAGGGACTGAACCAACTGGAACTACCTGGTTCACTGGTTCAGCCAAACCCTTTAAGAAGGCTACAACCTTGTTCTTCTCCCGACGCCCGAAGCCCCCCAATGCCAGCTCCCAACTCCCGCCGCCGGTGCCACCCCTCGCTTGTCGCAACTACGGCGGCGGAGGCGACCTCCTCTGGCGAGGTCCCCGCGTCCAGCCCCATACCCTCCACCCGACATCTCTCTCACCATCTCCCTTCTCCATCTTTATCCACCTCCCAACGGCCCAGCCACCGCCGGCACCCAAGCCGTCTCCGGCTTCCCTTCCCGTCACCCGTACCCGCCAATGAAGGGCAGTGGCACACACCGCTAGGTCCGTGGCCTCCCACGGCCGGACCTGGTCCAAGCAAGCGAGAAGATGTTGTCTTCTCCCCAGCCGGCAGCCTCTTTCCTCGTCGCCGGCCACCATGGCAGCGGCGGCGGTGACACTCTCCTTCCTCCGGCGATCTTCTCTGGCAACGGCAGACCTCAAACCTCCCAAAAATCCCATTGATACCTCAGTTGAAATAGAAAAACAGAGGAGAAAATATTTTACCTCCTCCTTGCCGGGGTCGCTGGCGATGATATGAACTTCCCCCGAAGGTTCGCCTAGCTCCGGTGATCCTCCCCTACTCTTTAATTAGAAAATCTCTCGCCCTTTCAGCTGGAATTGAAGAGATTATCATGAAACAGAGCTTTGAGAATGAAACAGAGGAAAAGAGCACAATAATTTTTCGGCCTCCCTACCTCACCGGCGACGTTAGCTCAAGCTCGGCGACGTTCCATGGTAAAGTAGGTTCAAACTACACCCTCCAACAATGGTTCACGAGCCCAGATGCAGGGAAAATGGGAGAAAAAGAAAAGAATGATCCTGATCTCTCCCTCCACTACCAACACCACTATCATCGCTGAAATTTACTCTCTCCACCGGCGACGACCATTCTAAAAAATGGAAGAGTATTGGTTTAATTGAGTGCATTTTGAGTAAGATTTAATATAATTTAGCTTAACCTTAATCCTCATTTGTTATTCATCACAGTTGACATATTAATCTTCTATGCCTCACTCTTTGCACCAAAGTCTGATGCATTGATAACATAAATACAATAAAATATAAAATTACAACATGAACCCATCTCTACATATGATGACCTTGAGAAATATATGTTAGATTAACAATTAAAAAGGAGAGCTATGGATGCTGAGGGAAGGCATTGGTATTTTAACAGTGCCATCATAATTTTCAAGTGCTGAGCTTCTGAATTGTAGCTTTCAAAAATTTAAAGAAACAACAGATTACAAACTATCCTCAACTCACTTTCCAAAACATACCAAGAGTTGAAGATTGTCTTCTTGTCACATAGTTTGGGGATGTCAATAACTTTTCATAACATTCTCTCATCAGATGATTTACCTTAAATGCATTTACAGACAACTAGAGTTTAAAAGTTCCACAACAAGACTATTAAACTAGCAGCATCAAACTACTATCAGAGCAACCAAATCAGCAATATGTGAATTTACTGGCTAACTTGTTCATAGTGGGAACCATTACTAGGAACTGCAGTTATATGTTGGTAAGCAAGTCCTGCCATATGTTTCTTTCAAAACATGCAAAAGGGAGCTATTGTATCTAAAGACTAACCACCAAGAAAGGCAAGGTAGAAGTACTGACCTTGAAGGTAGCAAGAGCATCAGAAGCAACATCAAATCTTGGAAGTTCCAACATACCCGAAGAAATAATTCAAAGCTAGGTTATTCCAATATGTATCTGAAAGAGCACTACGAAATCAAAATGCATGAAAAATCAAAACCTATATGCTATAGGATGGATGATAAAGCATGGTGAGGACTGAGCACGCAATCAAATAAGTATGTCTGTATATGTTAACTCTACCAATGGGGCTCACTTAATTATCAGAATTTATAGAAGCAATATCCAGATATTAAATTTATTAAATAAGAAAATGTGTTAAAGCATGAAGATGCAGATTGTTTCGCAATAGAAATCTCTAGGAAGATTTTAACAATAGAAAAGTGAATGCAGATTTTAGAATTAGAAGGAACAACAAAGCAATGAGAATGCACAAAGTGCCAAAAATAACCGCATGAAGATACCCAGTCAACATCCTAATGGCATAATAGTAACATGATACTACCTCTCTGATTTCATGCTTCATAAAAGCCATGTAACCACAATATAATCTTCCAGATATAAACCATATCAATAAAACTAAAAAGTCCTTTGACAATTCAAAGTCTATTTGTTTCTGCAATCAGAAGTCTATGCATCCAGATAGTTATTAGAGTAACTAATTACATCTATAATTAAGTAATTTCTAACGTTAATTTGTTTCCAGTTGAACTCTATGGCTTACTGTGTCAGATAATATTAAAACCAGGTATGGCAAATGCTTATGCTTATCTCAAACAATAAAACAATATCAAATAACAAAACTTGCCATTCCATTTTTATCTTCAAGATTACAGATGTGCAGGATATTTTTATGTCATTTTCCCTGATGCATGAAATGCAGTCAAAAGGTCAATTGTGCATGCGTATGAATGAACTTGTTTGCTACCTTATTTCTTTGAATGAGAATATTTGTCATTTTTCTAACTGTAAGCTACTTATTTATATCATATCTGCCGTGAATGATTAATGATTAAGATAGCATTTACCCCTTGCATCAAAAAAAAAAAAATGAAAAAGCAAAAGAAAAAAAAGAAACGTAAACAATGCTAGTTGTGAGAATCATGAATTAGTGCATGATAATATGCATGAACGTGTAGTATAGCCACCAACTCAAGAAAATTCCATTAGTTAAATTTAGGGTCTAGGATGGACAAATATATCTTAACCTTGCCCTCCCCCTAGGTTCCTTCAACTGGTACAAGAATGTGAGGGAACCTAAATAATCAAGCTTGCTTGCTTATTTACGTTTACAGGTAGACAATTATCAAGAGAAGAGAGGGAGATGGATTGTACCTGATAAGCACTAAAATTAGTTGCCATTATACTGTAGATGCTCTTCTAAAGCAACGAAATAAAGGAAGAAATGTGCCGTAGGAACTCCTCTTTGATATTTCATAGTGCTGTCTCTCCAGGTTGGGGCATCCTTCAATGCGCAAATACTGAAGGCTAGGGAGTCGTTGTTGGAGACCTTTTGGGAGTGATTGCAGCAGATCACAATTCCTAATTTCAAGACTCTCAAGTGCAGTGAGGGAGTCCAGATCTATTGGCAAAGAAGCCAGGTTGGGGCATCCTTCAATTTGCAAATGCTGAAGGCTAGGGAGTCGTTGTTGGAGACCTTCCGAGAGTGATTGCAGCAGATCACAATTCTTAATTTTAAGACTCTCAAGTGCGGTGAGGGAGTCCAGATCTATTGGCAAAGAAGCCAGGATGGGGGCATCCTTCAATGTGCAAAGACCGAAGGCTAGGGAGTCGTTGTTGGAGACCTTCCGTGAGTGATTGCAGCAGATCACAATCCGTAATTTCAAGACTCCGAAGTGCGGTGAGGGAGTCCAGATCTATTGGCAAAGAAGCCAGGTTGGGGCATCCTTCAATGTGCAAAGACTGAAGGCTAGGGAGTCGTTGTTGGAGACCTTCCGTGAGTGATTGCAGCAGATCACAATCCGTAATTTCAAGACTCCGAAGTGCGGTGAGGGAGTCCAGATCTATTGGCAAAGAAGCCAGGTTGGGGCATCCTTCAATGTGCAAAGACTGAAGGCTAGGGAGTCGTTGTTGGAGACCTTCCGTGAGTGATTGCAGCAGATCAAATCCGTAATTTCAAGACTCCGAAGTGCGGTGAGGGAGTCCAGATCTATTGGCAAAGAAGCCAGGTTGGGGCATCCTTCAATTGCCAAATGCTGAAGGCTAGGGTGTCGTTGTTGGAGACCTTCCGAGAGTGATTGCAGCTGATCACAATCCGTAATTATAAGAATCTGAAGTGCGGTGAGGGAGCCCAGATCTATTGGCAAAGAAGTCAGACTTCGGCAACCGTTAATAGATAAACTTTCAAGAGCAGTGACATGTTGTAGGCCGCCTTCCGTAAGGAAATTAGATTTGAACAGCCAGAGACTTCGATGATATGAGAGATGTAGGCAACTTAGGCAATTCCAGCAGAGCTTCACAACCAAAAATTTCCAAATTTTCTAGGTTTGGTGGGAGTTCTCCATCCCCTGATGATGAGGAGGATGATGGCAACGAGGAGGATGATTGCAAAGGTAAGGGGCCAATCAAATTTTTGCAACTTCTGATAGATAAACTCTTCAGTGAGTTCAAGCCACGGAACTCCTCCTTCGGCCAGTAGATCAGATTATCACAAGAATATATTTTTAAATCCTGAGAGAAGCAAGGTTCTTCCCGAATCCCAATGGAATATGCGTTCGATCCACTTCTAAACTTTTAAGAGACGGTAGCTCTGGCATGGACATCAAATTAGGACAATCGATGATTTGAAGAATTTCAAGGCATGGGAAAACCAGCCTAACCTCTGCAGTTCCTTCATCCTTTAACCAGGCCTTCAAGCTCTGCATGTTATCCAACTTCAGTCTCTTTAGTGAGGGAATGCTTGCACCGTACCATTACTTCCATTGCCGCTGCAGATGTGCTTTACCTTATCCATGTTCTCTAAGTAGAGATATTGAAGCGATTGAGAGTCCTCCATCCACATGGGAAAGCTAGTACCCCCATAGTAAAATTGAAAGTCGCTTTAAACTAACATGGGGCCTAAGTCCCGCCAACACCTCTTCAGCATTTTTTACAGATGCAACATCTTTTTCAGAATAAACAAACCCAGGCAATTGAACCATATCCCAACATAATAATAATGAGCAAATGTTATGTTTGGAATTAAGATCTGCTTTTTTAGCATCTGCTATGTTTTTCACATTCCTCAGGTTATATAGTTCTAATGTGCCACCAAGATTTAAGCCATTCAACTCATCTATACCCTTCCATTCTCATTGCTCACAATATAATTTGTCAATGTTCGCAGATTTCTTAATTGCCCTATACTTGTTGGCAAGCACTTCAAACTATCACATCGATCAATATAGAGATTCTCAGATTACTCATATTTTTCATACCATCAGGTAGCTTACGTAAAACCTACAGTAAGAGAGTTTTAGAGTCTGTAGATTGAAAAGTGTGCTGGTGGCTTCAGGCAATGCTTCAATTCGAGAATGGGAAAGGTCAAGATACCTCAAATGTTTTAGAAATCCAATTGCATTTAACAATTTTGTGATATTAGCATCATTTAGTTTCAATGCTCTCAAGGGAATAGACTTCAATGAAGCCCTAGTCACTGCAATTCCAGAAGAGGATATGGCTTCAGGAGAGTGCGAATGTTTGGGATATTACTTAGGTCCTCTGTCCATTCAATTGAGACTTCCGAGGTATATACAAGTGACGGGTTTTTCTTAGACATATGTTCCAGACTGCTAGGACATTCATCCCCCATGATGGATTGTGCCAGGTCATGCATGAGGTCATGCATCTTGCATTTTGTGTTCCAAAAAATTACACCATCCTCTCCTCGGTCTCTTTAATATCCTGAAAGAAAGATCTCCAAGCCAACTCATTAAAAATCTCATTACCTTTGTCCTGCAACTCCTTTCCTTCATCAGATGGAATAAAGCCATTAGCCATCCATAGCTGAATCAATGTTTCTTTTTCCATCACATGATCCTTCGGAAATATGGCACAAAAGCAAAACATTGTTTTAAATAGGAAGGCAAATCACGATAACTCAACCTTAAAACTGGTAAAATCTTATCACCAACCTGCAAATTCCAGATCTCACTATTTTTCACGGACAACCATTCTGCTTCTTCTTGGCTCTTAGAATGCATTAAGGCCCCCACTACATTCACAGCTAGAGGCAACCCATCGCATTCTTGACAATCTCCTTACCGATGCTTACTAGATTTTGAGGCCCTTCCACTCCATCTTTAAATGCTCTCTTCTTAAAGAGTGTCCAAGAATCATTCTCATTCAATTGCTGTGGGTAATGAGGAGGGATTTTGCTCATCATGCGTGCTACCTCCTTATATCTTGTAGTCACAATAATCCTACTTCCTTCTTTACCTGTTTCTAGCAAGGTTTTCAATCCATTCCACTCTTCCGAATCATTATTCCAAACATCATCTAATACAAGAAAATACCTTTTTCCACTTAAAACTTCTCGAAGTCGGCGTTGTAACAACTCCGTGGTTGATATGTTACACTCTTCCCCTGTAGCTGAACTTATTATTGCTTTAGCAAGTTTTGCAACCTGAAAGTCATCTGCTTTATCATCTGACACACAAACCCATATGAGCGGCTGGAAATGCTTCTCTATCTCCTTGTCTTTATAAACCATTTGGGCCAGTGTGGTCTTGCCCAGACCACCCATGCCAACTATGGGAAGGACTGCAACATTCTGGCTATTATCGTGATCAAGTAACAATTTCACTATTTCTTCTTTTTCTTCTCTCTGCCAATGACATTTGACTCATCAACGTAGGAGTGGGTTTGTGGCCTATCTCCTCTATTTTGTGGTTGTGTTGTAGGCGTGAAATGAAATTGGTCTCCCTCAGTCATAATTTTATTTATTTTCTCAATAATATCATTTAACTTTCGTCCGATCTGAAAACGAAACCAAACTGGATTTAAGAAGAAAAGAAGCTGCGAACCTTTTTCGTCGTATCAGCCTGATTCAGCCGCTTTGCATCCACATAGAACTCATCCAGAATGTCGTCTGCTTGGTAGGCTGCCTCCTTGAGTACTTCCAACCAGCGCTTCACATCATCCTCGCCTTGCCGCTCCGCTGCGTTGCTAATTATGCGTTGGATCGCCAACAGTTTTCTTTCAAGCTCTTCTATCTTCTCACGGATGCCCCGCATCGATCTGAGCTGTCGGAGAGCATGGTTGGTTGCCTTCTCGATCACGATTGGTAACAGAGCCGAGAGAAGTTCCGCCATTACTCTCTGCTGCTGTAGAGTACAGTCTCTCTTCTGATGATTTGGGAAGAAGATTTGATTGAGCGAAAGGCTCAGTGGAGATGATGCTTCCGTTTCTTTTTACTAGATATATGTGGCTGCTCTCAGTCCTAGTCTATTATTATTTGTTTCAGTCGATCGATCTATTATTTGTTTATTTATGCTATATGAGATCAGCTCTGTCCTAGTCTATTTATTAACGAGTAAAATATCTATTTTTGCTGTACGCATGGGATGTGAAGGGCTTAGCCATTGTGCCGGTCAATAACCCATGGTTTGATTGAGGTGGACCTGTTTGTTTGCGTGTGGAATACCCTGGAGCATTCACACCGTATCTTTTTTTTAATTCATAAAATTATGACTCTGCACGTGAAAAATCCTTGGGCATGTAAAATATCTTGAAGCATTCATACCACACTATTTTATTTGATAATGTATCAATTCATTATACTAGATCACATCAACTCTCTCTCTCTCCTATTCAGCTTATATGTTATTTTTTTTCTTCATTTTTTTTTTTAATATTGATTGATCACGAAGAAAGATGCATGTGTTTTTTATTATTATTTTTTAAAAAATATTGATTGATCACCAAGAAATGCTAGATTCGTTCCTCTTTAACTTGTACTATTTCTTTTTTTTTTCTTTATTAATTTCTTTTGAGAAGTTGGTTGATCACAAAGAAAGTGCTTTACGGAAAAAGTCTGAATTCTTTTTTGTTTTATTTTACGTGAGCCACTAAACTCATTTGGTGCCTGTCATTTTTTTCTTTTTTTTCTTTATTATTAGTTTAGGAATCAATGCTCCGCTTCAAGGAAAGTCCCTCCAGTTCAAGGAAAATCCCCTCTATCAGTTCATTATTTTTTTTCTTTATTATTATTATCCTCGAGCATTCATACTATATTAATTTTTTATACAAAATTAATACCGTAAGTGTAGATATCCTGAAGCATTTATATCACACTATTTTATTTTATAACGTGTCAATTCATCTCTCTTCTACTCAGCTTGCATGTTATTTTTTTATTTTTAAAAATATTAATTAATCATAAAAAAAAGATACATATCATTATTATTATTATTATTATTTTAAAAATATTAATTGATCGCCAAGAAAGCGTTAGATTCCTTTCTCTTTAACTTGTACTATTTTCTTTTTTATTCTTTATTATTTTTTTAAAAAAGTTGGTTGACCAGAAAGAAAGTGCTCTATGCAAAAGTCTGCATTCTCTTTTTTTTTATTTTACGTGGGCCCTAAACTCATTTGGTGCCTGCCATTTTTTTCCTTTTATATTTATTATTATTTTATTATTTTGAGAAGGATTCATCGCAGAGAAGTGCTTTATGAAAAAGTTTAGATTCCTTTTCTCTTTTTTACTATTTTATGTGGCCCCCTAGCCTCTTTTGGTGCTGTCATTTTTTTTTCTCTTTTTTATTATTTCTTTTAGAAATCAATGCCCCACTTCAAGGAAAGTCCGATCACAGTTCAAAAAAAGGAATCCAAATTTTTAAAGTATATTTAAAATACAAATTAAGAAAGAGAAATATTTGCTCATGCAGCCGCGCATCTTTTTATATCCATGGCAAGCATCATACGTAATTAAGACATGAGAGCAGCACAAAGCATTAGCTTCCCCCTCATGCCATGCCCTCTAGCAGCGACTTATGCTTCAATTGGTCATTTAAATCCCTAAACAAATCTGAAGTGATCACCGTGAAGAAACATCCGGGAGTGTTCACCACACCGTACTTTTTTTTTCATACAATTGTGACAATGCGTGTGGATGATCCTGGAGCATTCATACCATATTATTTTCTTTCACAGAACTATTACTATGCATGTGAAATATATCCTAAAGCATTCACACTGCACTATTTTATTTTATAACATGTCAATTCATTTATATTAGATCAGATCAACTCTCTCTCCTACTCAGCTTGCATGTCATTTTTTTTATTATTTCTTTTGAAATGTTGATTAATCATAAAGAAAGATGCATGCTATTGGGGGTAAAATTGTCATACATTATTAATTATGCATGCGGCTAAGGTCAGCCCTAATTTTCGTTCGATTGAGCGACGCTCGCCAACGATAGGTCGAAGAATTGAGATGCTCCAGCCCCTCACCGAACCAGGGGTCCTCGAGGTGCCGACCTATCCTATCTCTCGGCCCCAGCCGAGCTATCGACCTTCGTCTGTCGGCTCCTCCAACCGACCTATCCTGTCTCTCAGCCCCAGCCGAGCTATCGACCTTCGTCTGTCGACTCCTCCAGCTGACCTACCCGTCTCTCGGCCCTAGCCGAGCTATCGGCCCTCGTCTGTCGGCTCCTCCAACCGACCTACCACGTCTCTCGGCCCCAGCCGAACTATCGGCCTTCGTCCGATGGTTCCAAGACCGACACCCCCAAGGCCGGCACCTCGAAGACCGTCGGCCCCAAAGGCCAACACCTCCAAGACCGACACCTCCAAGGCCGGCACCTCGAAGACCATCGGCCCCAAGACCGGCAGCTCCAAGACCGGCACCTCCAAGACAGACGGCTCCATGACTGATGGCTCCAAGACCAACGGCCCCAAAGGCCGACACCTCTCAGCCGGCCCTGACATCCTCCCAGCCGGCCATGGCACTCTCATCTCGGCCGGCCCCGCCTGATCCAAGTTAGCCTCGGCACTCTTCTCAGCCGGCCCCGGCGTGTCCAAGCCAGGCAGCCCCGGCACCTCTCAGCCGGCCCCGGCATCCTCCAGCCGGCCCCGGCACTCTCATCTCAGCCGGCCCTACGTGTCCAAGCCAGGCGGCCCCGACACCTCTCAACCGGCCCCGGCATCCTCCTAGTCGGCCCCGACACTCTCATCTCGGCCGGCCCCCGCCTGATCCAAGTCGGCCCTGGCGCTCTTCTCAGTTGGCCCCGACACTCTTCTCAGCCGGCCCCGGCGTGTCCAAGCCAGGCGGCCCCGGCACCTCTCAGCTGGTCCCGACACTCTCATCTTGGCCGGCCTCGCCTGATCCAAGTCGGCCATGGTGCTCTTCTCAGTCGGCCCCGTGTGTCCAAGCCAGGCGGCTCCGGCACCTCTCAGCCGGCCCCGGCATCCTCCCAGCCGGCCCCGGCACTCTCATCTCAGCCGTCCCCGGCGTGTCCAAGCCAGGCGGCCCCGGCACCTCTCAGCCAGCCCCGACATCCTCCCAGCCGGCCCCAGCACTCTCATCTCGGCTGGCCCCGCCTGATCCAAGTCGGCTCCGGCACTCTTCTCAGCTGGCCCCGGCATCCTCCCAGCCGGTCCCGGCATCCTCCCAGTCGGCCCTAGCGCTCTTCTCAGCCGGCCCTGGCGTGTCCAAGCCAGCCTGCCCCAACGTGTCCAAGCCAGGCGGCTCCGACACCTCTCAGCCGGCCCCGGCATCCTCCCAGCCGGCCCCGGCACTCTCCTCTCAGCCGGCCCCGGCATCCTCCCAGCCGGCCCCAGCACTCTCATCTCGGCCGGCCCCGCCTGATCCAAGTTGGCCCCAGCACTCTTCTCAGCCGGCCTCGGCATCCTCCCAGCCGGCCCCGGCGCTCTTCTCAGCCGCCCCGGCATGTCCAAGCCAGCCTGCCCCGGCCTATCCAAGCCAGGCGACCCTGGCACCTCTCAGCCGGCCCCGGCATCCTCCTAGCCGGCCCCGACACTCTCATCTCAGCCAGCCACGGCATCCTCCCAGCCGGCCCCGGCACTCTCATCCTGGCCGGCCCCGCCTGATCCAAGGTGGCCCCGGCACTCTTCTCAGCCGGCCCCAGCGTGTCCAAGCCAGGCGGCCCCGGCACCTCTCAGCCAGCCCAGCACTCTCATCTCAGCCGGCCCCGGCATCCTCCCAGCCGGCCCCGGCACTCTCATCCTGGCTGGCCACGCCTGATCCAAGGCGGCCCCGGCACTCTTCTCAGTCGGCCCCGGCGTGTCCAAGCCAGGCGGCCCTGGCACCTCTCAGCCGGCCCCGGCATCCTCCCAGCCGGCCCCAGCACTCTCATCTCAGCCGGCCCCGGCATCCTCCCAGCCGGCCTCGACACTCTCATCCTGGCCGGCCCCGCCTGATCCAAGGCGGCCCCGGCACTCTTCTCAGCCGGCCCCGGTGTGTCCCAGCTAGGCGGCCCCGGAACCTCTCAGCCAACCCCCGGCATCCTTCCAGTCGGCCCCAGCACTCTCATCTCAGCCGGCCCCCGGCATCCTCCCAGCCGGTCCCGGCACTCTCATCATGGCCGGCCCCGCCTGATCCAAGCTGGCCCTTGTGCCTCGGCACCTACCTCCGCCGAGCCTCCGCCTGCCATGATGACTGAACCACAGCGTTCAAAACACCTCTACGGAATCTGGCGTGGGAGAGTTCAAATTCACTATAACAGAATAAGATTCCAAATAATGAATCATACCAAGATATGGCCTATGACCTACAATAGGGCCTAGGGACCACGTAGCCACTAAGTCTCCAGCCATCGGCCAGCTCTCCCCGCTCCCAGCCGTCGATCCTCTAACTAATTATATACGGATCCTACCGGCCCTGTAACAACCTGATTCGAATCCGTTTCGAATCTCAACAACTTTTGAACCTTCCAGAAGACGCTCAAGATCCAGGTGACTGCTTATAAATACTACCACCTTCAAGCCTCTCAGGTACGGGCATTCTGGGACGCTATTCCCCTCTTCTCTATCTTTCTGCACGCTTGCTCACTCTACTGCTCTTAGCTCTCTTTTCCGCCATTGTTGCTCTGCCCAGAGCTCTCTGGAGGAACTCTTCAGCAAGAGCCTTCTCCTCTCATCTTGTTGCCCGTCGGTCCCTTACTGACTTGAGCGTCGAAGGGTCTTCCGCGGAGGGCCACCCCAGCGCCCCCCGCGCGTAGGCTTCCTTGCAGGTTCGCCCAGGAGGGAGCTCGATCAGGAGACCGGACGCGCCCGAGTCGAGGAGCGGATTTCGGCGACAACAGATTCCCCGGCCGACCTAAAATGTTTTCAAAGCTTAGCTCGGATTCGGGCAGCTCGCAAGCCCCGGCCGACCTAAGTATTCTCCTAAACCGATGTTCGGATTCGAGTGCTCACAAGTCTCGGCTGACCTAAGAATTCCCCAGGTTACGTTCGGATTTGGGCCGCTCACAAGCCCCGGCCGACCTAAAATGTTTTCAAAGCTTAGCTCGGATTCGGGCAGCTCGCAAGCCCTGGCCGACCTAAGTATTCTCCTAAACCGATGTTCACAAGCCCCGGCCGACCTAAAATGTTTCAAAGCTTAGCTCGGATTCGGGCAGCTCGCAAGCCCCGGGCGACCTAATATTCTCCTAAACCGATGTTCGGATTTGGGCCGCTCACAAGCCCCGGCCGACCTAAAATGTTTTCCAAAGCTTAGCTCAGATTCGGGCAGCTCGCAAGCCCCGGCCGACCTAAGTATTCTCCTAAACCGATGTTCGGATTCGAGCCGCTCACAAGCCCCGGCCGACCTAAAATGTTTTCAAAGCTTAGCTCGGATTCGAGCAGCTTGCAAGCCCCGGCCGACCTAAGTATTCTCCTAAACCGATGTTTAGATTCGAGCTGCTCACAAGTCCCGGCCGACCTAAGAATTCCCCAGGTTACATTTGGATTCAGGCAGCTCACAAGCCCCAACTAGCTCGGATGGCATGGAATCCCCGTCTAAAAACGGTCGAGATGTTCCTATGACCCATGGCCAACAACAACAACCTGGCATAAAGGAGACATAAATTGAAAAATAGAACAAAACTCTCTTTATTTCATCGCCACCGAAACCGATTACAACTGCCTGAGGGGCATTACAAGGGCATCGAAATGCATAAAGCAAAAACGAGCACAAAGCTCGGGCAACTGCTCCAAAGCAGATCTGGGCAACCATGATGCTCCAGCGTCCGGACCGACAAATCAGACAAACCACAAAACGGTCAGCCCGCCTGGACGGTTGACGAAGCTGACCCCCACGGCCCCCCTCGAACGAACCAAGAGGTCCAAAAGGAGATGCTGATTCTGAGGACCTGGGCAAACCAGCCAGCTCCCCTAGGGTGGGATGCTGGATCGCAGGCCGCCGCCCGACCGAGAAGCTCGGGGACCATTAGTCCCCCGTTGCTCCCATATTCTCCTCCCCATGGCAAGGATTCCCCTCAGAGAAGGGATGAGAATCCAGGTCAGCAAAGGAGGGAGGTCCGTGCGTGCTACGGGGGTGTCGATACACTTCCTACCGTAAGCCCCCATAACAAACCACAAAGGACACACGGGAAGCGCATATGTGCGCTCTCCGTGTAATCTCTGTGGCCCTCCTGTGCGCTCTCCATGTAATCTCCGGACTCATCCCCTTAGGGCGAGCCAACCTCCGGGGCTCCTCCGTCACCCCAGCTATCCGGGGAAGGGTGACTTATGAAAGAAAAGTCCGGTCCTCCCACTCGAAATGCCAAAGATATGGGCATTGTGGAAACTCCAATAGGGAAGGGAACTTTAGAGGATGGCCTGGCACGACCCCTCTCTTTATTTTATATATATACGGAAGTGAACCGGGGAGCTATCAAAGCCTGAAGCCCCGAGATTCAAGCACCTGGCCCATACCTCCACGTGGCCTCCCAAGATGGAAGCAACGCCCCATTGCACGCCGAGCCCATCGCCTGAACCATGACGCACACAAAGATTTCCCTTTGATCCCGAATCACGGTTATTAAACGCAGAGAATCACCCACTGATCTTACAGACACTGACAGGTCCAGGAATGTCCTACGAAAGTAACATCCTCCAATGGTAAACGGGTGCGTGCGCCGTACGCCAAAACGGCCTGCTTGGAAAAAGACCAACGCCATAAAAGCCTTTCGGAAAGCGCCGAAGCAGCTTTTTGCTCCCCACAGAGCCGTATTATCAACTCCGGTGAAATAAAAACCGATTTGCCTGCAGAACGGTAGAGCACTGGCAGGGCAGCAAAAAGCATGAAAACCGATTGTTCATCGATTGCCCTCCAAGGAAGTTAATCGCTCGAAGAACTTGTGCAACAAAATTGAACATCTTAAAACAAAAATGAACGCGAGGGCTACGCAAACTATTCTTCCATTCACCGAAAAAGGGGAGTGACAAAAAGAAATGAAAAATACATCAGCCCTCATAGGGGCTCACCATTGTCTCCCAAAATCGCCGATGTTCTCCCTGATCCGCCGCGAGGCTACCCGCCTGATGTTGGAGAGACGCCACGCGCCTCTCTAAGCGATCATTAACCGCACGGAGGCGCGTGATCTCCCTGGTGCAGGTGATCACATATTGTTCGGTCGCCTCCTGGAGTCATTGTCGACTCGCCAACAAGGAGGCCAGGACCTCCCCATCGACGACAGTCTGAGCACGGCTCCTACGAGCCCCCCAGCGAGTGTTGGCATCGTCGGCTGGTTTTCCGTTTGACCTTCCGCCATCCTTGGAAGCCATTCCATCGGCACAAGCCCGTATCAAGCTAGCAAAGGTCGTCGAATGAAATGGCCAACGATAACCGGACCCCCCATCGGTATTTAAACCGATCCAAGCAAGAAATCTACCTGCTCCAGCCATCGGCCCTCGGGCCACCGACACAAAATCCCCTCATATGTCGCCGCTTTGGTAACCACTCTCATCATCGGCCCTAGCCGACCTATTCCGTCCGTTGCTCTAGCCGACCTACCTCACCCGTCAGGCCCTAGCCGACCTATTCCGTCCGTCGGCCCTAGCCGACCTACCTCATCCATCAGCCCTAGCCGACCTATTCCGTCCGTCGGCCCTAGCTGACCTACCTCACCCGTCAGCCCTAGCCGACCTATTTCCGTCCGTCGACCCTAGCCGACCTATTCCGCCCGTCGGCCCTAGCCGATCTGCCTCACCCCGGCCCTACCGACCTATTTCCGTGGCCCTAGCCGACCTACCTCACCCGTCGGCCCTAGCCGACCTATTTCGTCCGTCGGCCCTAGCCCTACCTCACCCGTCGGCCCTAGCCGACCTATTCCGTCCGTCCCTAGCCGACCTACCTCACCCGTCGCCCTAGCCGACCTATTCGTCCATCGGCCCTAGCCTACCTCACCCATTGGCCCTAGCCGACCTATTTCCGTCGCCTAGCCGACCTACCTCACCCGTCGGCCCTAGCCGACCTATTCCGTCCTGTCGGCCTAGCCGACCTACCTACCCGTCGGCCCTAGCCGACCTATTCGTCCGTCGGCCCTAGCCGACCTCCTTATCCGTCGGCCTACCGACCTGCCTCATTCCTCAAGTTTTAATTAATTACTGCATCACGAACATGAACCGAAAGATCGTCTCTCGGTTCACCAGTCAAGGCTATCGCCCGCCTTGGACCCAGCCAATGCGTTCCCTCGATCCGAGATAAAAATGACCAAACAGCACCAACAAGCCATAAGTCGCTTGCGATTGGGCAAATTTGGAGCGAAGGACGCCCAAGAAAAAGCACTCAAATGGAAGCGAGAGTTCATTCATTAAAGAACGCAGGCAGAGTTACAGCTCGGGAAGCAAAACGTAGAAGTGACTTTTAAAAGCCGGGAACCGCATCAGTTCCAGGAGAACCCCCAATTACGTCTGCAAAGGCATGACTTGATTCGCCCTTCTCGAATATCTTAGCCTCCTGGGCAACAGTCTGCGAATGTCCTCCAGAAGCTGCGATCTCGCTGGGACCTGGGGCAGCACCAAGATCGGTATCCGAAGCATCGACGTACTCATCCTCCTCTTCACCCCTGGAGTCACTGGCATCAAGAGCTTCAGCATCCAGAAAAGAGAGATCCCATTCTGGATGCTCGCTGAATATCTTGTCTCTGCATTCTTCCACTCCGAGTTGGAAGGCATCAGTACAAATTACGTCATGTTTGCCCTTGAGCATGGCTAGTTGCATCTCAGTATTGGCCATTTGGCTCCGCGATAGGGCAACTTGCCTCTCAGCTTCCGCGACCTGAGCCCGCAGAAAAATAGTTTGCCTCTCAAACTCACCGGCCCGCGCCTCGAGTTCCAAACTCCTACATCGGCTAGATGCAAGCTCACCTTGCAAGGCCCGATTGTCTAGCCCTAATTTTGCCACCTGCGAAGCCAGAATCAGTCGGCACCACGAGGAACCAACAAAGGAAACTAAAAAGGGGAATAGGATCGTACCTCCTCCTTTTGTCGGGCCAACCTTTTGGTCAGCTCCTCGGCCTCACCCCTGGCCCTCGCTTTATCGGCCCTAACCAGCTCAACCCTTTCTTGGAGAGCGTTAATTTTTAATTGCTTATCTTCGACCTCTCCCCGGGATTGGGATAGCTCGTCACTCAACCGGGCTATCGTCCCCTCGAGCCATCTAGCGTTGGCTCTCAAGTCAGCGACATCGCGATCGTGCCGCTGCAGCTTCTCCTCTACTTCGTCGAGCATTCTGGCTAGGCGGTTTCTCTCGTCGTCGGCAGCCTCCTTCCCCAGCCGGCCCAGACTCTCATTATATTCTTTCTGCATCGCCGCCACTTCCTCAGAATGCTTTGACCTAACTCGAGCCAACTCCAAGCATGCGTCGTTCTTCGCCAGGAGCCCCTGCAACTCCTCCACTTTACGCTTTTTCTTAGACGCTTCAAGCTAGAGCGGCCTGATACGACGCCTTCATCCCCGCCAAGCTTTCGTTGCTAGCGGCCAGGAGTTCTCGAACTTCTCGGACGCCTCTGCTCGCGATCGAAGTTCGGCGCTGGCTCTCTGGCCTGAACGCCGGCCCCCGTCGCCAACTCAAACGCCAGCACATCGCCCGAAAACAAAACCTCTACAGGATAAAGAACGAGTAAGAATATGCAATCAAGTCAGCCAAGTATCCGCCACCCAAGAATGGTGACTCACCGAGAGGCGTAGGCCCGTGTCATCTTCATGAGGGTCGGATTGTCAATGTCGGGAAGAAGATGGACACTTT
>UESW01001340.1:18969-53014 GCA_900491605.1 Calamus simplicifolius | reverse complement strand
CCCATTCTCTTGGCCGAGCGAGAGGAAAATTTACCGAAGAAAGCTCAAATCGATGAGCTCATTTTCTCCGATGAAGACCTTGGAGGTACAGTACCCCCATGATGATGCTCTGGTATATCTTTAAATATGAACAATTAAGTACCGTATTCTGGTTGATAGTGGAAGCTCTGTTAATTTCTGTATCTCGATGCCTTTGTGAGATTAAAATTCTGGGTAGAAAGCCTCCGACCGGTGGAGTCCACCTAGTGGGCTTCACGGAGACTCTATAATCCTGAGGGAGTCATCACTCTATCAATTCGAGCCGGCACTTGGCCCGCGTGGCTACGTTCTCATGGATTTCCTCATGACCAAGCTCAGGTCTCCTTACAATGCCATCCTGGTAGGCCAGGGCAAATATCTCTTAAAGCTATCATTTCCATTCCCCATCTCGCATGAAGTTCCCCACCGAATGGGGAGTGGAGTTGTACGAGGAACTCAAATCATAGCTCGGCATTGCTTTATCGCCAACCTTCAATCCAAAAGCCTAGGTGGACGGGCTAGATGCTCGGAAAGATCTCGCCGAGCAACGAGGAGAGCCGGCCGAAGAACTAGGAGGTACCACTTGACGAAACCCGGCCCGATCGACCATAAAGGTCAGATCGCAGCTAAAAGGAAAAGCTTGACAAGAGCTAATTGAATTCCTTTGGAGGAATGCTGATGTCTTGCCTAGTCCACGTCAGATATGCCGGAATCAGCCCAGACACCTGGTCCACCGCCTCAGCATGACGAGACATTCAGGCCTATTAAGCAGAAGAAAAGGAGCTTCGCCCTGAGCGCTAGAAAGCTATCGAAGAAGAAGTGGATAAGCTCATCGAAGCCCAATTCATTCGGAAGGTTAGTTACCCCGACTGGCTGGAGAATGTGGTCTGGTGAAAAAGTCGAATGGCAAGTAGAGGATCTGCATCGACTTCACTGACCTCAATAAGGCCTACCCAAAAGATAGCTTTCCCCTTCCGCAGATCGAGCTTGTGGATTCGACTTCAGGCCATCAAATGCGGACTTTTATGGATGCCTATTCAGGCTATAACCAGATCCGAATGGCGTCCGAAGACAAGGAGAAAACTGCTTTCATCACACGACCAGGTATCTACTACTACCGAGTTATGCCCTTTGCTTTAAAAATGCAGGGCACCTAACAAAGGCTGGTCAACAAAGTCTTCAAGGAGCAAATCAGTTGGAACATTGAGGTGTATGTTGATGATATGCTGGTGAAAAGCAAGGAGGCATCCCAGCACGTCAAGGATCTTGCGGAAGCTTCACTACACTCTGAAGTATCAGATGAAGCTCAACCCCACCAAATGCACATTCAGGGTCAACTCCAGAAAATTTCTCGGCTTTCATGGTTTCTTAGCAAGGCAGAGGCAAACCCTCAGACGATCCAAGCCCTACAACAAATTGGCCCCGCCTGGGTAGTCAGGATGTACAACACATCACTGGGAGAGTGGCAGCCCTCACCGCTTATTGCTCGGTCGGCTGAGAAATGCCTTCCATTCTTCAAAGTATTTCGGTCGGCCAAAACTTTAGTGGATCCCAGATTGCCATAAGTCCTTTGAAGACCTCAAAAAAATATTAGCTCACCACCTCTCCTCAGCAGCCCGAAGCCAGGGAAACAACTGAACCTGTACTTGGCGGTCTCTAAAAATGCTGTTGGCTCGGTGCTAATCAGAGAGGAGAACAGAGTCCAAAGACCTATCTATATGTCAGCAAACTACTTAAAGATGCTAAAACGAGGTACACTCGAGTCGAGAAGATGGTTCTAGCTCTAGTAACATGGTCCAAAAATTACGGCCGTACTTCCAAGCGCACACCGTCATTGTCCTAACTGACCAACCCCTCAAGGCAATTATCCATCATCCGGAAGCATCGAAGAGAATGACCACATGGGTTGTTGAGCTGAGCGAGCACAAAATTCAGTATCAGCCTCATCCAGCCATTAAAGCCCAGGTTCTAGCGGACTTCCTCCTCGAATGCACCATACCCGAAGATGGCTCTGCTTCGGATACACCCAACAACCAAAGCCCAGCGTCCCATGGTTACTTCATACCGATGGATCCTCCAGTGCGGGCGGCTCTGGCGCCGGCTGGTCCTCACCAGTCGAGAAGGAACAACTTTCGAATATGGCATCCACTTATCCTTTCTAGCTTCAAACAATGAAGCAGAGTACGAAGCTTTCTCCGGACTCCACATCGCCCACAAGCTTAAAGTCAAAAAACTGATTGCCTACACCAATCTCAGTTGGTGGTGGGCCAGGTGCAGGAGAATTCGAAGCTCGAGAGCCGAGTATGATTCGGTATCTCCAAAAGGTGCACGATCTATCCTCCTATTTTGATGAATTTAAAATTGTCCAGATCTCAAGGATTGAAAACACGCACGCCGACCTTCTATCCTGCCTGGCGACTACGGAGTCAATGGATCTCAAGCGAAAATCTACTTGGAGGTCCTGGAGAAGCTCAGCATCGCCGATACTGATCGGATGATGCAGATTGACACTGAACCATCTGGATGGGGACCCCCTGCACAGGTACCTCAAAGAAGGGTTGCTGCCCACTGATAAAGGAAGCTAAAAATGCAATCATCTCATTATGTCCTGATTGATGATCGGCTGTACAAGCGGTCCTTCTCAATGCCGCTGCTTAAATTCCTCTGACCAACAGAGCCCGATTATGCTCTTCGGGAGTCCACAAAGGCATATGTGGCAATCACCTTGGTGGTAGGGCCCTATGCCACAAAGTGCTGCGTCAAGGGTATTATTGGCTGACAATGCAAAAAGACGCCAATGATCTCGTTCGAACTTGTGATTCATGCCAGAGGCATTCGAATGTTCAGAAGCTCTCCTCGGCACACTTGACTTCCATATCATCCCCTTCGCCCTTGCCAAGTGGGGGATGGATATTCTCGGCCCTTTCCCCCTCGCAACGGGACAAAGAAAGTTCTTATTTGTTGCAATTGATTATTTTACTAAGTGGGTCGAAGCCAAAGCATCGCCCAAATAACTTAGGCCCATGCTAAAGACTTCGTGTGGAAGTCCATCATCTACCACTTCGGTCTTCCCCACACTATCATCACCGACAACAGAAAGCAGTTCAACAACCCTAAATTTGAGAGTTCTGCGAGGATCATGGCATTCTCCATCGCCTGACGTCGGTCAGACATCCTCAAGCTAATGGAGAAGCCGAGGTAACCAATCAAAACTCTCCTACAGGGAATCAAAGCTCGGCTCAATCGGGCGCAAGGCCGATGGACCAAGGAGCTCCACCATGTATTGTGGGCATACCGGATCACCGAGAGAGTATCCACAGGGCAGACCCCATTCAAGATGGCTTTTAGCACAGAAGCCATAATCCATGTGGAAGTCGGACTCCCCTCCCCTCGTGTGGAAGGCTATTCATAAGAATCCAATGACGAGTGGCTCTGAACTAATCTTGACTTGATAGAAGAAGTCAGGGAGAAGGCCCGAATCCGGATGGCCACCTACCAACAAAAAGTAGCTTGTTATAACTCCACCAGAGTCCAAGGGAAGTTTTTCCTCCCCGACGATCTGGTGCTTCGGAAGGCATCCGTCTCGAAGCCATTGGAGCAAGGGAAATTGTCCCCAAATTGGGAAGGTCTCTACCAAGTGACGAAGTAATTAGACCCGGCACTTACAAACTCCAAGATTTGGATGAAAAATATATTCCTCGGACATGGAACTCGGATAATCTCCATGCATATCATCAATGAAAGTACGCTCTTACTAAACTCATTTTGTTCATTGAATTAAATTTAATTCTCAAAGGCTTGCAAAATTCTTACAACTCTCCTTGAAAGCTGCAATGAGAAGCAGGTTTATAAATCCTCGGCCGGGCCGAGCGATCTCTGTACCTTGGCCGTGCCAAGTAAAATATATCGGCCTAGCCGAGAGATCTTCGTACCTTGGCCGTGCCAAGTAAAATATATCGGCCTAGCCGAGCGATCTTCGTACCTTGGCCGTGCCAAGTAAAATATACTCTTGAAGCCTCAGCCAAACCGAGTGATATATTTCTGAAGCCTCGGTCAAGCTGAGTGACGGTCTTTGTACCTTGGCAACGCCAAGTAAAATATATTCTTGAAGCCTTGGCCAAACGAGTGATATATTTCTGAGGCCTCGGCCAAACGAGTGATATATTTCTGAAGCCTCTGCCAAGCCAAGTGACGGTTTCTATACCTTGGCAGCGCCAAGTAAAATATTTCTTCAAGCCTCGTCCAAATCGAGTGATATATTTCTGAAGCCTTGGCCAAGCCGAGTGACGGTCTCCGTACCTTAGCAGCGCCAAGTAAAATATATTTTGAAGCCTCGACCAAGCCGAGTGACGGTCTTCGTACCTTGGCAGTGCCAAGTAAAATATATTCTTGAAGCCTTGGCCAAACCGAGTGATATATTTCTGAAGCCTCGGCCAAACCGAGTGACGATCGTCGTACCTTGGCAGCGCCAAGTAAAATATATTCTTGAAGCCTCGACCAAACCAAGTGATATATTTTTAAAGCCTCGGCTAAACTGAGTGATATATTTTGAAGCCTCGGCCAAGCCGAGTGACAATCTCCGTACCTTGGCAGTGCCAAGTAAATATATTCTTGAAGCATCGGCCAAACCGAGTGATATATTTCTGGAAGCCTCGGACAAACCGAGTAATATATTTCTGGAAGCCTTGGCCTATTCAAGTAATTTCTCAAACATTCTGACGCGACTAAGACGTCCTATCACGCCTTGGCAGAGGTAAGTAACCTTTCTTCGCTTACCAGCAAGATTATGCAAGTTATTTTTTTCAAAGAAATACATACCTCATCCCTTAAATAAGACCATGTTTACCACATGAGCTCACAAGGCCGCCCAGGCCTCCCTCTAACCTAAATAGAGATAAACACTTCCTCCACAGAGGACTGAATGTCATGCCAACAAAAATAAAGTAACAAAAGCGTTGCTGGACTTATAGATTATGCCACGGGCCGAAAAGCATAAAATGAGAGTAGCAACTCTCAATACAATCACATCAGAAAAAGAAACAGATGTTAAAAGAAAGAGTAGAAATTTTCTTTATTAATGAAAAGATTACAACCTCTTGAGAAGTATTATAAGTGCATCATAGCACAGGAAATAAAGATAAATTAAAAGCTCGGCTGAGCAGCTTCGATCGACAACCATGTCTCTACATCCAACCCTAGAAATTAAAGAAATGAGACAAGCTCTGTTGAGCCACTGGTCAAGGCCAAAAGCAAAGTAGGCCATCCACGGATTCCTCGGGCAGATACGTTGGAGGATCATAACCAAGTCAAAGACCTGTGGATGCTTATCCTAATGAAGCGTCCCCTCCAAGTGGGATGCTGGGCTGCTAGCCACTGCCCAACAACATAGGCAGAGAACCAGCAGACCAACACCACCCTCCTCCCTCTTCACATGGAAAATATTCCTCAAGCAGATGAACTGAGGAATTCAAACTGAGGAGGAGGCGAAGTCCATATTACCATGGGTAATACGTATGCTTTGCATTTCCTATGGTCCCCATGGCAAGTGACAAAGGACACACAGGAAGCGTATATGTGTGCTCCATATGACCTTTGCGGGCATCCCTGCACTCTCCATATGACCTCCGAAAATTCCACCCTTGAGGACCACCTGCTCTTCAGCAGCTTCTCCATCACCCCAACTATCTGGGACGAATCAGCTTTCAAAAGGAAAGCTCGGTCTCTCCGCTCTCAACGAAATAGGCGCCATGAAAGCCCTTACGACTCACAGAAGGAGAAGGTCTTGAGAGATAGCCTAACACGGCCCACTCTCCCCATTTTATAGGCAAGCAAGCCGGAGGGCAGTCATTAAAGAAGGAAGCCCCAGAATTTGAAATACCCTCGCCATGTCGCCACGTGGTAGGGCAAAAGAAAGAGATGCTTTCCGAAGCGCACCAAGCATGCCTCCCAATCTATGACGAGAGGAGAAGATTTCCTTCTGATCTCGAATCGAGATTCTTAAATGCAAGAAATCGTAGGTCCTTGAGATATGGGCAAACCTGGGAAATCCCCTTTCGAAAATGATGTCATCCAATGGCAATCGAATGCTTATTGCATACATTAAAAAGACCTGCATTAGGAAAAGCCAGCAAAAATAAATGCCTCGAGAAGAAACAAAGCGTCCTTCAACAAAGCCATTTCGTATGCGTCGACAAAAAACGTGCCAGCCCTTTGCTTCGGACAAACCAAACTATCTAGCCTCGGACTCAGCCGAGGTATTGGAGCCGTTTCCAGCCTTCTCGCGCCGAACCATTTCGTACCTTAGTAAATCAAGTAAATTTGCATGCACCTAACCATGGCCCCAACCAAGGCAAAATCAGGGCAAAACTGTGCAATTTTATGCATCAACAAAACCAGTCAATCTGGCTTTGATTGAGCAATCTTTGACTCGAAACCCCCAAGGGCTATCTGACCTTAAAGCGCATTTTGCTTACGATTCGTTCACCATCAAGGGAATTCCCAGCAAAAGGTTGTTTAGAAAAGCAATGACCAAAGCGATGAAGCAAAGCAAAAAGAAATCGAAATATTCATTCATTGGATTTTGCTCGAATTACAGATTGAAAAAATGAAAATACATAAGCAACCCCTACGAATCGGGGTTTGGGTCAGTCCCGAGAACCTCCTTGATAACATCCGGAAGGGTTTGACTTGCTTCACCCGCTTCAAATGTCGTTGGAAGAGAAATCTTGGGTTCCTCGACAGCAGACTGAGGGCATTCCTCGGGAGCCATGGCCTCATTAGGGCCCAAAATAGCATCAAGATCGACGTCCAAAATATCCTCATACTCAGCTTCTTTGGCCCCCGGGGTACAAGTATCAAAACGTTCGGCATCCAGAAAGGATAAATCTAACTCGGGATACGCTCGAGAGATCTTCACTCAAGTTTCCTCCTCGTCGAATTGGAACGCATCGGCACAAACCTCTCTACGCTCTTTGAAAAATTGGGCAGAACTTTTATACTCCTCCCATAGTTGAAGTGATTCGGCTATTGGCTTTAGCTAGCTGGTCCCAGAGTTTGAGGTTCATTTGGTGACTCACAGATAACTACCCGTAAAGCCTTAAACTGCTCCTACGCCTCGAGCCCAATTCTGCCCATCTGCAAGATATCAGAACGTTTGAGCCCACAAGCAAAAGAAAAGTACCGAACGCAAATAAATGGAAGACACCATACCTCTTTCTCCTGCCGAGCTATTTTATTGCTCAGCTCTTGAACCTTTTCCAGGGCCTTCAATTTGGTCGATTTATTCTGTTGGAGACCCTCCTTGAGGTCATTAATTCGGGACTGTTTGTCCCCGATTTCTCACGAGATTGATCAAGATCAGCGGTGAGCCTAGCAATTTGCTCATGTTGCCATTTTAGCCGATTTTCCATATCAGCAAATTCCTTATTCAGACCGGCGAGCTGATGCCACTGCCACCGGCACCTGTGCTCCTCCTCCTCGAGCCTCCTTCCTCAATATTCTTCTCCTCAGCGTGACTAGCCTTCAGCTTGTCCCACCTCTTATCGAAATACTGCTGCATGGCCTTAACTTCGTTGGCATGCTTAGCCTTAATTTGGGATAGCTCCAGGCAAGCCTTGTCTGATTGTTCGTGGAAACCCTGAGCTCTCTGACTTGAGCCTCGAGCCGAGAGGCCCTCTCGGCTGTGAGTCGATAAGACTCGCTCACCCTCTCAAAGTCCGCCTTACTGGACGCCAAGGCTTTGGAAAGCCGGTTGGTGGAATCCATCCTTGTCCGAAGGTCGGCCACCTCCTTCCTGGCCTAGGCACAAGCCCCAATGGCCAAATTTAAGTGCCAAGTCAGTGCCCTTGTAATCAAAGCATTCTGTAAGAAAAACGCGAGTAAGAAACCCAGCCAAACTGGCCAATTAGGAATTACAACTTCAGCACAAAAACTTACCCGGAAGGCATAGTTCAAATCAATCCTCGTAAGAGTAGCATTACTAATTTCAGGGAGAAGGTAAATATCCTTCGGCACCCCAAGCCGGTCAAAAGCCGCATCAATGATATCCTCGACAGCAGGCTCATCTGTCGAGGAGCTTTTCCCCGCACGTAAGATAGACCTCATCAAGGCGGTGAGCATGTCATCAACCTCTAACCTGTGGACAAGAGAACTCATGGCCGAAGTGCCGGCCTGAGGGGCTTCGGCCTGAGGAACCACCGTTCGCTTGACTTCCTCCATCAAGACTCTGGCCTGCAGGGCCTCGGATGCTTCAGCCCCATTTGAGGGAGCCTCGGTCCGAGCGCCCCCTTTATCCAACAACTCTTCTTCTTCTTTATCCTCCTCTCCGACTATCGCTCCACCTTCGGCAGATTCTACTTGAACTTCAATTCCTTTCACGGCGTCCCCTGGTACCGTAACAGGGAGACTCTCAACAAGAGGCACCTCAACCTTCACTAGCCTTTCAATAGGCAGCTCCACTTGAACTTTGGCAGCCGCCACTGCCTCTCCTGATCCCTCCACCTGAGCAGGGGCCTCTTCCATATACAGTGGACTCCCCACTGCTGGTAATTGGAGAACATCTGGTAGGAGAATCGCCGGACGAACCGGCGACATCTCCTCGGCATCATCAGACACGATCACTATTTGGAGGGAGGAAACCTCGATGGCTCCTTCCGAGCTTCCCCCAATGGTTTCCTCCGCTACCTTGCCCCGCTCCGGCAGGAGGGCTCATCAATTACGGCCGGCGCTTCTGCTTCCTCCCTCTTTGGAGCAGAAGAGTGGCGACCGACACTGTCTTTCCTAGGCTCCCTTAAGCAAGACCCGGAAGAATGGGCCCTCTTCTCGGACCTATGCTTATCCCCGGAGCTGGAGTCCCTGTGGCGCTTCCCTAGCTCCTTCCTTATTTGGCCCACAAATGTGGACCTCTCGGCTGAAAACGCAGCAAATGCTTAGTTGAATAGTAGTAGGATTACATAAACACACTGATCATCAGAGCGGAGACTCGCCTTGAGGGTTGATAGAGCGGAGCCTCTATGGTGAAAAGGGCATCCTCTGCTAACAAAGTGCTGGCTGATACCTCTTGACCACTGCGAAGGGTCATCAGATCTCTCCTCTCTTGCTCACTCAGCTCCAGGCACGCCTCTGGATCCTTCACATAGCTCGCCCATTCCCTTGAAAAATCCAAGCCGATGTTTCCTTCGGCGATGAAAAATTGGGACTTCCACTCCTTTATCGAAGACGGATTATCATAAATCATCTTGAACGACTTCCGAGGACCAATGTAGGGCCACTCAAAGCTCCTTTCGAAAACCAGGTTGTAGCAAACTCAAAATAGGGGAAGGGTCATAGTCACCCAAACACGACTGCACATCGAGATAAACCCGATAAGGTTGCACCAGCTATTTGGGGCTACTATTGTTGGACATATGTTGTAAAACCTCATCACCTCCTGTACCAACGGGTGAAGAGAAAACCGGAGACCTGCCCTCAAGCTCTCCTCGTAGAAGAAGACTCCGCTGCTTAACTCAGTTGAAACCCGATGCTCGGCCCTCGGCACCCATAAGGCTACATCCAGAGGAACCCTGTAATGGCGATGGATCCTATCCAAATCGTCAAGGGTTACCTCAGAAGCAACATCACCTGGACCCTTCATATTATCTGAACGAGGTTTGGATACGAACAAACAAGCAAGGTCTCAAAGAAAGAAAAAAATCTATATGACAGGGACAAAGGAGCATTGCAGAAGGAGCGTCGCCCAGCCCTCTTTAAATAAACGCTTCAGAGAGAAAGCCCGAGATGCCAAAACTTCGATATGGGCACCATAAATAAAGGAGTCCCACCATGTGAAACATTCACTATTGCGACTTAATGGAAACAAGGCATTTCCTCCTCGAGCTACGATGAAAAATGATGGTGAAATAGCGGCCCATCATTTACGAAGTTATTATTGCCCGCCTTTTTGAATCCCCCAAATAAAGTTATTATTGCCCGCCTTTTGTATCAATATGCTTACTTCGATCATGGAAGACTGGATTTTTGCAAGTTGTATAGCAGATTTATTATCAACAAAAAGGTTGGTTGGCTCTTCATGTGAAATCTTCATTTCTTGTAGTAGTCTTTGAAGCCAAAGTGCATGACAAACATAATTTGCTGCAGCAACATACTCTGCTTCACATGATGAAAGTGTAACAATTTTTGTTTCTTTGAAGACCATGTAAATGCTCCACTTCCAATATAAAAGGCAAATCTACTCGTACTTTTTCTATCATCAATATCTCCTACCCAATTGCTATCACAAAAACCAACTAATTTTATTGGATTAGTAGATGAATAGAAAATACGATAATCTTGCGTACCTTTGATATATCGAAGGATTCTTTTTGCAACAATTAAATGATCCATTCTTGGCTTCTCCATGTAACGACTTATAACTCCAACACTATAAGCAATATCCGGCCTTGTATTTGTAAGATATCTTAAGCTTCCAACCAAACTTTATAATATGTTGGATTGACAAGATCTCCTTCTCCATCTTTACTTAATTTAGTATTGTATTCAATTGGGGTGGTGCTTGAATTGCAATTCTTCATCTTGAATTTCTCCAAAATTTCTTTTGCATATTTGCTTTGTGAAATAAATATGCCTTCATCTGATTGATTTACTTCAATACCCAGAAAATAAGACATTAAGCCAAAATCTGTCATTTCAAATTCTTTGATCATTGAAGTCTTGAAACTTCAATCATTGCAAGATTATTTCCTGTGAATATCAAATCATCCACATATAGACAAACAAATAGAACATCACCAACATGATTAGACTTCATATAAGAGAATGTTCAAGAAGGCATTTTTGAAAACCATTTTCAGCAAATACTTGTCAATCCTTGTATTCCAAGCTCGTGGAGCCTGTTTCAATCCATAAAGAGCTCGTTTGAGTTTGTAGACTTTATCTTCTTGTCCTTTTTGAATAAAACCCAAAGGTTGTTCTACATAGACTTCTTCATTCAAATATCCATTCAAAAAAGCTGATTTCACATCCATTTGAAAAATTTTCCATTTCATTTGTGCTGCTAAGGAAATGAGAAGGCGTACCGTTTCCATTCGAGCAACAGGAGAGAAAACTTCATCATAGTCAATGCCATATTGTTGTTTGTAGCCTTTTACTACCAAGCGGGCTTTGTGTTTTTCTATTTCTCCACTTGCATTTGTTTTTGTTTTATACACCTATTTGACTCCAATGGCTTGATGACCTTGGGGAAGATTTGTGAGTTCCCAAGTGTCATTTTTCTCTATTGATGAAATTTCTTCATGCATGGCATTTCTCCATTTTCTTCTTTATTTGCTTCATAAAACTCAATTGGATCATAACCTGCAAAAAGACAAAACATAGTATAATCATTAGCATCAAGACGCCTTGTGACGTCAAGCAATTCTTGCACACTCCGAGTTTTGTGTGCTCTATTTGAGGATGAGCCACTGGAACTTTCTTGTGGAGATGAATGTCTTGGACTTTGTTGTGGAGTTGATGGAATTTCCTCTTGATGTTGTGACTCTTTTTCTTCATTTTCTTGCATTTATTGTTATCTTGCCAGCTCCACATTTGCTTTTCATCAAATTCAACATCTCTTGAAAAAATCACTCTTTGTAATAGGATTATACAACTTATAGCCACTTGAATTTTCAGCATATCCTAAAAGAATACACTTTTCTCCTTTGTCATCAAGTTTGATCCTTTTCTCATCAGGCACTTTGACATAAGCAACACTTCCAAAATGCGAAGATGATCAACCTTAGGCTTGTATGAACTCCATGCTTGCTCAGGTGTCATATTGTGAAGCCTTTTTGATGGAAATCTGTTCAACAAATAAACTGCACAAGCAACTGCTTCTCCCCAAAATTCTTTAGGCATATTTTTATCTTTCAACATACATCGAACCATATTTAAAATAGTTCGATTTTTCTTTCTGAAACCCCATTTTGCTGAGGTGAATAAGGCATAGTAACCTGATGAAAAATTCCTTGTGCTTTGAAAAAATTTGAAAACTCTTTGGATAAATACTCACCACCACGATCCGATCTCAAGATTTAATTTGAAAATCACTTTGTTTTTCAACAAGCAACTAAATTCCTTAAATTTCTGAAACACTTCACTCTTTTTTTTAATAAATAAACCCATGTCTTTCAGAATAATCATCAGTGAAGGAAAGATAATATTCATTACCTCCCATAGTTGTTGGTTTGATTGGGCCACAAACATCTGAATGTATCAATTCCAATGGTTTTGTTGCTCTTCTTGATCTTCCTGAAATGAAGGTTCTCCTTTGTTGCTTTCCAACTATGCAAGTTTTACATTTTTCCTTAGACATTTTCAGCCAAGGCATTCCTGTCACCATATTCTTGCTAGACAAAAGTTTTAATCCATCAAAGTTTAAATGTCCATATCTAAGATGCCATAGAGTAGAGTCATCAAGACTTTGTGTTAACATACAAGAGGAGCCATCAACATGCAAACTTAGCTCAAACATTCTATTTTTGACATAGGAACATGTGCAATAAGAGTATTGTTGTTGTCTCTGATAGAAAGACCCAATTCTTTCATATGAATGTCATAGCCTTTTCAAGCAATTGGCCCAAACTAAGAATGTTATTTTTAATGTCTGAAACATAATAGACATCTGAAATAAAATTTTGAGTGCCATTTTGAAGCTTGATAAGGATTTTACCTTTCCCTTCAACTGGCCTTTTAGAGAAGTCTCCAAAAGTCACCGAGCCTTTGAAGCTTTCATCCATCTTAAAAACATGTCCTTTATCCCACACATATGATTGCTAGCACTTGTGTCTAGATACCAAGTACTTCTTTTGATAGCACCAAAATGTTATTGTAGGCCAAAAGTAGAGTTACTTCTTCTTCTTGTTCTTTTGTAAAATGAATTTCTCATCAACATAATTAACATTATCTTTGTACCAACAATCTTTAGCATAGTGCCCATATTTTTTGCAAATAAAACATTGTAGTGCTTGTTGTCCATACCTTCCTCTTCCTCTAGGATTAAAAAATCTTCCTCTACCACGACCTCGGGCATGGTGGTCTCTTATGTCTCCTTGACTTCTTTGAGGTTGATCTTGATGAAATCTTCCACCTCTTCCTCTTCTTCCACGGCCTCGACCATGGAAACTTGTTTGACCTTTAAGATCACCTTTTTCTTGTAGTGTAAGATTTGTTTGAAGTACTTGCTCGATGGGTTTCTCCTCCATTCTTTTGATAGCTTTTGCTCATGTGCTTAAAGAGCCCATGAGTTGCTCTATAGTCATCTCTTCTAATTCCTTTGATTCTTCAATGGCTACAACAATGAAGTCAAATTTTGCATCTAAAGAGCGCAAAATTTTCTCCATGATTCGAACATTAGTAATTTCTTCTCCATTTCTTTTCAATTGATTGACTATAGACATCAATCTTGAAAAATAATTAGAAATTGACTCCCCAGTTACCATTTGAAAGATTCAAATTCAGACCTTAAAGATTGTAGCCGAATCTTTTTTCACCTTTTCTGCTCCTTTATGTGCCTTATGCAATAAGTCTCATGCCTCCTTTGATGTTGCAGCTCCAGCGATAATCTCGAATGTGCCTTCATTTACACTTGGTATAGTGTGTAGAGAGCCTTCTTGTTTTTCTTTTTTGACTCTTTATGTTGCTTTCTTTGCTCTTGTGTGAGCATTGCTTCACCTTCGGTCGGCTCCATGTAGCCATCTTCTACAAGATCCCAAACATCAAAGGATCCAAGCAAAGCCTTCATTTGGATACTCCAGTTGTCATAGTTGTCTTTGGTGAGTTTGGGTATTTGGGATTGAACAAAGTTCATGGAGGCCATGGATCTTTGTGGCTCTGATACCAAATTTGTTGGAAGAGGAGAAGATATTTTCTTTTGGGCAAATTTCAGGATTCTTTCTATTTTTTCATGCTGAAACGTGAAAGGATACATGGCCTTTTATAATTACAAAATGACACTTGGTCTTCCACAATACTTAATTCAGAATAGCAACTTCCTATGCAATAACAGCAACTTCCTATGCAATTTAATAACAGCAATTTCCTATGCAATTAAATAACAGCAATTTTCTATGCAGTAATTAAATAACATCAACTTCCTATGCAGCAATTTCTAATAATCAAGTTTAGTTTCCAACAACAAATACTAACTGAACAACGCCATGCAACAATATCCAAGGGCCCTCTTTCCTTTCCTCTGGCTTTACTTCAGTTTCCAAGAAGAAATCATATCCCATTGAGAATAATTGCATCGTTCTGCCTATTCACTTACGCTGCAGCCCCGAACATAAGGATGATCATACTTGATGTATTTGGTCCAGTAAGGCCGGTATTTAGTCATTGCCAGTTCCAACCAAGGTTTCATGTTCCCATTATAGTGGATTACTGCAGCATTTTCTATCTCTGAGCGATCGACACTAGGGTTGTAACCCAAACCAAGGACATGCCATGATTTGTCCAGCGGATGTGTTAATTATAAATGTTAACAGTCCGGGCGGAAGAGTACCAAGTTTCCAAAGGACCCTGTCTTCATTCTAGTGAGAACCAAAAAAAATACCAGTTAGTACCACCATTATGTTTGTCTGCTTGAGTTTCAATCCATTACATTGAAAATTGACATGTAAGTGGCATACGCACTGGTTGTTAAATGCATGAGTATGTATTTCCTCTCTAGATGGACAATACAATTTGCAAAAGGGCATTTAGCAATCTCTCTATATAAAAAATTGTCATATCTTTATCATTAAAGATAAATACCAAAAAAAAAAAATCTAGAAAAGTATGGCAATCAATATGGCAACATTCAAACTGTCATGACCTTATCAATGGTCAGTAATTCAATCCATTTTATTCCAACTCAACGCAAACATAATATGACCTTTAGGTGCAATAAAGATTAAATTATGCCTATCTAAATCCAGATCTGAACCAACTATGTAATATTAGCCAAACGCTACGAATTCTATAGTTGAATCCTAAGGTTCTCATCAAAATTTAATTAAACTAATCATCCTAAGAGACTGAACCAAGTTGAACTAGTTGGTTCACTGGTTCAGGCCCAACCCATTAAGAAGGCTACACCGTTGCTCTTCTTTCTCCCCACGCCCGAAGTTCCCCAACGCCCGCTCCGAACTCCCGCCGCCGATGCCACCCCCACTCGTCGCAACTACGGCGGCGGTGGCAGCGACCTCCGGCGAGGTCCCTGCATCCAGCCCCACACCCTCCACCCGACATCTCTCTCACCAATCTCCCTTCTCCATCTTTCTCCACCTCCCGACGGCCCAGCCACCGCCAGCACCCAAGCCATCTCCGGCTTCCCTTCCCGTCACCCGTTCCCTGCCAATGAAGGGCAGTAGCGCACACCGCTAGGTCGATGGCCTCCCACAGCCAGACCTGGCCAAAGCAGGCGAGAAGACGCTCTTTTCTCCCCAGCCGGCAGCCTCTTTACTCGTCGCCGGCCACCATGGCAGCGGCGAGCAGTGGCAACACTCTCCTTCCTCTAACGATCTTCTCTGACAATGGCAGCCCTCAAACCTCCCAAAAATCCCATTGATTCCTTAGTTGAAATAGAAAAATAGAGGAGGAAAAATTTTACCTCCTCCTTGCCGGGGTCGCCGGCGATGATCTGAACTTCCCCGAAGGTTCGCCTAGCTCCGGTGATCCTCCCCTACTCTTTAATTAGAAAATTTCTCGTCCTTTCAGCTGGAATTGAAGCGATTGTCATGAAACAGAGCTTTGAGAATTAAACAGAAGAAAAAAGCGCGATAATTTTTTGGCCTCCTACCTCACCGGTGACGTTCCACGGTGAAGTAGGTTCAAACTACACCCTCCAACAATGGTTCACATGCCCAGATGCAGGGAAAATGGGAGAAAAAAAAAAAGAATGATCCAGATCTCTCCCTCCACTACCAACACCACTATCATCGCTGAAATTTCCGATCTCCACCCGCAACGCATCTATTCTGAAAACTGGAAGAGTATGTGGTTTAATTGAGTGCATTTTGAGTAAGATTTAATATAATTTAGCTTAACCTTAATCCTCATTTCTTATTCATCACCGTGAACATATTAATCTTCTATTCCTCACTCCTTACACCCAAGTCTGATGCATTGATATCATAAATACAATAAAATATAAAATTACAACATGAAGCCATCTCTACATATGATCAGCTTGAGAAATATATGTTAGATTAAAAATTAAAAAGAAAAGCTATGGATGCTGGGGAATGGCATTGGTACTTTTAACAGTGCCATCATTATTTGAAGGGCTCAACTTATGAAATGTAGCGTTTCATTATCTGTGAATTTGGAGGCTCCAAAAAAAAGTTTGGAAAGAAACTAACAGATTACAAACTGTCCTTAACTCTCTTTTCAAAAACATACTCAGAGCTAAGTGTAGATCAGTGGTACGCCTGACCTTCAAGAATTGTCTTTTTGTCACAGATTTTGTGGATGTCAATAACTCTTCATAGAGCTCAAAGAACTGGCATAACACTCTCTCATCAGATGATTTACTTTAAACACATTTACAAACAACTAGAGTATAAAAGTTCCACAACAAGACCATTAACTAGCAGTATCAAGCTTCTATCAGAGCAAACAAATCAACAATATGTGAATTTACTGGCTAACTTGTTCATAGTGGAAACCATTACTGGAAAACTGCAGTTTCATGTTTAGTAAGCAAGTCCTACCATATGTAAAGACTAGAACCAAGAAAGGTAAGGTAGAAGAACTGACCTTGAAGGTAGCAAGAGCATCAGAAGCAACATCAAAGCTTGGAAGTTCCATCATACTCAAAGAATAACTCAAATCTAAGTTATTCCAATAGGTATCTGAAAGAGCACTACAAAATCAAAATGCTTGAAAAATCAAAACCTACACGCCATAGGATGGATGACAAAGCATGATGAGGACTGAGCATGAAATCAAATAAGTATGTCTGCATATATGTTAACTCTACCAATGGGGCTCACTTAATTATCAGAATTTATAGAAGCAATGTCCAGATATTAAATTTATTAAATAAGAAAATGTGTTAAAGTATGAAGATGCAGATTGTTTGGCAATAGAAATCTTCGGGAAAAGTTTAGCAATAGAAAAGTGAATGCAGATTTTAGAGTTAAAAGTAACAACAAAGCAATGAGAATGCACAAAGTACCAAAAGTAACCACATGACGCCCAGTGATCATCACCGTAATGGCATAATAGTAACAGGATACTATCTCTCTGATTTCATGCTTCAGAACAGCCACATAACCACAATGTAATCTTCCATATGTAAACCATGTCAATAAAACTAAAAAGTCCTTTTAACATGTCAAAGTCTATCTGTTTCTGCAATCAGAAGCATAGATGCATCCAGATAGTTATTAGAATAACTAACTATATCCGTAATTAAGTAATTTCTAACATTTGCATTTTTTCAGTTGAACTCTGTGGCTTACTATGTCAGATAATATTAAAACCAGGTATGACATATGCTTATGCTTGTCTCAAACAATAAAACAGCATTAAATAACAAAACCTATCATTCAATTTTTACCTTCAGGATAACAGTTGTGGAGGATATTTTTATTGTCATTTTCCTGATGCATGAAATGCAGTCAAAAGGTCAATTGTGCATGTATATGAATGAACTTGTTTGCTACCTTGTTTCTTTGTATTGAGAATATTGTCATTTTTCTAATTGTAAGCTACTTATTTATATCATATCTGCCATGAATGATTAATGATTAAAGATAGCATTTCCCCTTGCATCAAAAAAAGGAGAAAGAAAAAGAAAAAAAAAAGAAACATAAACTATGCTAGTTGTGAGAATCATGAATTAGTGCATGATAATATGCATGAACGGTGTAGTATAGCCACCAACTCAAGAAAATTCCATTAGTTAAATTTAGGGTCTACTTTATGTAGGATGGACAAATATATCTTAACCTTGCCCTCCCCCCAGATTCCTTCAACTGGTACAAGAATGTGAGGAAACATAAATAATCAAGCTCGCTCGCTTATGTACGTTTACAAGTAGACAATTATCAAGAGAAGAGAGGGAGATGAGATTGTACCCAATAAGCACTTGGATCGGTTGCCATTATACTGTAGATGCTCTTCTAAAGCAACGAAATGAAGGAAGGAATGTGCTGCATGAGCTGCTTCTATCTGATATTACTCAAGAAGAAGGGAATTCTGAGGCCTCCTCCCTGTATGGTTCTCCATTTATATAGACTTGTCTCCTCAGGTTGGGGCATCCTTCAATGTACAAAAACTGAAGGCTAGGGAGTCGTTGTTGGAGACCTTCCGGGAGTGATTGCAGCAGATCACAATTCGTAATTTGAAGACTCTGAAGTGCAGTGAGGGAGCCCAGATCTATTGGCAAAGAAGCCAGGTTGGGGCATTCTCGAATGCGCAAAGACTGAAGGCTAGGCAGTCGTTGTTGGAGACCTTCCAGGAGTGATTGCAGCAGATCACAATGCACAATTTCAAGACTCTGAAGTGCAGTGAGGGAGCCCAGATCTATTGGCAAAGAAGCCAGGATGGGGCATCCTTCAATGTGCAAAGACTGAAGGCTAGGGAGTCGTTGTTGGAGACCTTCCGAGAGTGATTGCAGCAGATCACAACCCGCAATTCTAAGACTCTGAAGTGCAGTGAGGGAGCCCAGATCTATTGGCAAAGAAGTCAGACTTGTGCAACCGGAAATATATAAACTTTCAAGAGCAGTGCTCTTTTCACTGATGCAGCTACCCTGAGTGCACAAGCCAGGTTAATAAGATTTGCCTCACCCTTCTTGTGACCATGTGTAGATCCTTTCTTAACAATGATCAGCTAACTTATCAAAATTCCATAGAGCATCCAATAATGTTACCAAATAAATGTTGCACATCATTTTTGTTTCCCACATTCAACATCAGATTGTATATCAAGGTTGCATATAAAGTTATTTTAATGTACTAATGTGATCCCCTTTTAGCTACTGCAAAATTGGAAGAAATGGAACAAAAAAGTCCCCAGTTAACCGGACAAAGAACAAAACCCTGTGATCTCAGGCATGTATCATATTCTAGTCCTAATAATACAGCCTCTCATCATTAACAACAAAGTTGTCATGCTAACCGAAAATAGAAGCATATGTCGTATCAGCATTTGCACCTGTTGGTGGCAGTTGATAGAGTGAACATGCGGTTGTCATCAAGATCGCCTCTTTTTCAAAATAAATAAAATCATTACAAATGCTTCTTCTCAATAATGAGTTATGCACACAAATAAGTAGTCCTCAGATTCAAAAAATTTCGCAATAGTCTCTTAAATGAATAAATGATAAAATTACACATGAATATACAAAAAAAAAAAAAAATCAAGTTAATTTATTAAAATGTGGCTAGAAGCATTAAAAAGAAAACAAATCAAATAAAGAATATAGATGTGCAAAATGCAATGAGCACACATCTATACGTGTCACCTCACATTTAAGGTTTCTAAAATAGTCTACACTCTCTTACATGCAACCACGGATTTAGAACGGTTACAAGTTTTTATTGCTCTTGTAGAGTCTCCCTTGAAAATAAACCCTTCACAAGCTACTAATGCAGACAGGCAGGCAAGGAAATGTGTGCGCGTGCGCGTGTATGAGTGTGTGTGCGTGTGAGACAGAGAAAGAGAACAGCGCCTAATGACAACGCAGCTTAATGATCATTGAAGATATGCTACTGCTTTGCTAACCTTGGTGAGGAGAAGAGTGTTGAACTCCAGAACACATGACGTCATCACAATCAACCTACTTGGCAGCAAAGACAGCAGATGCATACATACAAAATGCTCGAGGCAGAGGAAAGGATGCTCCTGCTCATTGCAACGCACGAGCCTCCTGCCCGCTACAAACAAATTGGCCCTTCATAATGCAACAACATATATCTTTTCCATGGAAAAAGAACAGCAGCATAACGGGAAATCATATCTAATTGCTTTAATCTTCCAGTGCAGCCTCCCCTCATGTATGAGGCTTAACAGAATGGAGGAATATTACAAGTGGGGTGGATTAATGACAGCAAAAGGTCAAACAAATACTAACTGAACAACGCCATGCAACAATATCCAAGGGCCCTCTTTCCTTAATTTCCTCCAGCTTTACTTCAGTTTCCAAACAAGAAATCGTATCCCATTGAGAATAATTGCATCGTTCTGCCTATTCACTTACGCTGCAGCCCCGAACATAAGGATGATCTTACTTGATGTATTTGGTCCAGTAAGGCCGGTATTTAGTCATTGCCAGTTCCAACCAAGGTTTCATGTTCCCATTATAGTGGATTACTGCAGCATTTTCTGTCTCTGAGCGATCGACACTAGGGTTGTAACCCAAACCAAGGACATGCCATGATTTGTCCAGCGGATGTGTCAATTTATAAAATGTTAACAGTCCGGGCGGAAGAGTACCAAGTTTCCAAAGGACCCTGTCTTCATTCTAGTGAGAACCAAAAAAAATACCAGTTAGTACCACCATTATGTTTGTCTGCTTGAGTTTCAATGCATTACATTGAAAATAGACGTGTAAGTGGCATTTAGCAATCTCTATAAAAAATTATCATATCTTTAGCATTAAAGATAAATACCAAAAAAAAAAAAAAGAGCCTAGAAAAGTATGGCAGTCAATATGGCAACATTCAAACTGTCATGACCTTATCAATGGTCAGTAATTCCATAAAAACATTCAGCACCAACAGCTTATCTCTTCAGAGTTGCTTTACATGAGGCTTTAAGGAGCCTATAGAATATGTTACATTTATTTGAGGTGGTGACAATATGTGTGAAATAGATTTAAGCAGACGATATGCTTGAAAGGGTTGCCCATAGGCAATATGGCCAAGAAATACTATAAACTGATTAAACAAATAAAAAGGAAAGATAATGAAGATAATTCAAACAGATCCATGGTAATGAATGAGAACTAGAGATGCATTGCTGCAGACTGATATGATTCCTGCATGCCTATGAATTAAGGGAATATCAGAGGGGTAGCATCAACAATGTTGACTGTATAGATTGAATGAAGAAAGTGCAGGAACACTGCACTATAAGATTAGCTACGATGATGCTTAAATTAAGGATAAATGCAATAACGAGCCGAAAATTATTCATAGCTAATGATGATTAGTTAAGGCAGTCATGGCCCTTGAGGATATAGGAATTTAGATATCATAAGATAGATAATGAAGATGCGGCTGATGCATAAAGTGTGGCACCCGATTAAAAAAACAAAAAAGAGAGAACCTTAGAACCCTAAACCCTAAACCCTAAACCCTAAACCCTAGACCTTAGAAACCCCAACCACTTTCCAGAGGCTTCTATTGCCCTCCATCCCATTTTTCTTTTCTTTTCCCTCTATCGTCCGCGTCCAAGGTACTCCTCTTTCTTCATTCTCGTTCCCACTTCCTATTCCAGACCCTCTTTCATCCCCGTCACGATGCCGTCGATAGCCTCCTCTTCCCTCTTCATCGACAACCATGCCATCAGCTTTGCTCCCTCTCTCTTCTCTCGTCTCTTGTTATCAATTGGCGCCGATCTCCCACTTCCTTCGCTGCGGTCGCAGTTCTCTTTCCATCTCTCTTAGCTCTCGTGGCTGGGTTCTTGAAGCCGACCACCTACCATCTCTTCTCTTCACGGTTTCTATCCAGTTGCATCCATGTCGCTTCTCCCCTCCCCTTGCTTGCCATTAGCTCGGTTCCACCCTCCCCCATGGGCGAGTATGCCGCTGTCCCTCTGATGACGCTGCCTCTCTTCCTTCCCTCTCCCTTTTCCTCTTCACTGTTGGCCCTATTTCGCCCTATCCTCGCCGAGCTCCAGTGCCGACCTCTTTCATTTCTCCTTTCTGTCTGTTGGCTTCTCCATCCTTTGCACCACCCGTCACCGCTACCATGGCCATCTTCTCCACCGGCGACCTCCCCTGTTTTCTCTCTCCCTCCGTTGGCTCGTTGTTGCCTCCATGATCAGATCGCTGCCTCCTCTTTGATCTTGTTGCGGTCTTCCTCGGCACCGGTGATAGCAACACTGTCGCCAAGCTCCACAGTAAACCCCTTTCCCTGAGTTCTTGCTGTTGGCTGTGGTGATTTGGTCATGGGGACCAGTTCACTCAGAAAGAAAGAGAGAGAGGCGTTGGGCTCGGGCATCTCCCCGGAGGAGGTCTATAATCCCCTAGATTTCTCAGCTCGTGAGAGTTATCACGAGATCAGATGATAGACTCCAGATATTTGAATTCCAAGTATATCTTAATTGCTCGTGAGAGTTATCACGAGGTCAGATGATAGACTCCAGATATTTGAATTCCAGGTATATCTTAATTGCTCGTGAGAGTTATCACGAGATCAGATGATAGACTCTAGATATTTAAATTTCAAGTATATCTAATTACAGAGTCCCTTGATTTGGGGACTCCTCCTTCCCACCATACGTGGACGCCCCCTTCTCATCATCTCCTCGTGCGGACTTCTTCCCCAGCGCGCCTGTCTCTGGTAAGTCCCTGTCCATGCATGAGAGAGAGAAGGATTGAGAGAGAAAGTAAAAAAAAAAAAAGAAAGGGAGGAGCCGGGTTACAGAACCCAGCTCCCTTCCCTTCTCCGTGACACTGGTTCAGGCCCGGCGGCGTGCCCGCCGCCTCGCCGGGCCTGAGCCCCGGCCGACGACCCCACCGGCACCGGGGGCGGCGTCCGGTGGGGTGCCGGAGAACATGAGAGAGAGAGAGGGCGGAGGAGGGAGAAAGTGTGTGAAGAACCGCCGGTCCGATCCTTGGTTCGGGCCCGGCGGTGTGCTCGCCGCCTCGCCGGGCCTGGGCCTTGGTCGGAGACCTCCACCGGCGCCGGGCGTGCGTCCGGTGGAGGTCCGGCCGGCCATGGTGGCCGGCCGTGCCGCCGGCGTAATCCTTAGCCGCGGAAACAGTGAGAGAGAAGAGAGGGATAAGAGAGAAATTAGAGAGAGAGAGAGGGAGGGAAGGTCGCGGTGGCCGGCTTTGGTCCGGCCAACGGCGGCCGGACCGACGCCAATTTGGCCGGAATTGGCGCCGGCACCGTGGAAGACAGCGAAGAGAGAGAAGAAATTAAAATGAAATTGATGAGAGAGAGAGGGTGGGGGAGGCTGGCCGCGGCGGCGGCCGGCCACGGTCCGGCCAACGGCGGCCGGACCGCCTCAATTTGGCCGGCGGCGGCCCTGGCCGCCGGCGCTCGGCTCCTCTGTTTCTTTTGAAACAGAGGAGCTGGGTTAAATAATTAATGGGCCGTTGGGCCGTTGATTTTTGGGCCTTGTTGGGCCGTCTCTGAGCCCAGTTTGAGCAGCGTTTTGGGCCCTGTATCGGGCCGAGAATGAAAATAAATATATGGCCCGAATCAGGATTGATTCTAGTTTCTGGGAATAATTTTATTTCCCTATTTGGGTGTATACATTGAGAGATATTCAAGCCCAAAGTTGGGCCCGTGAAGTGGTTTGGGTAGAGTTTAAGAATTATTTTATAATTCAGATTTTAGAAATTTAATAATGAAAAATGATTCTGTAGGTTCCCAGGAGTCCAATTAGCTGGGTTATCAAGTGAAATTCGTGTACTGTGGTAAGTAAGTCAAGTATTATAATTTTATTAATTATTTAATTTGTGAACTGTGAAATTACAGTTAAATATAATTATGTTAATTTGGCAAAATCATGTTATTACTATGATAATATGTAATCATGATAATGACAGTAAAACTTTATGTGTCACCGCGGTTCTCACATGACAGATTATCACATGACAGATTCTCACATGACAGATTATCACATGACACATGACAGATTATCACATGACAGATGACAGATACTGGTACCAGGACCCTTCCTCTTAGGGGATTTAAGAGGGCTACACATGATGTGTATTGTAGGGCCGTGGGACACATAAAGAAAAATAATGACAGTATAAACAATGTAATTGTTATTGAATTAAGTTTCAAACTAATTGATCTGATGACATGAACCTAATGATAGCCTGATAAATGAAATTTTGAAATTATATTAGGCTTACTTATTGAGTGTGAGCTCATAAAATTCTCATAATGTTTTTCAGAGCCTCAGGAATGAAGATGGATAATTGAGATAGAAGGAGTTTCTATTAAGAAGACTTAGTTTTATTATTTGATTTAGTTCAGATTTTTTGTGTAGGGCAGATAGCCCAAGACTGATAATTCTGGTTTGTAACAAATCATGGATATGGAATTTGCTTTATATTGATTTATGTGATAAGTTCAAGACGCCTTGCATGCCTGGCATGCGGCGGGTTGTCACCCTAGCTCAAATTTTTGGGTCTGGGGCGTGACAGCTTTAGTGGTATCAGAGCAGGTTATGACATTAGGGACATATACATGATGACACTTTAGGCAAAACACTAGAGTGACATAGAGACAATTATAAATTTAAAGGAATCTCAGAAATTATGCTTTGAAAGCCTAACAATTAATGTTTACAGTGATATTAATTACAACTAATTTATCAGGAATAAGAATGGCACGTCGCACTAGAAGTCGACAAAATGATGAGAGTTCCCAGGTTGGTAATGCTGCCAACCGGGAGGTCTAGAAGCCACTGAGCTGCTGCCCCTGCCAATTCAGTTGGGACTGATCAGCAGCAACTCCAGACCGAGATGCTTCAGGTTCTCTCGGGTATGGCGCAGTCGATGGACTTGCAGCACCAGATTCTGCAGGCTTAGTCCGCTCAGCCTGAGTTCAGTTTTATTGGTGGTCATAAACACCTAGCCTCAGTGTTCATATCAGCGATGCAGGCTGGAAAGTATTTGATGAGTGGTGGTCAAGGATTTCTTGCTGTAGTCAAGGACCTTCAGCAAGAAGAGACCAAGTTGGAGGATATTCCCATAGCTCGAGAATTTCCAGATGTCTTCCCTGAGGATTTGACTAATTTACCTCCTGATCGGGAAGTCGAGTTCTCTATTGATCTAGTTCCTGGAACTGGGCCTATATCAAAGGCCCCTTACCGTATGGCCCCGGCTGAGCTAAAAGAACTGAAGGATCAACTGCAAGAGCTCCTAGATCGAGGATTTATTAGACCCAGTGCTTCTCCTTGGGGTGCTCCAGTTCTATTTGTTAAGAAGAAGGATGGCAGTCTTCGACTCTGCATTGATTACCGGGGAATCAATAAAGTAACAGTGCGAAATAAGTATCCTCTGCCAAGGATTGACGACTTGTTTGATCAACTTCAAGGAGCCCGGATATTCTCAAAGATTGATCTTAGGTCCGGGTACCATCAGCTTAAAGTCAAAGAAGGGGATGTACCAAAGACAGCATTTAGAACCAGATATGGCCACTATGAGTTCTTGGTGATGCCGTTTGGGTTAACTAATGCCCCAGCAGCATTCATGGACTTAATGAACAGAATTTTTAAACCATATCTGGATCAGTTTGTGGTGGTTTTCATTGATGATATTCTGATATATTCCAAGAGCCATAAGGAGCATGAGGACCACCTGAGAATTGTGCTACAGATTCTGCAAGAGAAGAAGCTTTATGCCAAGCTGAAGAAGTGTGAATTTTGGTTGGATCAAGTATCTTTCTTGGGTCATATAATCTCTAAAGATGGTGTATCTGTGGACCCGAAAAAGATTGAAGCTATCACTAACTGGAGCCGACCTACCAATGTGGCAGAAGTCAGAAGCTTCTTGGGATTAGCCGGGTATTACCGAAAATTTGTGGAGAATTTTTCTCGCATTGCTCTACCCCTAACTCGCTTAACCCAAAAGCGAGTGAAGTTTGACTGGACAGTGGAGTGTGAGGAAAGTTTCCAGGAGTTAAAGCAGCGCCTGGTGTCAGCTCCCATTCTTGTTCTTCCAACGGGATCTGAAGGTTTACTATATACACTGATGCCTCTCGAAAAGGATTGGGATGTGTTTTGATGCAGAATGAAAGAGTGATAGCTTATGCCTCCAGACAACTGAAACCTTATGAGCAAAATTATCCTACTCATGACCTGGAATTGGCTGCTGTGGTTTTTGCTCTGAAGATTTGGCGGCATTATCTATATGGAGTGTCGTGTGATGTGTATACAGATCATAAGAGTTTAAAATACATTTTCACACAGAAGGAGCTGAATTTAAGGCAGAGGAGGTGGTTGGAACTATTGAAGGATTATGACCTGAATCTACAGTATCATCCTGGGAAGGCCAATGTAGTAGCTGATGCCTTGAGCAGAAAATCCTCTTCTGAGTTAGCTGCTATGATTACCTCCCAGCCTCACGTATTGAGAGATCTGGAGAAGTGGGAGGTTGGTCTGAGAGTACAGCAGTCTGATGGACTTATTGCAGCACTTGTACTCCAGCCGACCTTAGTTGACAGAATCAAGTCCTCCCAGATGGAAGATCCAGAGCTACAAAGGATTAAAGAAGTGGTACAATCAGGAGTTCAGAATGAATTTTATATAATGGAAGATGGATCCCTGAAATTTGAAGGAAGACTTTGTGTGCCAAACAGTGAAGAGCTAAAGGCTGAAATTTTGAAAGAGGCTCACTACTCTCCCTATACTGTGCATCCAGGTGGCACTAAGATGTACAGAGACTTAAAGGAAAATTTTTGGTGGAAAGGCATGAAGAGGGAGATTGCTCAGTATGTGGCCAAGTGCTTGGTGTGTCAGCAAGTGAAAGCCGAGCATCAAAGGCCTGCAGGACCTCTTCAGTCTCTGATGATTCCACAGTGGAAATGGGAAAAGATTACAATGGACTTTGTGACTGGTCTGCCCAAAACTCCTAAGAGCAACGATGCAGTTTGGGTCATTGTGGACAGACTAACAAAATCAGCTCATTTCCTACCTTTCAGAGTTGGGGTCTCTAGTGAAAGATTGGCTAATTTGTATATTGAACAGATCGTGAGACTCCATGGTGTTCCGGTATCTATTGTATCAGATAGAGATACCAGGTTTGTGTCCCAGTTTTGGAAGAGCCTTCATAAGGCCATGGGAACCAAACTAAACTTCAGTACAGCCTATCATCCCCAGTCAGATGGACAATCAGAGAGGACCATACAGATTCTGGAGGACATGTTGCGAGCCTGTGTGATGGACTTGGGTGGAGCTTGGGATAACCACTTACCTTTGGTGGAGTTTGCATATAATAATAGTTACCAAGCCAGCATCCAGATGGCTCCATTTGAAGCTCTGTATGGTAGGAGGTGCAGATCTCCTATATGTTGGGATGACGTGGGGGAAAGGAAGTTGCTAGGCCCTGAGCTGATTCAGCAAACAGTAGATAAGGTGCATTTGATCAGGGAGCGTCTTCGTACAGCTCAGAGCAGGCAAAAGAGCTATGCTGATGTCAGAAGAAGGGAATTGGAATTCCAGGTTGGGGATCATGTCTTCTTAAGGGTATCACCAACCAAAGATGTGATGAGATTTGGGATTAAAGGAAAGCTGAGTCCACGTTATATTGGACCTTTTGAGATCTTGAGCAGAGTTGGAGAGGTTGCTTACAGCCTGGCACTGCCTCCGATTCTATCTGGGGTACACAATGTTTTTCATGTATCTATGCTGAGGAAGTATATCTCTGACCCCAGCCATGTCATAGCATATGAGCCTATACAGTTGAAGAAAGATTTATCATATGAGAGCATCCTTTGCGTATCGTAGACCGCAAAGATCAAGTTCTAAGACGGCGTACCATTCCCTATGTCAAGGTGCAATGGAATAATCATTCTGAAAGGGAGGCTACTTGGGAACTGGAAGAAGAAATGAAAGAAAAGTATCCACGACTATTTGTATCTTAAAATAGTTAATGATTGAAAACTGTTAGCTTTAGTTGATTGTTAGTCCTTGGGACAGAAATTTGGACCTTTAATTTTCTCTAATAAAAGTTATCAATTTCGAGGCCGAAATTTTTATAAGGAGGGGAGAATGTAATCCCCTAGATTTCTCAACTGCTCGTGAGAGTTATCACGAGGTCAGATGATAGACTCCAGATATTTGAATTCCAGTATATCTTAATTGCTCGTGAGAGTTATCACGAGGTCAGATGATAGACTCCAGATATTTGAATTCCAGTATATCTTAATTGCTCGTGAGAGTTATCACGAGATCAGATGATAGACTCTAGATATTTAAATTTCAAGTATATCTAATTACAGAGTCCCTTGATTTGGGGACTCTGCAATGCCTATAAAAGATGTGTAGAACCCTCCTTCCCACCATACGTGGACGCCCCCTTCTCATCATCTCCTCGTGCGGACTTCTTCCCCAGCGCGCCTGTCTCTGGTAAGTCCCCTGTCCATGCATGAGAGAGAGAAGGATTGAGAGAGAAAGTTAAAAAAAAAAAAAAGAAAGGGAGGAGCCGGGTTACAGAACCCAGCTCCCTTCCCTTCCTCCGTGACACTGGTTCAGGCCCGGCGGCGTGCCCGCCGCCTCGCCGGGCCTGAGCCCCGGCCGACGACCCCACCGGCACCGGGGGCGGCGTCCGGTGGGGTGCCGGAGAACAATGAGAGAGAGAAGAGGGCGGAGGAGGGAGAAAGTGTGAAGAACCGCCGGTCCGATCCTTGGTTCGGGCCCGGCGGTGTGCTCGCCGCCTCGCCGGGCCTGGGCCTTGGTCGGAGACCTCCACCGGCGCCGGGCGTGCGTCCGGTGGAGGTCCGGCCGGCCATGGTGGCCGGCCGTGCCGCCGGCGTAATCCTTAGCCGCGGAAACAGTGAGAGAGAAGAGAGGGATAAGAGAGAAATTGAGAGAGAGAGAGGGAGGGAAGGTCGCGGTGGCCGGCTTTGGTCCGGCCAACGGCGGCCGGACCGACGCCAATTTGGCCGGAATTGGCGCCGGCACCGTGGAAGACACGCGAAGAGAGAAAAGAAATTAAAATAAATTGAGAGAGAGAGGGTGGGGGAGGCTGGCCGCGGCGGCCGGCCGGACCGCCTCCAATTTGGCCGGCGGCGGCCCTGGCCGCCGGCGCGCTCGGCTCCTCTGTTTCTTTTGAAACAGAGGAGCTGGGTTAATAAATTAATGGGCCGTTGGGCCGTTGAGTTTTGGGCCTTGTTGGGCCGTCTCTGAGCCCAGTTTGAGCAGCGTTTTGGGCCCTGTATCGGGCCGAGAATGAAAATAAATATATGGCCCGAATCAGGATTGATTCTAGTTTCTGGGAATAATTTTATTTCCCTATTTGGGTGTATACATTGAGAGATATTCAAGCCCAAAGTTGGGCCCGTGAAGTGGTTTGGGTAGAGTTTAAGAATTATTTTATAATTCAGATTTTAGAAATTTAATAATGAAAAATGATTCTGTAGGTTCCCAGGAGTCCAATTAGCTGGGTTATCAAGTGAAATTCGTGTACTGTGGTAAGTAAGTCAAGTATTATAATTTTATTAATTATTTAATTTGTGAACTGTGAAATTACAGTTAAATATAATTATGTTAATTTGGCAAAATCATGTTATTACTATGATAATATGTAATCATGATAATGACAGTAAAACTTTATGTGTCACCGCGGTTCTCACATGACAGATTATCACATGACAGCACATGACAGACTATGACACATGACAGATTCTCACATGACAGATTATCACATTATCACATGACAGATTATCACATGACAGATGACAGATACTGGTACCAGGACCCTTCCTCTTAGGGGATATTTAAGAGGGCTACACATGATGTGTATTGTAGGGCCGTGGGACACATAAAGAAAAATAATGACAGTATAAACAATGTAATTGTTATTGAATTAAGTTTCAAACTAATTGATCTGATGACATGAACCTAATGATAGCCTGATAAATGAAATTTTGAAATTATATTAGGCTTACTTATTGAGTGTGAGCTCATAAAATTCTCATAATGTTTTTCAGAGCCTCAGGAATGAAGATGGATAATTGAGATAGAAGGAGTTTCTATTAAGAAGACTTAGTTTTATTATTTGATTTAGTTCAGATTTGTTTGTGTAGGGCAGATAGCCCAAGACTGATAATTCTGGTTTGTAATAAATCATGGATATGGAATTTGCTTTATATTGATTTATGTGATAAGTTCAAGACGCCTTGCATGCCTGGCATGCGGCGGGTTGTCATCCTAGTTCGAATTTTGGGACTGGGGCGTGACAAGGTCGCCGCCGTCGCCACCCACGAGCGTAGGAGGCACCGGCGTGTGATGCATGGGAGGCGCTAGCATGTGGGAGGGGTTTGCACCTGAGAGGAGAAGAAGGGTGACACTCGCGTGGAGGTGGAAGAGGAGAGGGGGTTCACGTGAGTGTGAGAAGAAGAAGGCTGAAAAACCTTTTGTTTTTGGGCTGCGCTTGACTTGAACCAGTGGGCTGGCTGGTTCAAGTTGGTTCAAGCATTGGTGTCTGATTTTTAAGTTAAAAATGAAAAAAAAAATTAGAATATGATTATGTAATTCATGAGGTTTAGCTAAGCTCACATTGTAAATTTAAATTGGGTATAGACTGATCTTTATTTCACCAAATATCATATGATGTTTATGTTGAGTTGGAATAAAATGATTTGAGTGACCCTAAGGAAATATATTTATTTAAATCATATTGATCAAATCTGACCTTGAAAACTAAACCATAGTGATGAGCAAGGAGTTTAGTTTTGATATTATATTCAAATTGATTAACGACCAAGATAACCATAGAAAAATTTATCGCCTAATATAAGGGCATTTTTGTAAATATTGCAAAGTTAGTAAAAATTTGTAAAGAAAAAGATAATTAAATTTGGATAAAAATCAGTAAGTAGGGATTGCTAGACATTGAGTAAGAGGGGTAAAAGAGTCATTTAAGATTTTAGGCTAGAGAAGTAAAATAGTAATTTTACTTGGTTATGGATTTTGATGAAATTAATTAATTATTTATGTAGGATTATAGGTGATCCTTGACTACATATGTTGCAGTGAGTAGATTGTGGGATAGTGATTTGAGATAGGAGTTCTACATCCTACTGATATGTGATATGTTTTCATGACTTGCATGCTTGCATATATCATGTTTTATTATGAGCTTTACTTGCATGATTTGAGATGAGTATTATGAATTCATGTAGATTTGTATGTATATTGCAGTATATTATTTTGATATAAATGGTGATGGAGCCAGTCAACAAGCCCATGAGTGGCAGTTTATTCTTGAAACGGCCTTCTCAAATCAAGCGCGATATTCTGGTCTCGTTCTGTTGAACATGACATTCTATTCTCAACGGCCTTTCCTAGTTATTCTCAACAGCCCTAGGCAGTCAGAGAAAAAGGGGGGATTCCGGATAGCTCTGATAAGAGAGCACGAGAGAAGCGTGAGAGGAAAAAAAAAAAAGGGTCACCCATCCCAGGCTCTCCGCTTCGACTCCAACTTTATCTCGACCGTAGCCAGAGCCCAACAACATTCTTGAATGGCCTCAACAATCGAGTCATCTTCAACAGCCCTCCACGGCGGCCTCTCCCATAACGGCTGCTCATCCTCGACGGCCACTCACAACGATCTCCAGGTCCTCCTCAGCAACTCCCAAATCCACAGTGGCCCCTGGCCCCTTTCGCAGTGGCTCCACTCGTCCTCTCTCGTCCTCAATGGATGAGCCCTCCACGGAGGACTCTCCCACAGAGGCTGCTCATCCTCGGCGGCTCCCACGTTCACGGCGGCCTGAGACTCCATAGCGGCCTCAGATCTTCCATGGCGGCTCCTCACGGCAGCCACGTCCCCCAACAGCCACAGCAGTTCCCAGCCTATCTCTCTCTCCGCCGAACCTAGCGAGCGCCCAAGCTCGTCACCGGTCTCATCTCCCTGTTGAGATAATGCAGAATTGAGTATCCCACGTTCTCCTATTTTGCAGTTGGAACGCAAGTCCCACGTTCTCCTACTTAGACCAAGTCACTCTACATGTCCCATGTTTATCTGTTCGTATTTATGTGTCCCATGTTTATCTGTTCGTGGGTTTTATCTTTTAAGTTTATCTGTACGTGGGCTAATTAGTTTCGCACGTTATTAGATAGTGGGTAACATGCCTCTAATTTCTTGTTGCACGATATTTCTTTCATCTCTATTTAAACCTCTGTAAATGACATCATTCGAGATAATGACGTGCAAGTTTATCCTTTTATTTTTTGCCTTCTCCTAAAATTATCCTTAGCAATTTTATTTTCATTCTCAACTTTCTAACCATCGTTGAGGAAGTCCCTACTTCAAAATATGTTAGTCCCATATCTCTTCTTTTTATCCAATGGTATCAGAGCGAATGGCATTCAACAGCAATACCATCAACCCAGTGATTCCAATATTCAAAGGAGAAGGCTATGATTTCTGGAGCAAAAAAATGAAGACTCTTTTTATCTCACAAGATTTGTGGGAATTGGTGGAGAAAGGCCTACCAGAGGAAGGAGCATTAAAGCCAGAGAATATAAAAAGGATGCCAAAGCTCTCTTCTTCATTCAACAGGCCATTTGTGATGCAATTTTTCCTCGAATTTCAGCAGCTACAACCTCTAAAGATGCTTGGGATTTGTTGCAAGAAGAATATCAAGGTAATGTTAAGGTATTAACTGTCAAACTCCAAACTCTTCGTCGAAGTTTGAGACATTGAGCATGAAAGATGATGATTCTTTAGATCAGTTTTTTTCCAAAGTTCTAGAAATTGTTAATCAAATGAGAATTTATGGTGAAGATTATCTGATCAAAGAGTTGTTGAAAAAATATTACGAAGTTTGTCAGTTAAGTATGATCATATTGTAGCTGCTATAGAAGAATCCAAGGATCTAACCAACTTTCAGTTAGTGCATTACTTGGCTCTCTTCAGTCACATGATGACAGATTGAAAAGGTCCAATGAAAGTACAGTGGAAAAAGCCTTTCATTCTAAGGTGAATGCTCCAAAGGAAAGCATCAATCAGCATTGTACAACAAGAAATAGAGGAGGTTCTTTTCGAGGCAGAAGAGGTGGAGGACGTCTTGGTAAAGTTTATCAGAATCGCAATGAAGGTAACAGCCAAGGTGAAAATTTTAAACCTTTTCAGTGTAATTATTGCAAGAGATATGGTCATATTGAAATGTTTTGTTGGATAAAGGAAAGTAATGAAAAGAGTGAAATCTCTAAGCCTTTTCTTTGTCATTTTTGCAAAAAGTATGGCCACATTGAGCGTTTTTGTAGATTGAAAGAAAAACATGCAAATTTTGCAGAAGAACATGAAAAGGGGTCAAATGAAAATTTATTTCTTGCATGCTTTACTGCAAAAGAATGTCCTAAAGAAGTTTGGTATATTGATAGTGGATGCAGCAATCATATGACAGGTCGTGCAGAGATCTTTTCTTATTTGGACAAATCTGTTACTACAAAGGTAAAAATGGGTGATGGTAATGTTCGAGAAGCTCATGGGAAAGGTACTATGAAACTTGATTTCTATGGCTTGAAATCAATTGAAAATGTTTTATATGTTCCTGACTTGAAGTCTAATTTGTTGAGTATTGGGCAATTTTTGACTGAAGGTTATTCACTTGTTTTTGAAGATTTAAGATGCCGTGTTATGATAACACTAAGAGTTCACTTATTATTGAGATACCTATGATTGAAAATAAACTTTTCTCTCTAAGTCTTGATCATGCCTTGAATGTCTCATTAGCAAATGATAATGTGTTATGGCATCATAGATATGGACATTGGGTTATCACAATTTGGAGCTTTTATCAAAAGAAATATGGTGTATGGGTTGCCTAGAATTATGAAGAATGATCATATATGTGAGAGTTGTGTGCTTGGAAAGCATCACAGGGATGTTTTTCCAAAAGGAAAGGCTTGGCGGCCTCAAAACCACTTGAACTGGTGCATGCAGATTTATGCGGACCAATGCAATCTCCATCCTTAGACAATAGCAAGTATTTTATTATTTTTGTTGATGATTTTAGCAGAATCACATGGGTATATTTTGTTAAAGAAAAGTCAGATAGCTTCTCTATATTCAAAAGGTTTAAATGCTTTGTTGAAAAGAATAGTGGCCATGCATTAAAGGTATTGCGAACCGATAGGGGTGGAGAAT
>UESW01001340.1:0-13423 GCA_900491605.1 Calamus simplicifolius | reverse complement strand
CTTGGCATTATACCCTTGCAATGCCCCCTTCCAAGTATTTATAGAAATAGGGATTATTAAATTCCATTCTCTCACTCTTCCTATTACTTGGTTCGTCCAGAGAGAAAGAAATAATATTAATATTTTTTCAAAAAAAGCCTCCAACTCTCATGACCTTCTCAGGAAAGCCAATCACCCTACACTTATCCAGGGAAGTGAGTTTTCTACCAAAGGCAATTCTAACTTTGCAAGGCCCAAGTCAATTTATTTTGTACTTTCTTCAAAGATGATATACTCAACATCCGGATTATAGACCTTATTTATGTATTTATTTTGTTGTTAATTTAAATATGTAAATTTTTGAGTTGGTGTCTAATTCAAAGACGATGTATTCGATGATCGAATCATTCGTTTTTGTCATACTTTAAATATAAAATTTTTGGATTAGTACTTGAGCCGATTCATTTTTTAGCTACTTTGAAGATGATGTGCCTCTTATCGCCATAGCTTACCCATGTTTTTTTTTTTTTCGGTGGTGATCAAAATCATCTTAAACAACCGAGGGTGTGTAAGGGGTAGTTGGACAAGACCAAGCTCTTCATCCACCTACCCTCTTCTAGCTATATGCCTGTACCTCACCATATGTAGGTTTGTTTTGGCACTGCCTTCTTCCAGATATTACTCCTGTAGTTATCCTTCATCTTCTTTGTTAAGTCCAGTGGACCTAGCTTGTCCATTGTTTCAAAATTATTTCCTTCAGAACATGATAAAAACATGGCGACAGTTCCAGAAGGTCAACAAAATCTACTGATTAAAACTTATATAAAGTGATCAATGACTAAAAGCTTTATTATGAATATCATGTAAAGCATCTACCATGCCGCAAAGATTCTCATTCTTTTTTGAGCGTTGGAACTTCCATCCTATCCACCGGCAGGTTTAAAAAAAAAAAGAAAATCCTCCTTTAGCTTCACTTCACCATCATTTCTCCAAAGGTGTTATTTTTAACCATGGTTTCGTTAGTTTCATAATCATTACTTCAATGATGACTCAGCTACCCAAAATTAAAATCATCTGACACAGACCCATATGAGCCGCTGGAAATGCTTCTCATGCTCTTGTCTTTATAAACCACCCATGCCAACTATGAGAAGGACTGCAACATTCTGGATATACTGGAATAGCATGTGGACGGCATCAGTCATTGTGCCAGTCAATGAACAAATCCGATTATCACCCGTATCTTTTTTTTTTTATTCATAAAATATTTATGATTCTGCACGTGAAAAATCCTTGGGCATTCGTGCTGTATTATTTTCTTTCACAAAAACTATAGTGCGCATGAAATATCTTGAAGCATTCACGCATTGCACTGTTTTATTTGATAACGTGTCAATTCATTTATACTATATCACATCAACTCTCTCGCTCTCTCTCTCCTACTCGCTTATGTTTTTTTTCTTCATTATTATTTTTTAATATTGATGATCACGATGAAAAATGCATGTTATTTTTTTATTATTTTTTTAAAAAATATTGATTGATCATCAAAAAAAAAAAAATGCTAGATTCGTTCCTCTTTAACTTGTATTATTTTTTTTCTTATTAATTTTTTTTGAGAAGTGGTTGATCACAAAGAAAGTGCTTTACGGAAAAAGTCTGCATTCTTTTTTGTTTTATTTTACGTGAGCCCCTAAACTCATTTGTTGCCTATCATTTTTTTTTTCCTTTTTTTCTTTATTATTATTTTAGGAATCAATGCTCCACTTCAAGGAAGTCCCGTCTCAGTTCAAGGAAAGGGATATAAATTTTAAAGTATATTTAAAGTACAAGTTAAGAGAAAAAAAAAATACTATTTTATGTATCTTCTTATATCTATGAAAAGTATTCTACATAAGTTCATTTTAAATTCAACCCTCAATCTTAAGTTACCTCTTCAAAGTTACCGTTTCAACGTCCCTATGCCCTTACTGGTTCAATATCTTAAGCCCTTACTAAACATCCTTATGCCCTTAACTTTCTATATTCATGATACCATTCAATTGAAAGCATGATACACTACAAGAAAGTATGATATTTATGGTGAAAAATAGTTTCGTTATTATAGGTTTATTTATAACGGCGAAATAAAAATTAAATTCATCATAACAATTATTATTATGGCGAAATACTTTTTTGCCATAATAAAAGACTATTACGACAAATTTTTATATTCATCGTAATAAGTCCACATTTTATTTACAATTTTATTTTTTTAATTTTTCTTTCTTTTTATTACGGCGAAAACGTTTTCACCGAATTAAAGACTTATTACGATGAAAATAATAATTCATCGTAATAAGGCATTTTAATTTACGATTTTAATTTTTTAATTTTCTTTCTTTTTATTACGGCGAAATATTATTTCACCGTAATAAAAAGAATTATTACGACGAATTTATAATTCATCGTAATAGGTCCATTTTTATTTTATGAATTAAAATTTTTTTATTTTTTGTCTATTTATTACGGCGAAATAATTTTTTTACCGTAATAAAAAGCCTATTACGATGAATTTTATACTTTGTCGTAATAGGTCCATTTTGTATTTTACGAATTTAATTTTTTTTATTTTTCTTTCTATTTATTACGGTAAAATATTATTCACCGTAATAAAAAGACGTATTACGATGAATTATAAAATTCATCGTATAGGTCCATTTTTTATTTTACGAATTTAATTTTTTTATTTTTCTTTCTTTTTATTACGGCGAAATATTTTTTACCGTAATAAAAAGACCTATTATGATGAATATAATTCATCGTAATAGATCCATTTTGTATTTTACGAATTTAATTTTTTTATTTTCTTCTATTTATTTTATGAATTTTTTATGATAGAACAACTTATTACGATGAATGTTCAAATTCGTCGTAATAGAATGAAAAAAATTTCTTTTTGTACGTGACATTATTAATTTCATCGTAATAAGATCCCCTACTACTAGCCCTAACCCTTCCGTACTTTATTTCGTGAAACCATTGCTCGCCGTCTTCCTCCCGAGCTCATCTCCACCGTCACCCCCCGGACGGCCTCCTTATTCCTTCGCCTGCCCGCCACCGCTCTTGTATCCCCGGAGCTTCCGAGGTATTCTCATCAACCACGGCGAGAGTGGGGTTAGCTTGCGACCAGATCTTGTCGGAGGGCGGTGCCCCGCTGCGAAGCTGACCGCCGCCGGAGAGCGCCAGGCCAGGGCATTGGCTGTGTTTCTCCATTTGCAGAGCGTGAGGTTCTGTGTTGTCTACACTTCGCCGCTGGATCGAGCAAGGGCGACTGCAACTTCCGTGTGTCGGGTAATTGATTCTTGTTTGCCTTCATTTAAGCTTAAAATTGAAGTTTATCGATTTAAGTATGAAATCCTACTGCATTGTGGGGAAATTTCGAATTTTCTACGATGGCATTAAAGTTGGATTCCCAATTTGTAGGCTTGTTTCTGGATGCACGGATTTATGATTAGGTCCATGTTTGGTAGGATTGTTTTAGTTTCACATATATTCCGATTGCAAGTGCTTAGCATTGTCAGATGTTGTTGATAACTAGATATATTTAGATTTTAGCATATGCTGCATGCTATTGGGAGTTAGTTTATTGAAAGAGGTTGAAAGGTTATCTAACAGACACGAGACATGGAGATTTTTCCAAAAAAATGTTCCTTGGTCACTCAAATTACCGTGATCAGAATGCTTTCTTCCCACATTTCACACCTATCTAATTCTCTAATGATGAGTCAAAATGGCGCATGTATTGAGGGGTGCATGGGATGGTACAGAGACATGTTTAATGAGAAGCAGTCTACCAAGAAAATGTAGATGTAGAATTTGGAGAAATACATGTATCTACATTTTGACACGAATAAACTTTTGTTATTATTGGTTGATTTAAAATAATATTTTTAATTTTATTTGCAGTGGCTCATTTTGAAATTTTGCTAGCATTAACTTCCTTAGGCCTCATTTGGTATTGTGATTGTAAGGCTAAAAAGCTCTTTTGAATGATTTTAAAGTGTTTTGTAAAAATTTTGAAACCCTCTAAAAGCTAAAAAAAGTTAATATGGAAAATCCCAATTTGAAGCTTTTGGGCAGAAGCTCTACTTGAGAAAAGACAGGAAGTACTTTCCATTTTACTAAAATTTTGCAGAGACAAAGATGTCTATGCTAATTCTTCATGATTCAAACTGCATCCCTTTAAATCTAATGCCTTGTAGCTCTCTAGATCTCCTCGCTTGAGTCCAAATTGGGTCTAGGGACCTCAAAATCTCAACCCCACACCTCAAAATCTCAAAATCTCAAGTAGTGATTGCAGTCATTGAATATGTTTCATTGTCAATCAATGCAAGTGAAATGGCTAATATGATGTTATCTTGAGGAGCACCGTAAAATGTAATTTTTCCATAGAAAGCATTGGAACAACTGTTACTCCAACGTGCTTATCTTGCTTAAAAGCATGACAATACCTAAATGGAAATCCATGATAAACAGTACCGTAAAATGTAATTTTCCATAGAAAGCATTGGAACAACTGTTACTCCAATGTGCTTATCTTGCTTAAAAGCATGACAATACGTCCACATTTGTTCTGTCAATATTAGGATTGAGGAGCACTTGTTTCTTGTTTTAATTTATGTATTTGATTGACATTATATTTCTGTTATTTTGATCTATATTTTGAAACACAAAATTCTGCCACTACTATTTTGATTAGCTTGAGATCCTCTTTCTTTCTTTGCTGGCAGTTGTTGATCATTGACATGTGGCCTGTTTTGAAATCTTAGATAAAATTCATGAAAAGTGAGACCACACACTATCAAATGCTACCCTTTCTAGGTGGTGGTTCTCTTTCTTTGCCTTAATAAGTTTCTTTTGTGAATGAGCAGGGTGATAGAAAACAAATCTTTGAGGCTAATTACTGAAGCTTCAGTAAGCTCACCAGTTTCTCGAGAGAGGTCTGATCCATTGGATCCCAATACTCGAGGTATGCTACGTCTGGTTCTACTTGATTCATATGATGAGCGGAGTCCCATAATTATTGTGGTCTTATTGTTGCTAATCCTCAAGACTTTGCATAGCCTTCAATCAGTAATATGAATTGATGAACTTAGCTTTTAGTGATCAAAGTGAATCCACATGCAGGTTCTTGGGCAATAGTCTTATAATGGTTATTGATGCAGAATTATGAAACCATATAAGCCAGATTTTTGAATAAGCTCATTACTTTTAGTGGATTGCTTATATTAGCATGTTACATTTCACTCCAGAACGTTTTTATTGCTTGGAGGGGTCAAACACATATTGATAAGTTATCCAACTGGTCCTTGCAAAACCTTTTGCTAGCTAGCTGCAAGAAGGATGGTACAGGTTTGTCTGTGGTAGTTCAGTCCATTTGTGGCTATAGGTTGTTCCATGTGCTTTTTAGAGTCAGACAAGTTGTAAGATGTTTGCATATTCTCATCAGGAGCTGTTAGCCATACCTACTAGTGAATCTCAATGTATCAAGACATGGCAATTTAGGATTTTAGGTGCCTGGTTGGTAGTCAAGCCTTAAGGATTGAGGTCCATAACTAGGCATATTAAGGGATAATTGTGAACTCTCAACAAAATAATCAGAGGAAGGACCAGATATTGAAGCATTACTTCAAACGCTTGTTTAGGAGTGTTAATGGTTTAGCAGGTATGAAGCATTCACTTGGACTCTGTTTAAGAATGTTGATGATTAGTAGGTATTTTATCTAGTCCATGAGCAAGATCAATCAACTTCAGACCTTGAATTTCAAGCTTCAGGCAATGATTTGAAAATGGAAATCGACAACTATAGGGTTCTGAAAGAAGGAGCAATATTGCAGAATATATCTGATAGAAACCACATGATTTAATGAATGGGCAAAACTTAGCAGAATGTCAAGTACAATTTATAGAACTGTTATGGAGTCCTGAGAAATTTGAACTTGGAATTGATGTGTACATGTATGCTTACTCCCTAAGAAATATGCACTCAATCCCTGCATTTCCTTGTAGCATGTCTGTAAAGTGAAACCATAGAGGAGTGCATACCACGGTGAGGGTAGTACATTTATAAACCTCCCAGAGAAATGTGGCAAAAATGAAGTTTCTAATGCTAAAGATGGATATCACATGAATCATGAAAGAATTTACAATAGAAGATTCTAATGAGCTTTACCCATTATGTCATCAAAACCGGTTCCTCTTTCACCTTCTATTGGCTTGCTGAGATGGCAGACCTCTGAAAATCACATTTGTTTGTTCCCCAAGATTTTAACATCTAAAGTGGATTGGATTCTTTCAGTGCTTCTAGTTTTCCTTGGTAATTTTTTCTCCAAGATTTGCTTATTCATGGTTGGAGATTCTGATTGATTGGTGGATATGTCCTAGACTCTTTAGTTCATTTCTGAATTGTTTGAAATTAATATACCATGAGGTTAGAGAGGCAGTATTACCCTGATTGCAAGCCAGAGTTTATGACCTAATGTTTTCTATTTCTGCAATAGCAAGGGATACAGTCCTTTAAGTGCAAAATAGTAGTGGCAGAATTTTGTGTTTCAATTATTATACTTGAGATCCCATATCCTTTGTTTAGCTTGGTTTTAAGTTAATGCCGAGTGGCTTGACTGGATGCTCTTATTAGATTTGTATGGAGGGTAAGCTTTTTTTCTTTTTTGTCTCAATTTGGAAAGGAGCTGACAAACAAATATGATGATAGGAAGGTACATCTAGATGATTTGGAAGTCTTTACCACGTTGGTAGGCATGCATATCCTCATGGACTATAAAAGAATTCTTTTGCAAGTCATATGAAGGGGATGAACGGTTAACAAGAACGTTTTTTTTTTTTTTCATTTAGTACAAATCCCACGTTGGGACACATGGCCTTGTCAGGTGGGTCGCCACAAAAACATGTGCAAAGATCATGTCCCAGTTAGGTGTTAGCGTCCACGTAGCCATGTTTGTAAAGCACTAGTTTCCATATCCACTGGTTGCAGTGATGTGGAACTTTCATTGCCTGACATTCAATTTTCATTGCTCTAGTCTAATAAAAAAAAGATTAATTCTATCTTCGCCTTTTATTATTCCATGGAAATATTCAACTAATAATCAAAATTTGATGATTGCAGTCATTGAATAATTCATGCTACTTTTCCAGATACTTGAATTTATATCACCAAATTATATGCAGGTTGAAGAAAAGCTTGAGGGAGGACAAAGGAAAACAGCATTTCTTCGCTTCTTTTCAAGATTTTGTACACCTATTTTCTTAGAGGTACATTTCTTATTGATGTTCTTGAGGGGTAACATGAATGTTTTAGATTTTCAAACTTTGCTTTATTCTGTGTTTGACCAATAGAAGGTTTTGTTCTGTTTATTTTCAGCTATAATGTTTACAATTTTCCTACTTGCTGTTGTAAATACTCATTCTTGGTGTTATATATTTGCAGCTCCATATATGATTTACATGAGTTTTAGAGATTTTTTTTTTAACGAGTAGGATATTTTTGAGATAAATCTGAATTTCTTTAAATGAGGTTCACTATTTTTACTCAGATTTGATGTTATCCAACGATGCCGATTGATAAGAGTTGGATACATAAGAAACGAAATTGTCCAGAATATGATGCCGGTATTAAGAAGTTCATAGAAAAGGCAAGGCTTCATGTTAATGAAGAAGGGAAGATACGTTGTCCTTGTGTGCGGTGTTATAATGGCAAATGGCATAAGCCTGATTTAGTTAAATTACACTGTATGTTAAAGGGTTTCTCGAAGACGTATCAGACGTGGTATTTTCATGGAGAACAGTTTGGAAGCAATGTCTCAGATGAAAATGAGAATGAAGATGATGACCCAGAAAGGGAACAAGATGAGATGGTCGAAGCATTGCAGGACATCGCTGGCCCAAGTGGTGCTCACACTGAGGTTGGCAATGATGATGACAATCCGATGATGTCTGACCATGGAAGGACCGATCACAGTAAGAAATTGGATGATCTTTTCAATGAGGTGGAATCCGAGCTTTATCCTGGATGTGAAAAGTTTTCTTCTTTGACATTCTTAGTGAAGTTAATGCACATTAAGGTCCTCAATCGGTGGACAAATAAGTCTTTCAATATGTTGCTTGAACTATTAAAAGAGGCATTTCCGAATGGTACTAGAATACCATCTTCGCACTATGAGGCCAAAAAGAAGATGAATGAGTTGGGTTTAGGCTACGAGAACATACATGTATGCAAGCATGATTGTGCTATCTTTTGGAAGGAGAATGCCTATTTAGAAAAATGTCCGGTATGCAACGAGCCTAGGTACCAAGTGGTTGAAGACAAAGGTAAGAAGATACCTTATAAAGTTATGCGGTATTTTCCACTCACACCTCGTTTGAAACGTCTATATGCCTCAAGATATACAGCTGAAGATATGAGGTGGCACTATGATAAGCGACCGATCACAGATGGGGTGTTACGGCATCCAGCAGATGGAGAAGCATGGAAAGATTTTGATCAAAAGTATCCTAATTTTGCCAGTGAACCAAGAAATGTAAGGTTAGGTCTTGCTTCAGACGGATTCAATCCATTTGGGAACATGAGTAATGCATACAGTATGTGGCCCGTCATTTTAGTACCTTATAACTTGCCTCCATGGAAATATATGAAAGAGACATTCTTTATGATGTCGTTGCTTATCCCGGTCCTAAATCTCCAGGAAGGGATATGGATATATTTTTAAGGCCAATAGTGGATGAACTTAAACATTTATGGACCGAAGGTGTTGATGTATATGATGCATCTACCAAAGAGAGTTTTCGGATGCACGTAGCTGTTTTATGGACTATAAATGATTTTCCAGCATACTCATTATTATCTGGTTGGAGCACAAAGGGTTATAAGGCATGTCCAGTTTGTAATGAGCAAACCTCATCCAAAAAGCTGAAAGACAAGATTTGCTATATGGGACATCGCCGTTACTTGCCTATTTATCACAAGTGGCGAAATAGTAGACTCCATGATGGAAGTAGAGAGCATGGAGTCAAACCAAAAATGTTGACCGGAGAAGAAATTTTAATGCAATTAGAACACATAGCTGCTGAACAGTCCGGAAAGCATCCAAACAATAAACATCGAAAGCGAAAGCGTGCACCAAATGAGTTGAATTGGTATAAGAAGAGCATTTTCTTCGAGTTGGAGTATTGGTCATCATTAAAATTGAGACATAACTTAGATGTAATGCATATTGAGAAGAATATATGTGACAATGTCGTGGGAACTTTATTAAGCATCGAAGGTAAGACAAAAGACACATATAAAGCAAGAGAGGACCTGGCTTCAATGGGGATCCGAAGGGAGTTGTGGTTACAAACTCAAGGTAATAGAGTTTATAAGCCTCCTGCATCTTACACCTTAACATTAGATGAAAGAAGACAATTCTGTAAGTGGCTAAAATCTGTGAAGGTGCCCGATGGATATTCTTCCAATATTTCAAGGTGCGTAAATGAAGGTGATGGAAAGATATCCGGCTTGAAGACACATGATTGTCATGTACTACTTCAAAGATTGTTACCTATTGGCATTCAACCATTCTTGCAGAAACATGAGAGTAGTACTTTAATTGAGCTTTCTAATTTCTTCCAACAACTTTGTTCAAGGACATTGTATGTTAGGGATTTGGAGTTGTTACAAGAGCAGATTGTGGTGATCTTATGTAAGCTTGAACGAATTTTCCCACCAGCATTTTTTGACGTTATGGTGCACTTATCAATTCATTTGCCTTACGAGGCCTTACTTGCCGGACCTGTTCAAAGTAGATGGATGTATCCTTTTGAAAGGGCACTTGGTACGTATAAACAATACGTACGTAATAAGGCTCGTCCGGAAGGTTCAATTGCAGAAGCTTATGTTGTCAACGAGTCTCTAACATTTTGTTCAATGTATCTTCGAGGCATAGAAACAAAATTCAATCGTCCGGAACGAAATTTTGATTCGGATAGCCATTTGGACAAGCAATTAAATATATTTGCAACTCGTTGGCGGCCTCTTGGAAAAGGAAGAATGGTGCATTTAGATGATAAAACTTTAAAACAAGTACATTGGTACCTCATCAATAATTGTCCAGAGGTGCAACCATTTCTCAAGTAAGTATACTTGTAAAATTATTTCTTCATATCATGCAATTTTCTATAGTGCTCATTAGCGTAATGTTCTCTATAGCCAACACATTGATCAGCTAAATCCAACTAGACCGGAACAACTGGACCAATTACAAAAGGAAAGATTTTTGGAGTGGTTTAAAAATGAAGTAAGCCCGTACATTCATTTATATTGTCAATTAATATATCATATGTCTTTATTTCAAATGACGTTGATGTTTGGTTTATCCAGATGTTAAATAAGCATTTTGCTGGGGCATCTGAAGCTACTGATGAGCTTTATTCATTGGCTATTGGTCCCGACAGTCGTGTGTTCTCGTATACTGGCTGTGTGGTGAACGGCGTTAAATTTATCACTGTTACTCGGGATGTCGGCCATAAAACACAGAATAGTGGCATTTGTGTTCCCTCTACTCATCTAGGAGAAGAAATTAACTTTTATGGTATATTATTAGAGGTCCTTGAATTTCATTTTGTTAAAGGTTGTAAGGCGATAATGTTCAAGTGCAAATGGTTTGAAACTGAACCAAAGCACAGGAGAATGCAACAACATTATAATATTACAAGTATAAATATTAGTTCAGAATGGTACAAACATGAGCCATTCATTTTAGCATCACAAGCTGAAAAGGTTTTCTACTTGGATGATTTGAAGAACAATTCTAATTGGAAAGTGGTATACAAGGTTAGTCATCGTCATTTGTGGGATATTCCAAAAAAAGATGATGATGTTCAGGAAGAAGTATATCAAGAAGATGATTCAGCAGCCCTTCGATTCACATGTGAGCAACCTAACATGGACTTAATAACATCTCGGCGTACGGACACTGATGCTGAAATAGTTGCAACTCAAGAAAACATTAGAGGTCATAGTGATGTCGGTCAAGATGACTTTATATGCGAAGATGTTGAGGAGGACGACACACTAGCTGATTATGACAGTGAGGGATCTATACATAGTTCTGATATGGAGGATGATGAAGAAAATGAGCATATTAGTGATGACAGTGATTAATTTGGTAGCATTCATTTTTTTTTTACTTATTATAACTATATGTTCTTATACTTTCTTATTTGTTAATTCTAGTTTGTATGTTTGTTTGCAGATGTCTTCGAGAGATACTCCTGCTACATCGAGGCGAGATGATTCTCCTTACATTCCAGCTCTGACAGAGGGGTCATCTGTCGGCGCATCATGTAATAACTCTACTTTAAACTTATATTATTTGGCTATGTTTCTTTATGTTATTTTGCACTAATTTAGTTCATTATGTTTTGCAGCTACATCATCAAAGAAGAAGGGCCGAGGTCCTGCTCGCGGATACAAGTCCGCACATCTGATTGATACGCGTCGTGGACAGAAGTTGCCTATTCTTCTGCCACCTGAGGTTGGACGACCATTGGGTGAGTTTCGCTCTGAGTTTCTGACCGAGATAGGAGTGGTTGTACGTGACATGGCACCACTTGCGGTCAGAAAGTGGAGTGAGATCACTGATGCACAGAAAGCACCTATGATCGATCGACTTCAGGTCAGTATAATTGTATTAGATTACTTTAGATTACGTTTAATGTACTTAATATACCTTATAACTTTTATAATATATATATATATATACTTGCAGGAGAAGTTCGATCTTGATATGAATTTAGATCATATTAAAAAAGGTATTGAGTTTCAAATGAATAAAGTTTATCGAGAATTTAGATATCGGCTTCATATCCACTTCATTAGTCACGGTGGGGACACAAGTGTGAGCTTAGCAAAACAAAATAAGCCATCTCGTGTCTCGCAGAGTGACTGGGACTTTCTATGTGATTACTTTTATTCAGATGAGTATAAGGTAAATACATCCATACAAATATTTTAATAGTTTATATTTTTTATAAACTCATGTAACCATTTTCATTAATTCTTTGATGTAGAAAAAATCAGAAACAAATAAATCTAATCGGGAATTGCAGCCATATGCTGCTCTCACTGGATCGAAGTCTATACCGGCTCACTCTTATGATATGGTAAGGAATACTGTGAACTAGTGCTTTTATATTCTAAGCATGAACCTAGGTATTCGATGCATGGGTTAGTTGGTCTTCTATTTGAGTCTGTAGTATGCATGCCATATGATATTTTTCATTTAGCCAATTTTATTAAGGGACCCAAGTTCTAATACCTTGAAACTGGACTAGGGGCCTTATCTTCTCCTGCTAGATTATTGGTTCCTTGCAGTCACCTAGTTTTCCTGTTATCTTTTTCTTCTCTTCTAGCCTCTTCACCATTCACCATTCCTATATGTAATGAACTACTTGGTATGCTATATGAATGATAAATTGTAATCATTTACCAAAATTGCGCCTCTGACTGTTTGGGCCTGTTCTTCTCGTCTACAACTGCAAGCAAAGCATGTCTTATTGTCACACAGTACAGCGCGTCTTGAGGGTTGCAACATGTTTCCGGTGGCTCAGTTGATAGTGCAGTTTCACCTATTAATTAGCATTGGCCATAAACAGTCAGATGCAGTGTACTTGCATAGTACTGTAGATAAATTAACCTGCTAATTTTACTTGCCTGGAGTCCATATAGTTAGGAGGTAGGGACATGGATCATCAGGCTGCCTTTGTTCCAGCTGTAATCCATTCACAGGAGATACAAGAACTAGAAATATTTCATTGTCTTCTTAGGGATAAAATGATGCTCTCTCTCTCTCTCTCTCTCTCTCTCTCTCACACACACACACAATCATTTTGCTACACCCTTAAAACTTTCATGCTAGTAAGGAGGTTATAGATGCGTACACTTGATGTTCTGTCCGGAGACGGCTCACATTCTTTCGCTTAGGCATAGGGACTGAAGCAGCCTTTTCAGTGACAGCCACTATAGCCTTGGCTATATCACCTTCTTCGAGCTCTAAATCTTGGATATAATTCTACAAGTTCTATGTGAACTCCTTGTTGAGCTTTACCGTAGGAATTATAAGAGGATCTTCACAGAATGCTCTTCAATATCTGTTTCAAAATTTTCCATTTGTGCTGGTTCTGGACTTGGTGGCTCTTCGACAATAGGCTCGCCATTATAAGTAGTAAAGAATTGTGAGAAATTGCTTTCCTCGAGTTGAGGTAGGAATGCTGGATTAGAAGTGTGAATTTTGTCATTTCTGGAGGCAAAGGGAGTTGTCATGCTCACTATGGCTTTTTCCTCTGTCCTGGGAGTGCAAGTCATGCACTGCATCAGGGATGGTTACATTAGTATATTTTTCAAATTACC
>UESW01001339.1:470893-499355 GCA_900491605.1 Calamus simplicifolius | reverse complement strand
AGATGGTAAGCAAGTTGATCAAAAATATTATAGAGGTATAATCGGTTTTTACTTTTAACAGCAAGTAGACCTAATATTATGTTTATTGTATGCTTATGTGCTAGATATCAGTCTAAACCTAAAGAATCTCATTTAATTGCTGTAAAAAGAATTTTATGTTTAAATGGAACTAAATGTAGGATTAGGGTATTCTATAGACTCCACATTAAATTTGATTGCATTCTCTCTGATTTGCTGGTTGTAAACTCGATAGCAAAGTACAAGTGGGGCATGCCAATTTTAGGTAGTAACTTAATCTTTTGGTTTAGCAAAGCAAAATTCGGTTGCATTATCACTGCTTAAGCTGAATTGTTGCAGCTGGATGTTGCTGTGCTCAAATCCTTTGGATTAAGTGACAACTTGAAGATTATGGAATGACACTTGATAAAACTTTATTAGATGTGATAACACTAGTGCAATAAATCTAACTAAAAATCAAATTCAACACGCAGAACAAAACACATAGAAATAAGACAATCATTTCATTAGAGAACAGTAGCTAATAATGATATTGTCTTGATTATGTATGTACTGATGAATAATTAGCGGATATTTTATAAAAACCCCTAAGTGAAGAAAGATTTTGTTATCTTAGAGGAGAATTAGGAGTCTGTGACCCATCGAATGATTTTAAATCTCCTAGGAATGACTATCTAGAGTTCAAAACATTTCTAAACTTTTTCTTGAAAATTCTCTTTTATGACTCTAAGGATAAACTTATCTAGAAAATTGAACCTCTTGATTACCACATTCCAAGGAAATTTATCCAAAATTATTGATTATTTTGACAAGTTTCAAATCCTTTGAAATCTAATTTTTTCACTGAAACTATCTTGGAGCCGACACCACTATTAGTGGAGTCGACACCTGTTGTGTTGCTCTCTGTCTGTGACCTTAGAGCCAACACCTGCCTTTATGAAGCGACTCTATTTGGGCGCTCACTGTGTTAGCGACTTAGAGTCGACACCCAGCTTTGCGGAAGCCGACACCTTGGTCCCAGGTTGACTATATTGGGGCAGAGTCGATACCTATTTGTTCCCAATCGACTCCAAACTCTTCCAAAACCTTCTCCACACCTTCCAAATCCTAGAATCTCTCTAATTCATTCCTTCCTAGCACTCTATGGCACCTAAATGTTGCGGATCAGTCTTTGGAGCACCGGTGACAATGGGAAAAAGGAGTGAGGCTTCCGGCACGACACCTTTGCCCAGCACGTCCTCTACTCCGAATGCTATCCCTGGTCTACCCTCTCCTCAAGTTGATCTTTTAGCCAGGAAAGTCATCACAATGGGTAAAAAGATGGATTTCAGTTTCTTTGAAGCAGAGGGCTTCACTTTAGGGAGACAACTTAAGGAGATGGGATGGAAAAATGTATGTTCCCTAGATGTTCCTACTTATCCAGCTTTAGTAAAGGATTTTATCATAATTTGACTCGAGGAGACGGAGGCATTGTTAGTTTTGTGAGAGGTACAAGAGTTCACCTAACCTCGAAGATTTTGGGAAATTTATTAGAAATACCTTATTGGTCGATTGCCAATTCTCATAGTGAGAGGGGTGAGGCTTTATCAAGAATACTTGGTAGAGAGGTGGCTGAATTTGAGGAAGTAAGAGCAAATCAACTGCCACTAGAATTGAGACTTTTGCATAACATTTGTAGCAGAATTTGTTCCTTAAGACATGAAGGTTTAATATGTGTCCGAAAGGATGTTGTGGTAATAGATTGTGTAGTAACTGGTCAACCAATAAACCTACCTGGAATGATGATTTGGTACATGACAGAGGTTAGCAGTAAGAAAAGATCTTCATACCCTATGGTATGATTTTAACAATGGCCTTTCAGAGTCAAGGAGTTAATATCTTGGACAATGAACCTATGAAAAGTCTTAGACATACAGATTACTATAATAAGGCTACCTTACACCGGATGGGCTTTATGAAGATCAATGGACATTGGAGAAAGGAAAGGTAATCTGGATGATAGAGCAGCTAAGGTTGAGACTGTGGCCCCTAATCCATCAGTGGCAGGATCATCTGTGAGACATCCTTCGCCAGGTCCCAGCAGTTCTGTACCCCTAGCAGCACCAGCACCAGCACCCACATCCTTTGCTTAGGTATCCACTGGATTTTCTAAGAGTCAGTTGGAGCAGCTCAAATCCCTATTTTGGATCATGAAATTAAGATGAAGAATGAACTTGAGAATCAACTTATGGGAATCAGGCAGCATTTTTATTCTTTGGAGGATAAGATCAGTGTGATAGAGTCATCCTTGAGCTCATCTTCAATTACCTTGATGAAGACATAAGACTAATATTTGATAAATCAAGGATATAGTAGGTGATTCTGATACATATTCCAAATGCAACACTGAGCTTCAGGAGAAAATTTCAGTTGCAGCTGGTTTAGTTAAGAAAATGCTGAATGATTTTATGAAAATTCAAGAGAAAGGCATGGGACAAATTTTAGAAGAACTGAAGAAAATTTTGAGATGATTTAGTTTTGTCAATTTCAAGTTTTTTTTTGTCTTTTAGTTTGATTTTTGTTGTAATGTGAATGTTGTAATGACTTAATACTTTGATGAAATGTAATTTGATATAGTTTGCAATAAATATTTTGATGTAATGACTTTATACTCAATGAATGCAATATGAAGTTTATATTTTGATGATATATGTTGATTTAAGCTAAATGTATCATCTTCTTAACCTTTTCGTTGATAACAAAAAAGGGGGAAAAGGATGTTTGTACGTATATGCATTTGATGTTGATGAACTTATCTGGTTAACCTTTTCGTTGATGAACTTAATTGGTTATAACATATATACATGGAATTTAAATGAACTTAATTTGGTTACCATAGGGGGAGCTTAACTATGAACTTATTTTGACAATTTCGTTGATTAATTATGCATATACTTAATGTTTTTGTCATCATCAAAAGGAAGAGATTGTTGACCCACTTATTGATTTTGATGATTAACAAAAGCCATGAGTATATTTCTTATGTTACTAATGAGATTAACAAGTGTTTCAGGAACTTAGAAAGGTTAAATTATTCAAAGTTATATAAAAATCAGTTTGAATCAGTTTTTAATGGATATATTAAAGTTCAGAACTTGGAGTCGACACCCACATGTTTGGAGCCGACTCCAGAGCGTATCAGAACAATTTAAAAATTTTGGCACAGTTTAGAGTCAACACCTAGATATTTAGAGCCGACGGTTTAAAAATTTCGATACGGTTTAGAGTCAACACCTAGATATTTAGAGCCGACTATAACCTGAGATACATAGAACTATTTTCTGAGTCAGTTTTCGGAGCCGACACCTGAAAATTTAGAGTCGACACCTAAAAATTTAGAGTCGACACCTAAAAATTTAGAGTCGATACCTGAAAAGTTAGAGCCGACTCTAACATGAGAACAGAGAGTGTATTTTGGAAAAATGTTTGAGTCGACACCCTCAGAACTTAGAGCCGACTCTAGATCGCGTCGAGCCGACACCACAGTTTATCGAAGCCGACTTTCCGACGGACATTTGATACTATTTTTGGAAACCTTAAAAGTTAGAGCCAACTCCAACCTATCAGAAACGAATTTTTAAATCTATTAGAGCGGATTCCAACGGTAACATTTCTTCACTTAACCCCCAACGGATCTATTTTTTTGCATGATTAAGTAATCCAAGTACATTTCAACGGCTATTTTCACCTAATCTTGGATTAAGGAAGATTATAAAAAGGGGTTCATCCGCTCAAAAAGAGAGAAAAAATATAGAAAAGAGAACGAAAAAAGAGAGAAAATCAAGAAGTTTTCAAAGAGAAAATTTTCTTGTGTCGAAGCCTATATGTTATTGATAGATAGAAGAGAAATCCAAAAGTTTTTCAAGAGCATATTCAAAGGATTTCCTACGTTTTGAAGAAGAAGATCTAGAGCCCTAAATTTCAGACTTCTCTTCAACAAGCTTCGTTCAAGAATCAGAGTTCAATCTTGTTAGCCCATTCAGAAAAGAAGAGGAAAAGAAGAAAAGAAGAAAAGAAGAAAAGCTCAACTTCAAATCGCTTCAAAACAGGCTTTTCTACTCTTATTTATTCATATTGTTTATTTGCTCATTTGAGGAGCTTCTAACTATTGTAAACTTAAATTTGAATTGTTTGTTTACTAATTCAATTAGGGGATTGAATTAGTTGAGGTAGTTGACCTCGGGGTAAGCTAAGAGTAGCTTACGTTGGGTTGTGTGCTGATGAACCCGTGAAAACCAGCTGGGTTCGTTGTAACCTCGGTGTAAAACAACAAGTTCGAGTTGTGATCTTGTAAAACAACTCAACTGTAATTAGGGTGATTATAGTGGTGACCCAAGAGTTGCTTGGGAGTGGGCATAGCTGTGGCTAACACCGAACCACTATAAATATCTTGTGTTTATCGTGCTTATTGCTCTCTCTCCTCTATATTATATTCATCATTTACTGCATCATTTCACTTGTGCACATTATTATTGAGTAATTATTTTTAAGTGAAAATTTTAAAAGAACCCAATTTACCCCTCCTCTTGGGTTGCCAACTGGGCCAACAATGAGACAAGTAAGTAAGTCAGAAGTTTATTATGTATTAAACTATTTGGTGACAAGAATGTAGCTACTAAAGAAAATTGAAATTAGAATTTAATATATCAATTTTGATTCAAATTGAAGACTTAGATATTATGGATTACAAGATGAGAAATTATGGTTCTCTAATTGCAATGATAATCAAGTAACAAGAAAAAGGAGGCAAAGGCATACTAAATTATCTTAGCCCCTTGTATAGGACTAGTTGATGTGATTACTTATTGACTTCCAATGACGCATAAATAAAGTTTTAAGTTGTTGCAATGAAATTGAAGACTTAGTTGCAGCTAGTTATAAGAAGAGCTGCAACTTCTTATAGTCAAGTAATTGGGACATCTTGGTATAGGTTAAGCTAATGAACTTGCAAACCAAGACAATCCTTTTGATCATTGGAACTATTAAAAATATATTAGGATGAACAAGTATTTAATAATTATACATGAGAAATTAGCCATCTTGTTAGTTTTGGCATGCCTACTGAAGTGGATGTTGATATTACCAAAAAAAAAACTTCAAAATTGATAGTGCATTAAATTAGATGGCCATAAATTGTTTACAACAGTAATCAAAACTTCTATATGAATCGACTGGTTGATAAAAGTAAAGATTCGAAAAAAAGGAAAAGGTTATATGATAAACAAGTGTTACGAGGAAAAAGAAACACATTGTAAACTACGTTAAAATTTCATCATTCACCTAATAGGATACAATATATATTTATATATTGGTAAAAGGATGCAATATATTCAACTCAGATGTTTTTGTAGAGAACATTTTGTGTAAAAAGAAAATTACCTTCCATCTTTTCTTAGCATTCTCCTCCGTGTATGCCGTTAACCGCTCCTGATACGTGCGCGCGTGTCAGCACTTCGACGGTTTTCGATCCAACGGCACCGAGGGCTCCGGGAGTTCGGAAACGTTAGGTACCTGGACGGGAGATGATTGAATCCCAGCCGTCAGCTGACTCACATCGGTAGAGGATCCGAAGGAAAACCAAAACCATGTTTGTGGGGCTTGGGTCCTCCCCCTCGCCTCAGCCGTATGATCGAAGCGCCCCTCCGCTCCATCGCCCGATCCCTCGTCCGCCTCATCAAATCCGTCAACCCAGCCAGCCCCACCGCTACCCGCGAAGCCCAGCAGCTCCATGCCCTCATCTCCAAGGTTGGCATCATCTCCAGCGAGTTCATCTCCAGCGCACTCATTGCTCTCTATGGTGGCCTCGGCTCTATCGCCGTTGCCCGCCAACTGTTTGATGAAATCTCCCTTCCAGGGCTGGTTTCTCGGACCGCCATGGTCCGGGCCTACGTCACCATGAGTCGCCCCATGGAAGCATTGGATCTCTTCCGGGATATGGTATCTGCAGGCATTATGCCGGATCCCGTAGCTCTGGCGACTGCCATTTCGGCCTGCCGCCAATTGGGCCACTTAGGCTTCGCGAAGATGATTCATGGATTCATTTTCTGTAGTGGGATTGAGATTGATGCATTCGTTGGCACTGAATTGTTGAGAATATATGGCGATCAAGGTGAATTAGCGCTTGCGCGCAAATTGTTCGATGAAATGCCCGTAAGAACTCTTGTTGCACGGAATGCTATCGTTCATCAGTATGCGAAGCATGATTTGATCGATGTTGCTCATCGTTGTTCATGGAGATGCCAAATAGGGATTCCATTTCGTGGAACACTTTGATATCAGGGTATTCTCAAGCAGGGCGGTGTCGAGAGGCCCTGGAGTTGTTTCACGAGATGGAGTTGTCTTCTGTGAGGCCTAATGAGCTCACAATGTGCACCGTTCTCGCTGCTTGTGCCAGCCTTGGTGCTTTGGACACCGGCATGTGGTTCCATGCTTATATTGAGAGAAATGATATGAACGTTGATGGGCGTCTGGATCATTCCCTCATTGACATGTATGCTAAGTGTGGAAGCATTGACAGGGCAGTGGAAGTGTTTGAGAAGGTCCCAATAAGAAGGGACATGTATTCCTGGACTTCAGTGATATGTGGGCTGGCAATGCATGGGCAAGCTGACCATGCCCTTCGTCTCTTCTCTCGAATGCAAGAAGTTGGGGTCCAACCAGATGATGTTACTTTGGTTGGAGTTCTAAATGCTTGTGCCCATGGAGGACTAGTAGATGAAGGCGTCGGCATTTTCGTTCAATGGAGGAAGTATATGGTCTCAAACCTAAGATTGAGCACTATGGATGTATGGTTGATCTTTTAGGTCGTGTGGGTGGATTGCAAGAAGCACTTGATATCATTCTAAGAATGCCTATGGAGCCTAATGTGGTTGTGTGGGGTACATTGCTAAGTGCTTGCAAGGTAATAATGTGAAGCTAGGTGAAATTGCAGCCATGAAATTGCTCGAGTTGGACCGAGGGATCCTTGGGCTCGAGTGATGTTGTCTAATATGTATGCAGAAGCTCGTGATTGGGATGCTGTCATGAGGCTCAGGAAGGAGATGAAGGGAGGGGGGATGAGGAAAGCACCAGGTTGCAGTTCAATTGAAGTGGGTGGTGAAGTTCATGAGTTTCTTGCAAAGGATACTCTGCACCCTCAGCATGCAGAGATTTATGCTATGCTAGAGAATATTGAGGCTCAGATGAAGATGAGATGATGCTTGACATTGCTAACCCCATTATAAACTTATCAATTATCTTCCTCGACCAGTGAAGTCTAAGATTATGCTTGCCATTGCTTGAAGATATATTTTTTATCAACTGGAATGTATAAAGAGGATTACTCAACTCAACTCATTTAAGCCTTTTTTTAACCACATGGGATCGGCTACATGAATCAGCTTCCTCCACTCTACTCTATTCAGGACTAAGTCGATATTCAAATTACAAATATTATATTTTTTTAATTAATTCTGTCCATGTTAATTTAGATCTACTTCTACCTTTATCCTTACCATGGATTGTTAAAAGATCACTCTTTTAATTGGAGTATTTAAGGTAATGTTTGAAACAGGGATAAGAGGAGATATCGATATCCCCTCTTATTCCCAAAAGTCAAACTATAAGGGATAGCTGGGAATAAAGTTAACCAAAGAGATAATCTATGGTTAACCATGGTTAACCATGGGATATCCTCTCAATTTATTCTCTAAAAAATGCAGGAATAGCTGGTTATCCCTCCAAATAAGAGTAAAAAAAAGTTATCCTATGGATTTACCTTTTGCATTTGATATGATCAATGGGATAACCAAAGGATATCCCGAGGAATAGTCAGGGGACAAACTCTATCCCGTACACTTATTCATGGATAATATTTTTCTATCAAACACTACCTAAAGGTTTTCGTTGTATATGTTCAAACCATCGTAATCGATTTTCTCTCATTTTATCTTTAATTGGGGGTATATCATTTCTCTTTATATTATTTCTAATTCTATCTTTTAAAGTTTTGCCATATATCCATTTTAACATGTCATTTATGTTAGACTTAATTTATTAATATGTTGTTTAGTATTACTCAACACTTTGTTCAATATAGCATAGTTAGCCTATATATAGCGGTTTTATAGAATTTTTCTTTCAATTGTAATGGGATGCATCGATTATATAATACTTCCGAAGCACTCCTTCACTTAATTCCATCTTACTTTAACTCTATGATTTACATATTCACCTATTTCACCTCTTGCTGAATAGTTGATTCCAAATACCTAAATTTATTACTCCTTGATATCTCTTGGCTTGCAATGTCCACTGTTTCTTCATTATATTTCTTCATTTGTATGAAGATAATATGTTGAATATATAATATCGGAATTATTTTTAAGAAGATGCCACCATCTAACAGCAAGATTTAAATTTATTTTTTTAGATGTCCCAAGTTGGTGTTGTACTTAAAAAGAAGAGATGGTGGGTTGAAGAACAACTCCATATTAAAGGTCACATATGTTAAGTGCTTGCAAGGTACATAATAATGTGAAGCTAGGTAAAATTGCAGCCATGAAATTGCTTAAGTTGGACTCAAGGGATCCTTGGGCTCAAGGGATGTTGTCCAACATGTATGCAGAAGCTCGTGATTGGGATGCTGTCACGAGGATCAGGAAGGAGATTGAAGGGAGGGGGGATGAGGAAAGCACCAGGGTGCAGTTCAATTGAAGTGAGTCATGAAGTTCATGAGTTTCTTGCAAAGGATAGTCTGCGCCCTCAGCATGCAGAGATTTATGCTATGCAAGAGAATATTGAGGCTCAGATGAAGATGGGATGAAGCTTGACATTGCTAACCCCATTATAAACTTATCAATTATCTTCCTTGACCAGTGAAGTCTAAGATTGTGCTTGCCATTGCTTGAAGATATATTTTTTATCAACTGGAATGTATGAAGAGGATATGTTGATTATAAATTGAAATTATTTTCAAGAAGATGCCACCATCTAACATTTAAATTTTTTTGAGGTGTCCCAAGTTGGTGTTGTACTTGAAAAAAAAGAGATGATGGGTTGAAGAACAACTCCATATTAAAGGTCACATATGTTAAGTTCTTGCAAGGTACATAATAATGTGAAGCTAGGTGAAATTGCAGCCATGAAATTGCTCAAGTTGGACCCGAGGGATCCTTAGGCTCGAGTGATGTTGTCCAATATGTATGCAGAAGCTCGCGATTGGGATGCTGTCATGAGGCTTAGGAAGGAGATGAATGGAGGGGGGATGAGGAAAGCACCAGGGTGCAGTTCAATTGAAGTGAGCGGTGAAGTTCATGAGTTTCTTGCAAAGGATAGTCTGCACCCTTAGCATGCAGAGATTTATGCTATGCTAGAGAATATGAGGCTCTGATGAAGATGAGATGATGCTTGACATTGCTAACACCATCATAAACTTATCAATTATCTTCATTGCCCAGTGAATTCTAAGATTGTGCTTGAAGATATATTTTTTATCAACTGGAATATACGAAGAGGATATATTGAATATATAATATCAGAATTATTTTCAAGAAGATGCCACCATCTAACAGCAAGATTTAAATTGTTTTTGAGATGTCCCAAATTGGTGTTGTACTTGAAAGAAGAGTTGGTGTGTTGAAGAACAACTTTATATTGAAGATCACATATGAGATTCAGTTTCTCATAAAATAATTAGAATAGATAAAAGAATCAATATAAGTAATTGGATTCAAAACTTAACGAGCTAAGTTTTTAGGTTAAATTAGATTCTGACATATATATCAAGTCCTAATATTAGAACTCCCAGATTTTTCCTAACAACTGGCATCAAAGTTGATGACCGACCCATCCTAAAACAGTCTTGAAGTGGTAGACTAAGTTGATATGGCTGACCATATCCTATGGGTGGTGTTATAACCTTTTGCGCGATTTCCAAAAAATAATGATGTGACAGCTAATTCCAGAGATGGAATCTTGGCTCCGGCCTCCAGCGATGGCCTCCGGCCTTTGGCTTCGGCCTCCAGCGACAGCTCCGGCCTTTGGCTCCGGCCTCCAGTAATGGCTCCGGCCTTTGGCTCCGGCCTCCAGCAACGGCTCCAGCTCCGGCCCCAGCCTCCAGCGACGGCTCCGGCCTTTGGCTCCGGCCTCCAGTAACGGCTGGCCTTTGGCTCTGGCCTCTAGTAACGGCTCCGGACTTTGGCTTCGGCCCTAACTTGGTGCCTTTCCTGCATACACTATGACCCACCTCAGGTAACAGTCCCAAGATTCGAGATCTTTTACCGTATACCTCGCTCACCGAAATCACGGGCAAGTGCTAGCACGCCCGGCAGTTACCGCCACAAGCGGCCCCCATCCAGCAACGGCTTAACCACTTGCCGTTCGAAGGAGCTTATCCTAATGAGGAAGATTCGACGGTTCAAGGAGGACGAAAAGAAAGGAACCTCCCAGACAGGTATAAAAGGACCCGAGCTCAACAGAAAAGGGGATCTCTCTCTCTCTACTGCATTATTGAGTGGCAAGTTTACTAACTTGAGCGTCGGAGGGTCCTCGCCGGGAATACCGGCCCGGGGACTTCTTGCAGGTTTCCGAAGGAGGAAGACGACCTCTCCACCCCATTTGGAGGCCCCAATAGATCTCAGCATGCCCGGCGCTCATCATCGGTGATTTGTCGCATCAGATTGGCGCGCCAGGTAGGGGGCATCGCACGGGAAGGCGAAAGTTCTCCCTGTGACCCCACCGATTCTGCAAGGAAGACGATGGTGACAACACGAGCACAGGAGGCTTCCACCAGCCAGGCCGCGGAGCGCATTCCGCGGGCTGAGCAATCGGAGGCCAACCTCCGTGTTCCGCCCCCTGCACAGATGAGCCAGCCTGACCGGCTTGAGGTTCTGGCTCACCAGGTCCAGGACCTGATGACAATGGTACGGGGACTGCAGGAACACTGCTTTGCCGCTGCACCTCAACCCCTTTCGCCTGGTGAAGGGGTGCGGGGGATAATTCATCTCATCAAGGCGGGACCCCACCGAGGTCTCCCGTCACTCACCTCCTGATCGCCGAGAGGCCTCAAAGCGACGGCGGTCCCCTCCCATCACTCTGGTCGTTCCCACCAACGGCCGGACGAGAGAGAATCCACGGGTGCGCTCCTTACGCCGGCGTCTTCTTCAGCTTCCTCTTCTGACTCATCTAAAGACGGCGCCCTCAGGAAGACTACCCGTCGGGCCGAGCAACGGCTCGATGAGTATCATCGACGGTTGGAGGAGCTTAGCCGCCGGATCGCTGACCCTCACGGGACGGACTATGAGCACCGCCCCCGCTTTCGGCGCATCATGGAGGAACCGGTCCCGCCCCGTTTCCGTCTCCCCCAGCTGGATCCGTACGATGGCACGACGGACCCACTGGACCACCTGGAGAGCTACAAGGTCCTCATGCAGGTCCAGGGAGCGACGGACTCCCTTCTATGTGTCGCCTTTCCGGCCACCCTTCGCAAGGCGGCACGTGCATGGTATTTCCGGCTGCCCGCGCAGCATCAATTCATTCCGCAGCTCGAGCGATCTTTCCTGGCCCACTTTGATGCGTGCCGAAAGATCCCACGAGTGGCTGATAGCTTATTGCTGTCCAGCAAAGGAGTGGCGAGACCCTGAAGGACTTTGTCGCTCGGTTCAAGGAGGCAGCATTGGAGGTATACAACCTGGATGATTCTGTAGCCACTTTGGCATTAAAGCGAGGACTTCGTCCCTCTAGGTTCGCCTATTCCCTAGACAAGAAGCCTCCGAGTTCTTATGCCGAGCTTCTGAGCCGAGCGCAGAAATACATCCGTGCCGAGGCGGATTCTTCCAGGAGGGAAGCTGACAAGAATCCCAGCAAGAAACCACCGCCTACTGAGCATGCCGGAGCACGACCCCGGAAGCCTGAGCCTCCTCACCGCCAGATCGCCGGCCACAGACGCTTATTCCTAAGGAGCAATTCACTCCCCTCATGGCTCCATATCTCACATCCTACTAGAAATCGAGGAGGAACCTTATTTCAAGCGTCCGACCCCCTTGAAGTCTGGGACCCCCGCAACAAGGAACTTTACTGCCGGTACCACCGAGACTATGGTCATGACACCGAGGACTGCCGCCATCTGAAGAAGGCCATTGAAGAGCTTGTCCAGCAGGGTCACTTGGGCAAGTTTGTCGAAGGGGAAACCTTCCTACTCCAGGTCCATCGGTGCCTCCGACACTTCAGACCGGCGTGGACAATGCTCCTACGGAGAAGACCATAGCTATGATTTCCTGGGGGGCAGGTGGTGGTTCAAAAAGCAGCGAGAGGGAATAGATTCTGTAATTCCTTTCTTTGGAAAGGATTTAGATGGGGTAGTTAATAAGCATGACGACAGCGTCGTTGTGTCCATGACCATAGCCAAACATCCTGTAAAAAGAATTTTAGTTGATAGTGGGAGTTCGGTGGATGTTTTGAGCTACGAGGCTTTTGTTCGGATGAACCTGTCAAAGTCTTCCCTCCGACCCGTCGCCACGCCTCTAATGGGCTTCACTGGGGACTCTGTGAGCGTTGAAGGGGAGATTGCCCTCCCTGTCACGGCTGGAACCCCTCCATGTCAAAGCACGGTGGTCATAAATTTCTTGGTGGTCCGGGTCCCGCTGGCTTATAACGCTATCTTGGGGAGACCGGGATTGAATTTGCTAGATGCCGTAATCTCCACTAAGAGATTATTGGTAAGGTTCCCCACCGACGAAGGAGTCGGAGAAATGAAAGGGAGCAAAGCCCGCCACCGCTTTGCTATCACTTGTCTCCCAGTCCACTGGAGCGGCGTCGGCAATAGCCTCTGAGCCGCTCGATCCCCGGAGCTGGGAAGGAGGGGAGAGCCAGCCGAGCACCTCCTGACCCTCCCCTTGGGGGATGACCCGGCAAGGATCAGGTGGGGCGTTGCTTCCGGAGGAGGCACGCGATCGACTTCTTACTTTCCTGCGTGCCAACACCGACGTCTTTGCATGGTCATCCTCAGACATGCCGGGCGTCCCTGAGGAGGTGATCACCCATCGGCTCAACCTCAGGCCAGAGTGTCGGCCGGTCCGACAGAAGAAAAGGACTTCGCTCCGACAGACAGAAAGCTATCGACGAGGAAGTTCGCAAGTTAACGGCTGCAGGCCATATTCGGGAAGTTCATTACCCCGAATGGTTGGCCAACGTGGTGATGGTCCGTAAGACCAATGGAAGCTGGAGAATGTGTGGATTTCACCGATCTCAACAAAGCATGCCCTAAGGACAGCTTTCCCTGCCCCGGATCGATCAACTGGTGGACGCTACATCCGGCCATGAGGTCCTTAGCTTCATGGATGCTTTCTCTGGATACAACCAGATCAGGATGAACCCGGCGGATGAAGAAGCTACCTCCTTCATAACTGAGAAGGGGTTGTACTGCTACAAGGTAATGCCTTTGGGCTAAAGAATGCGGGAGCCACCTACCAAAGGCTGATGAAAAGTCTTCGAAGGCCAGATAGGACGCAACATGGAAGTGTACGTGGATGACATGTTGACAAAAAGCGTCCACGCCACCGACCATATCGCGGACCTAACGGAGACTTTTGACAACCTTCGTCGGTACCAGATGAAGCTGAACCCACGCAAGTGTGCATTTGGGGTGACAGCCGAAAGTTCTTGGGTTTCATGGTGACCCGGCGGGGGATCGAGGCAAACCCGGACAAAGTTCAAGCCATCTTGGACATGAGGCCTCCCACCAACAAGAAGGAAATACAGCGCCTGACGGGAAGGGTGGCCGCCTTAAGCCGCTTCCTGTCCAAGTCCGCTGAAAGGTGCCTACCTTTCTTCAAGGCGCTCCGCAAGGTCAATGGATTCGAATGGACGAAAGAATGTCAGAGGCGTTCGAGGGGTTAAAGGAATTCTTATCTACCCCGCCGCTGCTAGCCAAGCCAACAGGTGGAGAAGAACTCCTTCTATACCTCGCGGCTCTCCTGAAGCCGTTAGTTCTGTGCTGGTCCGCGTGGACACCAATGGCATGCAAAAGCCAGTGTACTACACAAGCAAGGTGCTCCACGATGCGGAGACCAGGTACTCGAAGATTGAGAAGATTATCTTTGCGTTGATCGTGTCTGCCCAGCGTCTGCGGCCATACTTCCAAGCCCACCCGATCGCGGTGATCACAGACCAACCTCTGAAGACAGTTCTCGCTCGCCCGGATACTTCGGCCGATTGGCAAGGTGGGCGCTCAAGTTGGGGGAATTCGATCTATCTTTCCCCCTCGGTCGGCCATGAAATCTCAAGTCTTGGCGGATTTTTTGGTCGAATGCACTTGGGGAGAGGAGCAACCCGAAAGACCCTCTACAAACCCCAGCCTCTCGGAACCAGTGATGATGAATGGGTCCTTCATGTAGACGGGGCGTCGAATTCTCAAGGGAGCGGAGCAGGCCTCATCTTGGCCAACTCGGATGGAGTTGTAACCGAGTGTGCACTCGCTTCCTCTTTCCAGCCACTAATAATCAGGCGGAATATGAAGCTCTGCTGTCGGGATGAGATTAGCTCGAGAGCTTGGGGTGAAACGCCTTAGGGCGTTCACCGACTCCCAACTGGTCGCTGGCCAAATCGCAGGGGAATATGAAGCAAGGGATCCCATCATGTCCCGCTACTTAAGTATGGTGCATCGCAAGCTTCTCCTTAGCTTACTTTAATGTCAGCTACATCCCTCGACAGGAGAATGCTAGAGCCGACGCCTTATCCCATCTTGCCACCTCAGCTGATGGGATGTTGGGAAGAGCTTATGTAGAGCACTTAGAAGCCCCGAGTATTGACGTATCAAGAGAAACTCTACCAGTTGAGCAGGAGCCTTCCTGGATGGACGCCTATGTCCGGTACCTTACCAAGGGTACCCTCCCAGAAGACCCTGCCGAAGCCAGGAAACTTAAAAGACGGGCCCCAAAGTTTTTCATAATGGAGGAAAACTCTATCGAAGGTCGTTCTCATACCCAGTTCTCAGTGTGTTGGTCCCACCGAAGCAATTATATCTGCGAGAGATACATGAAGGTATATGTGGAAGCCATCTGGGGGGCAGAGCTCTTGCATACAAAGCCCTACGGCAGGGGTATTACTGGCTGACAATGAAGGAGGATGCGTCCGAACTTGTTAAGAGGTGTGACAGCTGCCAGCGCCATGCCAACATTCAACATCAACCGGCGTCCCAGCTGACCCCCTGGCCGCACCCTGGCCCTTCGCACAGTGGGGCATGGACATCCTGGGACCATTCCCTCCAGCCTCCGGACAACGCAAGTTCCTAGTGGTGGCAGTTGACCATTTCACCAAGTGGATCGAGGCGGAGGCTCTCGCTAAGATCACCGAGGGCAAAATAAGGACTTTCTTCTGGAAGTCTGTGGTGTGCCGGTTCGGGCTACCGCACACCCTCGTTACTGATAACGGCCGACAGTTTGACAACACGGCCTTCCGGGAATTCTGCATGGCCTGGGCATCCATCATCGATTCACCTCTGTGGGGCACCCCCAGACCAACGGCGCAGCCGAGGTGACCAATCGCATCATCCTCCAAGGGCTCAGGGCTCGGCTAGATGGCTGCAAAGGGCGCTGGGTGGAGGAACTCCCCAGTGTACTGTGGGCTACCACACGACGCCACGAGCCCCCACTGGGGAAACTCCTTTCAGCCTGGTCTTTGGGACCGAGGCAGTCATTCCGGTGGAGATAGGAGTCCCCAGTCCCCGGAAGAATTATACCACGAAGAAGCAACCAAACCAGCTGCGGGCCGATCTAGATTTAGTGGAAGAATTGCGAGACCAAGCACAACTTCGCATGGCGGCTTTCCGTCAGCGAGCGGCCAAATACTACAATGCTCGAGTACGGTCCAAGACGTTCCGCCTGGAGATCTCGTTCTGCGAGCTGAAGTATCAAAGCCAACGGAGGGGGCAAGCTGGCACCGAAATGGGAAGGACCATACCGTGTCAAGGAGGTACTTCACCACGGGGCATACAAAGTTGAAGAGCTAGACGGGAAACCGCTTCCTCGCACTTGGAACGCCGACAATTTACGCCGGTATTATCAGTAATGTGCTACTTCATTAATTTGAATCTACTTGACAGATTGCTGTTCAAAATATTTCATTTTTTGAGTGGCACTAAAGACCGGCTCCGCGGCAATCGGCACCAAAGACCGGCTCCGCGTTTAAGACCGGCTCCGCATAAAGACCGGCTTTTAAGACCGGCTCCGCGTCGGCACCAAAGACAAGACCGGCTCCGCATCGGCAAAAGACCGGCTCCGCGTCGGCAAAAGACCGGCGGCAAGAGCCAATTTCCGCATAAAGAGCACCAAAGACCGGCTCCGCATCGGCAAGACGGCAAGACCGGTCGGCATTCGGCGAACTAAAGACCGGCTCCGTCGGTTCCGCATAAAGACCGGCTCCGCATCGGCAAAAGATAATCAAGACCGGCTCCGCATCGGCATAAAGACCGGCTCCACGTCGGCAATTAAGACCGGCTCCGCGGCTTCGGCACCAAAGATCGGCAATTAAGACCGGCTTCGGAAGACCGGCTCCTATCGGCATGCGTCGGCAAAGACCGGCTCCGCATCGGGGTAAAGAAATTAGGCACTTATTGGCATCGTGCTCTTCGGCCATTGGTTGTTGATTCACGACAACTCACAAGCAAAGCTAATTATGACCAAAGACAAGTGTTGAGAAAAATATTCATTGATGGCTAAAAGTTTACAAAATTGCCGATCTGAGTCGGACTTGGAGCAATACAAAAAAAAAATTAAGGTCATTTGGGGCGGGATCGTCATCTTCAGGGACGTCATCTGGCTTCAACCCTTCAATCCCCTCGAGGTCGTAGAGTTCCTGGATTTTTTCCTTGCAGTCTTGGAAGCCGGCTTCGTAAGCAAACGCCGTCGATTCGGCTAACTCCTTACTAAAGGCTTTAGACTTCCTGAAATCCTCTACGGCCTCTGCAGCTCTTTTCTCCGCCTCGAAGGTTTTTCTCGGCCTCCGTGACCTTTTTATCGGCCTCGGCGGCCTCCCTCTTGGCTTCGGTCACCGCCGCCTCCAAGTCGGCAATCTTGGTGTCGGACTGGCGGGCGACCTCTTTGGCTGCATCTATTTCAATGGAGGCAGAATAATCGTTCTTCAAAATGCACATTTCTGATTCCCACCTCCAGCCTCTCCTCGGCCATTCTTTGCTTCTCTTCGGCGCCTGGCGTTATCCAGCTCGTTGGCCGCCCGACGCTGGGCAACTTCCAGCGCTGGGCAACTTCCAGCTACTCGCCTTCTCGGCTCTTAGCCGGATGGCTTCGACTTTGCCCTTTAGGGTGGCCCGAGTATCCTCCAAGGCCATCTCTGCCTTTTCTGCCCTAGCTTGGAGTGATAGCATCTCCTCCCGCGACTGGTCAAGCAGCATCACTCAGGGTCCAAAGGTCCCTCATGGCGATCAGAGAGTTCAGTGCCTGGACGGAATGTCAATGTTAAAAAAAAAAAAACAAAGGCGAAAAGGATAATGGGCAAAGCTCACCCAAAGATGTGCCACGGATGCCTCGCGGAAGAAGGTGGCTCTCCCTGATGCCGGAGAAACTCCTGCACCTCTACCACAGATGCTTCGTCCAAGGCCCGCTCGGCCCAGCGGCTGTGGTTCGCCAACAGTGATTGGAAGGAAGGGTCGACGCCCTCCTTTCCCTTGGCACGGGGCCACGGGGGAGGATTCCGCCTCCGACTCTGCCTGCCCCTTGACTGGTGGAGGCGCTTCGGTTGTTGCCCCTTTGGGGGGCAGGATAGCTGCTGGAGTCGGCCTATTGTTGCAAGGACCGGCTCCGTCTCCACGGCTTTGGGCGGGGTGACGGTGCTTTTGCGACCTGCTCCGGAGAAGGATCGAGCAGATGACAGGGGGGAGCCGGAACTGAAGGTGATCTTTTCCTCCTTGGCTCCGCCCCTTCCTCCTGGCCTCGGCCCTTACCGTGTCTTTCCTGGCGGGCTCGTCGGCTTGGGCTCTGGCCGCCTCGCACATGCGGGGATCCACAACTTTGGCCTTTTCGGCCTCCCCAGCGTCGGCCCTTCCAGGTCGGCCTTCTTCAAAACCTTAGCGCGCAGGGGCTTCACAACTCTAGCCCCTCCAGCGTCGGCCCTCCCCGCGTCGGCCCTCCTTGGAATTTTGGCAACGGCCCTCCTTTCAGCAGGGGCTCATTCCCCTTGCCTTCCTCTTCTTGGTAACCGCTTGCCTGAGCTCGCGAAGCGATGCATCATCCCTATAAAACGGAGATGTTAAAAAAAAAAAAAAAGGAAGAAAGAAGGAAAAAGGTGAGTAATCAAGTGCTCACCACTCGAAGGGATTAGGCCGGCGAGACGAAGGTTTTCATCGCCAAAAGCTTATTACATCGAGGGACATCGGCAGTCAGAAGCTGCCCAAATGCCATTCGATCTCTTGGGAGGATAGAGGAATCCCTATTGGCGTCAATGTTGGGTGTCCCCCAGCTTCCACACCCCTCGATATCAGCAAAAAAGAACTTATCCTTCCACCCTTTAACGGAGGTAGGAAGGTACAACTTAAGGATCCTATTGGACCTAGGGTGAAGGACCACCAACCTGATTGCTTGCGAAGGGTATAAAACTGCGGAATAAGGAGATACTGGCCTCTATGCCTTGCAGGTGACAGAGAACCAGAAAGCCAACGATGGTTCGGATCGAGTTAGGAACTAACTGGGAAGGTGTTAAAGAATATCGGTCCAGAATTGAGGATGAAAGGGTGGATAGGTAATCGAAGTCCGGCCTTAAAGAAGGCTCCGTACAAGGCAACTCTTCCGGACGGGAAGAAGTTACCCTGTCATCAGGAGCAGGGTAGGACAGACGAAGGTTTGGCGGAAAGCTATACTTGGCTCTTAGGTTTACTATGTCTTGAGCAGACATAGTGGAAGCAGTCCCTTCGGGGACTCCTTGGCGCTGGAAGGACCAGCAGCCGTCGGACGGCTCGGGGAAGGTCCGCCCGCCGGTCGGATGACTCCCGGCTGCGGGGCGTCTGACCGGCCGCCGCTCCGGCGAGGAGTGGTAGAGGATGGGGTAGACCATTGGCTTGGTAAGGAAGCGGAAGGTTGAGAAGGAGTGGGGGAACGACCCCCGGAATCGAAATAGAACAAGAGGCGAGGAAGCCATGGAAACTAACCTGGAAAGCTTGAAGGAGCACGGGAGAGAACAGACACGGGAGGCGGACGGACGCTTGCAGACTCAGGGGAGGAAGCTGTAACGTAAAAGAAGAGGGATGGGAAGATAAGGGCGATTTTTCTTTTATAGCCCATTTCAAATCATCCCGGCCGTCCGGTCTGGCCATGTGTCACCTTCAAATGGAAGCCGCTTCGGCGGCCTACCGGCGCGAAAAACACGAAAAGCTCCACCAATAGAAAGATGGGGTGGCCTTACGCAATGATGACGCTCGCCTTTTTACGACTCATTACTCGAGGGAAATCTTCTCCAATCCCAACAGCCCGAACGGACGAAATGATGGCGCAAAAGTCAGCCGCCAGTGGATATTAACACCCCTTTCGCTGGTGATTGTGCGCTCACTCATCTCAGGGGGGGGGGCATCTGATACGGCTGACCATTCCTCTGGGTGGTATTATCTTTTGCACGATTTTCGGAAATAATGATGTGACAGCTAATCCAGAGATGGAATCGGCCTCCAGCGAATTTGGCTCCGGCCTCCAGCGACGGCTCCGGCCTTTGGCTCCAGCCTTTGGCTCTGGCCTTTGGCTCCGGCCTCCAGCGGCTCCGGCCTTTGGCTCCAGCCTTTGGCTCTGGCCTTTGGCTCCGGCCTCCAGACGGCTCCGGCCTTTGGCTCCGGCCTCCAGCAACGGCTCCGGCCCCGGCCTCCAGCGATGGCTCCGACCTTTGGCTCCGGCCTCCAGTAATGGCTCCGGCCTTTGGCTTCGGCCTTTGGCTCCGGTCTCCAGCGATGGCTCCGGCCTTTGGCTACAGCCCTAACTTGGTGCCTTTCCTGCATACACTATGACCCACCTCAGGTAACAGATCCGAGATTCGAGATCTGTTACCGTATACCTCGCTCACCGAAATCACGGGCAAGTGCTAGCACGCCCGGCAGTTACGCCACAAGCGGCCCCCATCCAGCAACGGCTTAACCACTTGCCGTTCGAAGGAGCTTATCCTAACGAGGAAGATTCGACGGTTCGAAGGAGGACGAAAAGAAAGGAACCTCCAGACAGGTATAAAAGGATCCCGAGCTCAACAAAAAAGGGGGATCTCTCTCTCTCTACTACATTACTGAGCGGCAAGTTTACTAACTTGAGCGTCGGAGGGTCCTTGCCGGGAATACCGGCTCGGGGACTTCTTGCAGGTTTCCGAAGGAGGAAGACGACCTCTCCACCCCATTTGAAGGCCCGCAATAGATCTCAGCATGCCCAGCGCTCATTACCGGTGATTTGTCCGCATCAGAACTCCCAGATTTTTCCTAACAACTGGCATCAAAGTTGATGACCGACCAATCCTAAAACAGTCTTGAAGTGGTAGACTAAGTCGTGATGGCCATGGTATGGTAATTAGTCGCAAGCGTGCAATGATTCATAGTGGCCCATGATATGCTAAATGAAAAACTTTGTAAGAACTTTGGTTTAAAAATGAGCTGAAGTAAAGTATGAGCTCTGACATGGTTCTTAGAAGAGCTTTTGAAGCTAGTATCGAAATTAATGGCTCTCATGAAGCATGGTAATACGCTATCTGACAGATTATGTCATGGTAACGGTGACATGTACGTTGAGTTAGTACAACAGGTGGACTTAATGAAGCTAGATGCAACTACAACAAGTGAACTTGATGAAGCCAATTAGTAGATTTGAGTCATGGCAGCCTTGGTATGCTAAATTGGCATAGCAAGTGGACCCGATGGAGTAAGGCACCTAATTTAAGCAAGGACTCGAGTGTAGTTCTTGGACACACTATGATCAAGTGTGGCTTGCAACCTCAAGCTTTGGTTCTTGGAAATGTAGAACTCTTATAACGAGATGGCAAAACATGGTTCTGGGGTTTAGAACTTGCCATGATAAAGTTTAGTACATAGAGAGTGGGTTTTTTAGTTGGGGCTGCAACATATAACACATTAATTTCCAGGCGTTATTGTGTTTGTAGCTTGATCGAATAACAGTGTATTGGACTCCAGGGAGAGCTAAACTAACTTACATGAGGAGGGGAAGAGTGGAAGAATATTGAAAATTATGTTGGAGATCTAGATGATTATGCCCACATGAAACAATTAGTAGGAGAGTTAATACAGATGATTATGCCCATAACTCAATGACCCAGGTCTTAAGGTTGAACTGTGTTGCTGCCGAATCACGTATGATGAACGTCGGGCGGACTGGGATCACCGGGTGTGCAGAGAGATCACCGCCTTCCTCCAGGAGCCTGCAAAAAGTCCCGGGCCGGTAGTTCCGGCGGGGACCCTCCGACGCCCAAGTTAGTGAGTCGTCAAACAGGGATTTGTATGATTATTCTAGTGGAAGTTTTTCCTCTGAAAGAGAGAGTCCCCTCGCATGGAGCTCGAGTCCTCCCTTTATACCTGTTGTGGATCCCATGTATCTCGGCCTATTGGAACCGTCGAATCTGCTTCATCGGACGGTAAGTTGTTGGACTGTTGCGAGATAGGGGCCGCTTATAGCGGTAACTGCTGATTAGGCTGAGACCTGCCCGCGATTTGAGTCAACAGACCATTCGGCAATAGACCTTAAATCGCGGGGTCCATTGCCTAGAACATCCTTGTATGACGGCCGACGCTGGTGGCCAGCCCTGAAGACCGACGCTAGCCGCTGGCTCTTAAGGCCGACGCTGAGGGCCGACGCTGAGGGCCGACGCTGGGGGCCGACGCTGGAGGCCGACGCTGGTGGCCAGCCCTGAAGACCGACGCTAGCCGCTGGCTCTTAAGGCCAACGCTGAGGGCCGGTGCTAGGAGCCGACGCTGGGGGCCGACGCTGGGGGCCGACGCTGGGAGCCGGCGCTAGGAGCCGACGCTGGGGGGTCGACGCTGAGGGCCGACGCTGGGGTCGGTGCTGAGGGCCGACGCTGGTGGCCTTGGGTTTCGTTGTCACATCATTACTTTCGAAAGTTGTGCGGAAGATATTACTGCCCCGGGGAAACCGCCAGCCGTATCAGATGCCCCCACCCCTGAGATTGGTGAGCGTTTACTTACCTGCGAAAGGGGGTGTGAATATCTTCTAGGGGGCCGGTTTCCACGTAATCTTGCTTTTGTTGGGATTAGGGAGGATTTCCCTCGGGCAGCGCTACGAAAAGGCGGACGGCATCATTGCGGTAAGGTTAGCGTCCCTTTTTACATTGGTGGTCTTTTCGACCTTTTCGTATCGGCGGGTCGTCGAAACGCCTCCCAACTGAAGACGGACGCGTGGTTAAATCGGACGGTTAGTGGGTGTTTCGAGATGGTGTAATGATGGCGAATTGCCCTTATCTTCCTATCTTCCCTCTCTTTTCCGCCATTGCTCCCTTTTGAGTCCGCCTGCGATTCCGTCTTCTGTTCATTCTCCCCGTGCTCTGTCCTTGCTCGCGTTTTTCTTCTCAGGTCAGTTCCCATGGCTTCTTCTCCTTCTTGCTCCATTTCCGGTTCCGGTTCTTAGGGGGGTTCTCACCATTCTTCCCAGTCCGAGTCCCAGCCCCTCCAATGGTCCACCTCATCTTCTGATCATTTACCAAGCCACGACCAGCCGATCGTCCCTCCATCGGGATTTGTCCGTCCGGCGGACAAACTTCCGTTAAAACCCGGCCGACTGTTGCCGGCCCTTCTAGGGTTACCAAGGAATCCCCCGAAGGGATTGCGTCGACCATGTCTGCCCAGGACATTGCGAACTTAAGGGCCAGGTACGGTTTCCCTCCGGACCTTCACCTGTTCGTTCCCACCTCTGTCGATAGGGTCACCTCCTCTCGTTCCGGGAGGGTTGCCCTGTCCGGGGCCTTTTTTAAGGCCGGGCTTAGGTTACCGATTTACCCTTTATCCTTAATCTTTTGGATAGGTATTCCTTGACCCCGTCTCAATTAGTTCCCAATTCCTTCCGAACTATAGTTGGTTTTTTGGTACTCTGCCATCTGCAGGGTATAGAGGCTAGCATTTCCTTGTTCCGCAGCTTCTATACCTTGCGCAAACAGTCGGGGTGGTGGTCTTTCACACCTAGGTCCAACAGGATTCTCAGGTTGTGCCTTCCTTCCTCCGTTAAGGGGTGGAAGGACAAGTTCTTCTTCGCGGACGTCAGCGGGGTTCGTGGAAGCTGGGGGGTACCCAATATTGATGCCAACAGGGACGCCTCCATCCTTCCACGAGACCGGATGGCATTTGGGCAGCTCCTGACTGCCGATATTCCTAAATGTAATAAGCTGATAGCTGAGGAGAGCCTTCAACGTGCCGGCTTAATTCCCTCGAGGGGTGAGCATTAGTCCACTCGCCTTTCTTCTCTGTTCTTCTCCCTTCTCTTCTTTTTTTTTTTTTTTTTTTTTTTTTTTTTTAACTATCCCTTGCTTGTGTAGGGATGGTGCCGACATTGCACAAGCTTAAGCGGGTGGTCGCCAAGAAGAGGAAGGCCGCGGGGACCGCATCCCCTGCCGAAGGGAGGGCTGCCACTAAGGTTCCCAGGAGGGCCGACGCCGGGAGGGTTAGTGGCAGAGAGACCGACGCTGGGATGGCCGACGCCGGAGGAACTACAGTCGTGAAGCCTTTACGCGCCAAAGTTTCGAAGAAGGGCGGCCCCAAAAGGGCCGTCGCAAAAGGGGTCGATGCCCTGGAAGCCAAAGCAGTGGGGCCCGTGCGCATAGGCGAGGCAATCCGACCCCAAGCCGAAGAACCCGTCGTGGAAGACGCGGCTAAGGCCAGGGCCGGCAAGGAGGTGGAGCAAAGCCCGCCAGAAGGAGAATCTCCAGCCCCGGCTCCTCCAATTATTTTACTTGATTTATCTCCGGAGGGGAAGACACCATCCCCCGCGCCTAAGGAGGCGGGTAAAGCTCCGGCGACAATAGCGGCGACTCCAGCCACTGCCTTGCCCCCCGTGGGGGTGACATCTGAAGCACCTCCGCCCGCTAAAGAGCCGGAGCCGGCAGGTTCTGAGGCAGGATCAACCTCCGCGGGTCCGACGCCCAGGGAAGGGAGGACTATCGATCCTTCCTTCCAGTCACTGCTGGCGAACCATAGCCGCTGGGCTATGCGGGTCATAGAGGAAGCTTCAGTGGAGGAGATACAAGAATATCTCCGAGGTCGAGGGAGTGCTACCTTCTTTCGTGAAGCCTCGGTGGCGCACCTCTGGGTGAGTTTTTGTGCCACTTATCCTTTCCTTTCTTCCGGATCATTATTGTCATTATTATTATTATTATTATTATTTTTTTTTTTTTTTAGGCCTTGAACTCCCTTGTCGCTCTCAAAGATCTCTGGGCTTTGAGCGACACCGCCCTTGAGCAAGCGCGGGAGGAGATGGTCTCCCTTCAAGTGAAAGCTGAAAAGACGGCGATGGCCCTAGAGGACACCCGGGCCACCCTGACGGGCGAGATAGAGGCTATTCGGCTTAGGGCCGAAAAAGCTGAGTACGCGCTGGAAGTTGCCCAGCGCCGTGCTGCCAACGAGCTGGACAACGCTCAGGTGGCGGAAGAGAAGCAAAAAGCGGTCGAGGAGAAGCTGACGGTAGCTGAGGAGAAACTGATGGCAGCGGAGCAGGAGGTATTCGTTCTAAAGACTCAGATGAGCTCTGCTTTTGCCGAGACCAATGCGGCTAAGGAAGCCACCCGCCAGCACATAATTAAAATCACAAATTTGGAGGCGGTAGTGGTGGAGGCTCAGAGAAGAGCCACCGAGGCGGAAGAGAAGGGGGCCAATGCCATAGAGGATTACAAGAATCCGAGGCCTTCGATGATGAGGTAGCTGATTCAGCGGCGTTAGCTTATGACGCCGGCTTCCAAGATTGCAAAAAGAAAATACAGGAGCTTTACGACTTGGAAGATATTGAGGAGCTGCAGCCTGACGACATCCCTGAAGATGGCACCCCGCCTTCGGATGCCCATTAGCTGCTTTTCATTTTTCTTTCTGTTGGCAATTTTGTAAACTTCATCATCAATGAATATGCTTAATTTCTTGAGCTTCCTTTGTTCAAACCGCTGTGAACTGTTAGTTGATAGGAATATGCATAGTAGATTACGTTAGATAGGACCGTGAGCTATGATGCTGTCCTAAGCATCGACAAGGCCGATGTTAGGTGGTCCTTGGTGCCAACACAGTCGATCTCTACGGCTGACGCTAGGCGCCGGTCTTTTGCGCAACACATAGTTGGGTCTTTAATCGCCGGAGCGGATCTGGTCTTTTGTTGCCGACGCTGAGTTGGTCTTTGATGCCAACGCGGAGTTGGTCTTTGAGTGCCGGAGCGGATCCGGTCTTTTGATGCCGACGCTGGGCGCCGGTCTTGGATACCAACGCGGAGTTGGTCTTTGATGCCAACGCGGAGTTGGTCTTTGAGTGCCGGAGCGGATCCGGTCTTTTGATGCCGACGCTGGGCGCCGGTCTTGGATGCCAACGCGGAGTTGGTCTTTGATGCCAACGCGGAGTTGATCTTTGAGTGCCGGAGCGGATCCGGTCTTTTGATGCCGACGCAGGGCGCCAGTCTTGGATGCCAACGCGGAGTTGGTCTTTGATGCCAACGCGGAGTTGGTCTTTGATGCCAACGCGGAGTTGGTCTTTGAGTGCCGGAGCGGATCCGGTCTTTTAATGCCGACGCTGGGCGCCGGTCTTGGATGCCAACGCGGAGTTGGTCTTTGATGCCAACGCGGAGTTGGTCTTTGAGTGCCGGAGCGGATCCGGTCTTTTGATGCCGACGCTGGGCGCCGGTCTTGGATGCCAACACGGAGTTGGTCTTTGATGCCAACGCGGAGTTGGTCTTTGATGCCAACGCGGAGTTGGTCTTTGATGCCAACGCGGAGTTGGTCTTTGAGTGCCGGAGCGGATCCGGTCTTTTGATGACGACGCTGGGCGCCGGTCTTGGATGCCAACGCGGAGTTGGTCTTTGATGCCATGCGGAGTTGGTCTTTGATGCCAACGCGGAGTTGGTCTTTGAGTGCCGAAGCGGATCCGGTCTTTTAATGCCGACGCTGGGCGCCGGTCTTGGATGCCAACGCGGAGTTGGTCTTTGATGCCAACGCGGAGTTGGTCTTTGAGTGCCGGAGCGGATCCGGTCTTTTGATGCCGACGCTGGGCGCCGGTCTTGGATGCCAACGCGGAGTTGGTCTTTGATGCCAACGCGGAGTTGGTCTTTGAGTGCCGGAGCGGATCCGGTCTTTTGATGCCGACGCTGGGCGCCGGTCTTGGATGCCAACGCGGAGTTGGTCTTTGATGCCAACGCGGAGTTGGTCTTTGAGTGCCGGAGCGGATCCGGTCTTTTGATGCCGACGCTGGGCGCCGGTCTTGGATGCCAACGCGGAGTTGGTCTTTGATGCCAACGCGGAGTTGGTCCTTGAGTGCCGGAGCGGATCCGGTCTTTTGACGCCGACGCCGGGCGCCGGCCTTGGATGCCAACGCGGAGCTGGTCTTTGATGCCAACGCGGAGTTGGTCTTTGAGTGCCGGAGCGGATCCGGTCTTTTAATGCCGATGCTGGGCGCCGGTCTTGGATGCCAACGCGGAGTTGGTCTTTGATGCCAACGCGGAGTTGGTCTTTGATGCCAACGCGGAGTTGGTCTTTGAGTGCCGGAGCGGATCCGGTCTTTAATGCCGATGCTGGGCGCCGGTCTTGGATGCCAACGCGGAGTTGGTCTTTGATGCCAACGCGGAGTTGGTCTTTGAGTGCCGGAGCGGATCCGGTCTTTTGATGCCGACGCTGAGCGCCGGTCTTGGATGCCAACGCGGAGTTGGTCTTTGATGCCAACGCAGAGTTGGTCTTTGAGTGCCGGAGCGGATCCGGTCTTTTGATGCCGACGCTGGGCGCCGGTCTTGGATGCCAACGCGGAGTTGGTCTTTGATGCCAATGCGGAGTTGGTCTTTGAGTGCCGGAGCGGATCCGGTCTTTTGATGCCGACGCTAGGCGCCGGTCTTGGATGCCAACGCGGAGTTGGTCTTTGATGCCAACGCGGAGTTGGTCCTTGAGTGCCGGAGCGGATCCGGTCTTTTGACGCCGACGCCGGGCGCCGGCCTTGGATGCCAACGCGGAGCTGGTCTTTGATGCCAACGCGGAGTTGGTCTTTGAGTGCCGGAGCGGATCCGGTCTTTTAATGCCGACGCTGGGCGCCGGTCTTGGATGCCAACGCGGAGTTGGTCTTTGATGCCAACGCGGAGTTGGTCTTTGAGTGCCGGAGCGGATCCGGTCTTTTGATGCCGACGCTGGGCGCCGGTCTTGGATGCCAACGCGGAGTTGGTCTTTGATGCCAACGCGGAGTTGGTCTTTGAGTGCCGGAGCGGATCCGGTCTTTTGATGCCGACGCTGGGCGCCGGTCTTGGATGCCAACGCGGAGTTGGTCTTTGATGCCAACGCGGAGTTGGTCTTTGGCTAAACATACTCATTAGAAAATAAGAACATGTCTATTATTCATGCATCAGACAGATTCAAGTTAATAACGATAGAATTCTATTGATAGTACCGTCGCAAATTGTCAGCATTCCAAGTTCGAGGGAGCAGCTTCCCGTCCAGCTCTTCAATTTTATATGCTCCATGGTGGAGTATCTCTTTGACACGGTATGGTCCTTCCCATTTTGGTGCCAGCTTGCCCCCTTCCGTTGGCTTCGATACTTCAGCCCTTCGTAGGACCAGGTCTCCCGGCCGGAATGTCTTGGGCCGCACCCGAGAGTTGTAGTGTTTGGCCACGCGCTGACGGAATGCTGCCATCCGAAGATGCGCTTGATCCCGCAATTCTTCCACCAAATCCAGATCAGCTCTCAGCTTGTTGGAGTTGCTTTCTTCGTGGTATAACTCCATTCGGGGACTAGGATCCCTATCTCTACGGGGATGACCGCCTCGGTCCCAAAGACCAGGCTGAAGGGAGTTTCCCTATGGGTGCTCGCGACGTAGTATGGTAGGCCCACAACACACTGGAAAGTTCTTCCACCCAGCGCCCTTTACAGCTATCTAGCCGAGCCCGGAGCCCCTGTAGGATGATGCGATTGGTCACCTCAGCTGCACCGTTGGTTTGGGGATGCCCTACGGAGGTAAATCGGTGACGGATTCCTAGGCCCTCGCAGAATTCTCGGAAGGCCGTGTTATCAAACTGTCGGTCGTTATCTGTAACCAGGGTGTGTGGTAACCCAAACCGACACACCACAGATTTCTAGAAGAAAGACCTCACTTTGGCTTCCGTGATCTTAGCAAGAGCTTCCGCCTCGATCTACTTAGTGAAGTGATCGACGGCTACAACTAGGAACTTACGTTGTCCGGAGGCAGGGGGGAAAGGTCCTAGGATGTCCATGCC
>UESW01001339.1:317303-470721 GCA_900491605.1 Calamus simplicifolius | reverse complement strand
TTATAGATAATTATTATTCTAGGCTCACTGGTAATGCATTAAATGCAACCTAAGATGGTCCTCTTAGCTTTGGGTGCGTTACAATGAGCCTGCGACGTGAAACAGGGAGAGAAGTATTTAGCGTTGGAAAGCAGGGGAGAAACGGAAACGATCTAATAAATAGGATTGATTAGAAGATACAAGGACAAAGACTGGTCCAATAGATACTGTGGGGTGGGGGCCGTTGACCTGACAAAATCCCTCTGGTCTCTTATGGCAGGGACCAAACAATAAAGCCAACCACAAAATAGAGGAGGCCCACGCACGTGCCCTGGTCCGCTCCTCTGCCGCTTGTATCCAACGAAAAGAAAGTCTTGATCCACCGCATTAAACGTAGAAGCGCACGTATTACACTCGGATTAATTTTATACATATATATATATATATATATAATATATAAAAAAATAAGATTATTTTTAATATATGCATTTATATTTCATGTGCATGATTAATTAGCACGCGATGTGCATGCTTTTGCATTGTCACCGCAAATGATCAATCAATGCACGTGACAAGCACACTCTTATATATACATATAAATTATATATGATATATAAAAAATAAAATTATTTTTAATACATGTGTTTGCAAGATCAATAAGCGCACGATGTGCATGCTTCTGCACTGCACCATACTGCATAATCAATCAACTCATGCTTCTGTACCGAACTTTTCATCCAAGGAAATGAAAAAAATTTGTGTACCATATGAGCATCATGTATGATGATAATTGTGCACATGTAATTAAGCATGCATTAAAGATATTTTATATTTTTCTGCATTGCATGATCACACGTCTGATCAATCATCTCGCACCATAAGCACATATATTCGGTGCAGGAAAAGTTTTTCCTACCAAAATATTGGACAGATATAATCTAAGTCCACTTGCTTGCCACCCATGCCCATTGGCAAGTGATAGACCATCTAGATTGACGGCTGTGATGCTATTATTGTAGTAGTTACACCTGTAATGGATTTTTTAAATAACATTAATTATTTCACCGCATGGCACGGGTGATGCTATTAGGAGCCAGGCTTCTGCCCGTGGGAGTTGGTGTAATAACGAAATTATTTCGAGTCAATGAGAGTTTTTGATTAATGGGTCGACATCATTGCATTAGTGGCTCATGATAACCTTTTGGGTGCACTTAATCAACATCCTTAAATATTTTTTTGAAGATGAAAAATTGATAGATGTGACAATGCTGTTGTGGGTTCACAGCTATCACATGAGTGGTCAAATTTATGGGCATCGTGAAGGTAAATCTCTGATTCTCTGTGCAAGATTTATTATTATTTTTAGATGGAGAAAAAAATAGGAAAGAAAAAAAATTAGAAAGAAAAATAGAGAAAAAAAATGATGGGTCCTACATAAAAGTTTTCTCTCCGAAATCGAAGAGATTTCGAATAGAAAACTTAAAAGTACTCTTTCATTATTTTTTTATTTCAATATTGATCCTTCCAAAAAAATAACTGATATATTTTTAATCATCTATAATAAGGATATTATTATCATTGTAAATTATTAACTTTTCTCTCCTCTCTATTTTTCTCTTACTCATCCAACAGAAGGAGAGAAAATATTTCTCTCCAATTTTCTTTCCTTCCACTTTTCTATTCTCTCAGTTTTCTTTCCTCCCACTTTTTTTTCCATCCAAACAGAGCATTAGGATATTGGTGAGATTGAAAGCTAACTTTTTGAAAGAAAAATTATGAAAATATTGTAGTTTTACTTAAAATTTAGCTATATTACATGTGAAGATAACTAATCTTTTAAAAATTACTTACTAGTTCTTAAAATAAGTGATGTTGTTTAATAGGATTATGGGTATTATTCAAGATTGATGCATCTAATTAAATCTATGATGTTGGAGCCAAATATTGGTATTGATTAGATAGTAATTCCCTGCGAATGATGATCATACTGCTCTATAGAAGTTGTAATGCAACAATCTACATAATTTCCTTGGTTAGATTTCTTCATTACATAGCGTATCTTAGTTAGATTTCTTTGTTATACAGTAGCTTCACACTTCACTACACCCTCTTTTTAATAGGAGAACTTCTATTATTAATTTTTTTCTTTTTTTTTCAAACAAAATTAGTTTTCACCTTCTTTATGCTTTTATCAAAGAAACTTTTTGCCTTTATCCATTCAAGAATCCATGATCCCGTGGACATCATAATCAATCTTTCAAAAAATAAAAGATTTTTAAAATTAGTTTAGTTAAATTATCCCCAAATTTTAGCAATCACATAAGCATTACTAAATTATATCATTTTTTTCACAATTATTCTTTATATTTCTTTTAAAGGTTTGCAATGGCTGTAAGCATAACAATGCCATTATTTTTTAAAAAAAAGTACATTCAACCCTCATTAATGATAAATTTAGATATTTCAAAAGATTCGGACCTTGGCTGCAAAGCTTGTCTTTGGGTGACATGGATGTGGTCAACACTTAAAATCTAGGGTGATCAATTTTTTTAATTATTTTTTGGCATTTGCAAAGCTGTGTTCGGCATACAAAATATAATTTAAAATAAAATAAAATCAAAAAGTATATAAAAAAATTATCATATCTTATGTTTAATAAAAATAAAATAATAAATTAAAAAAATAATTATATTTATAGGTAGTATTTGAATGCTATATTCCTAGTAGAATAGGGCTTTATTCATGCTATTTTCTAAACAGGCAAAAAAAAAAAAAAGAAGAAGATAAAATTAGTATTTCGGTCAAACATCCATATTCTAAAATTTGTATTGCATGCTCCCCTATGAAATATCCCTATTCTTACTTACCGTATTTCAAAAACCGCATTAATTGCACTGAAATAAGATAGAATGCTAGATTTTAAACAAAACAAAAATATGAATAACAAAAGAAATAAAATATTTTTAAAAAAATTATATTTGTATTTCTATAATAATTTTTTGATATTTAAACACTATCATACAAATAACAATCATTGCTAAAAATTTTATTCTAAAAAAATATAAAAAAGAATTAAAAAAAAAAAGTTTCATCCGTTCTCTCATCCGGCGAGCGAAACGCACCCTGGGGTCCATAAATTAAATGACTAAATTCAATGGGAATGGGACCCGGGATGGCGTTCGGTCGCTGCCGTCCCGTGGCTTTGTTCATTATAGCGGGGCTGAGGATTGCGGTTGGCTTCGCTATAGCACGGATGTTGCGATGCTGCCGAAAGGAATGAATAAAATAAATAAATAATTTGATGCGGAACATGATAGCTGAGATATTTTGGCGCACGAAGACCGGTAGGAGTTTTACATTACTTTATGGGGAAAAAAAAAAAAAAAAAAGAGAGAGAGACATGATGCTGGAGATAGGGGTGCAACTCGGGCTCATGAAACTCGGGTTTCCCTCAATCCTAACCCTAACCCTATTTATAAAATGGCAACCCTAACCCTAACCCTAACCCTATTTGTAAAACCTCAACCCTAACCCTATTTTTAAAAATCGGGTTCGGGTTGAGTTTCGGGTTGGAATTCGGGTTGATAGAAAAAAAAAAAAGGACAATATGAAACAAACAAGCTTAACATTGCACAAATAAGCTAAAGTTTGAAACAAATAAGCTTTATATTGTACAAACAAGCTGAAGTTTGAAACAAACAAGCTTCACATTTCAAATTATATGTCTAAAAATATACATCTTTTACATAAGACTAAACAAAAAAAGTACATTCTTAAACCAAAACATATTCAAAGTAATTCAAATGTTGCATAACATTTCAATAGCCACCATATGCATTGATGAAGTCACATTTATCCTTTGGAAGCAAAAATATTGAGACGATATAAAGAGCCAGTTAGAAGACCACATAAGTCTGGTACGAGAGATCTTTTTCAAATAGCGAGACTGCATTCGACATCCAAAGCTCTCTGATTTTTTACTCATCACCCCTTTCCTAGATGTTTTAGTTTTCTGCTCATCACCTCTTCTCAGATGCTTTCATAAAATTTTAGCAAATTTCATATTAGAAGTTACAAATGTCTCAAAGAAGATAATTAAAAAAATAAAGATACTAGTTTGGCCCACCAACATTACATGATAAAATGCAATGGTTAAAGGTATATTGCTCATTTTAAAAGGTAATGAAAATTCTGATGGAATGTTCATACCAAGAATCATCACTTTCACAAAACTATTGTCAGCTCTACATACTTTAAACCTAACAAACAAGGCTAAATCATCACTTCCACAATACCAGTGGGCCTACTGCTTGTGGCTTTGCGGGTTCGGGTTTTCTCGGGTTCGGGTTGACTGCAACCCTAACCCGGCCCAAGTTGCAAATCGGTTCGGGTTCAACCCGGATCCTTCGGGTTCGGGTTAAGCAAATTAGAGTTTGAGTACTATTGCAAATCGGGTTCTGCGGGCCGGGTTCGGGTTGAACCCGGCCCAAGTTGCACCCCTAGCTGGAGAGCCTGTAGTGACAAGTGGAGCCAAAACAGAGTGAGAAACTTCAATGCCAAGTTAACGACTGAAAATAAAAAGAATGGCCTTCTTGGGTGTGCTGGCCACCACATTGCCTTCCCTCTTAAATAAGATGCTGGGTTGGCCACCCTTGGCAGTTGGCGATTCATCAGTTGACCCCTTGACCCTACCGCCATAGCTTGGTTTAAGCATGATCAAGTTTGATATAAACAGATCTCCATTGTAAATAAGTTATACCGATTTAACCTATTTATTTGTTTCAAGAAATAACTTTATCTATTTATTAGATGGATAGATTTTAGGTTTAAGGTTTTAGTCCGGATGCGGAGAAAGATGGTCACGGCATCGGTATTAGCGCACATGGCAAAAGAAAATGAACATTTTTAACTTTTGATCCACTAAGAGATATATCTAGAAAAAGATAAAATGTAACTGACCTATCTTCATACCTATCTCCATACCTCGATAGGACCGAGCTGTCTTCATACATCAACAGGATCGAGTTGTCCTTATGTCTCGATAGGACCGAGCTATTTCTATACCTCAATGAGATCGAAAAACTTTTTGGCTTAGGCACCCTCTTCGCCTTAGCTACACCAAGGATTACGGAAGATAAATCACTCCAATCACACAAATCTCATAACAATCTTTCTAAAATGGAAACGAGAAGTCAAATATGACCCTTCTAATCAAAAAAATTTCAAATTCCCGATTAACTGTCTGGATTCCAATCACATCGGCTCCCAACACCCTGAAAGGAAAACGAAAACTAAATATGGCTTAACGCCGATGAATAACTGAATAAGTGAATCGTGGAGCACCAATCAGCTATCAATCCTTTTAACCGCCAAGATTCGAATCTTAACAGCCCCGTAACTAATCGGATTCGAATTATACCGGCTCTTAACTTCCTAAAATACGCTCAAGAAATCAGATGACAACCCGCCATTATTACGAGCGATCTATAAATACCATATCCTAAGATCCTTTCATGTATACCCAAACTAACTCCAAAAACTCTAACAGAGTTCATAGCTCTCGAGGGATCCTTTCTGCTGAAGCCTTCTTCTCTCATCTGTTTGCTAAGAATCATTTCTTCTCTCATCTGTTTGCTAAGAATCATTATTGACTTGAGCATCGAAGGATCTCCTGAAGGAATCATTCCCTTGTGCCTCTTGCGTGAAGATTGTCTTGTAGGTCCAATTCGACGAAAGATCGCCACCCGGATCTAGACGTGTGCCACTCCCAAGCTAAAGAACGAAACTCCACAGCAACAAATCCATTTTATCTTATTAGAACCCAAACCATTTAAAGACTCATTTAATCCATTTGATTTGTTTAAAACTTATTTTATTGGATCCGATCCATTCATAAATGATTTATGTGGTTCAGGTCTTAATAAAAGTGTGAGGTTTGTTTTTTAATTTTTTTCTATTTAATAAACATGCCATGTTTGGGTTAACAAATATTCAACTTGGTCAACATCCAATCAGATTTATATTTGATCATAAAAAAATGGTTTGAGCATTGGTTTAATGGACTAAGCATCCTTTCTTTCAAAAACGGTGCCACTATAAGAAATTATGAAATCCTCAATGGCTAAAAAATGGTTTATTACAACCAATCATGGAATCTTCAGCAGCTACTTAATCAACATTAAATTTTATTATAATTAAGTTTCATTATACTTTATTAAAAACTTATTTTTGTTAAAAAATGCATCAATTTGAAATTTTATGTTTAATTTTTTTCATAAAGTTCAATTATTTTAATCTCTCTCTCTTTCTAGTCTATAATCTATAAACTAAATTGTCTATATTGTGCATACTCCTAATAGTCATATTCCTTCAAGCGTTGAGATTTAGATAATAATAGTGCCGTGATGTTTCTTTCTTTTTCTCTCTAAGGTAGTGTTTGGTAGAAAAAATATTATCCATGGATAAGTGTACGGGATAGAGTTTTTCCTCTGGCTATCCCTAGAGATATCCCTTGGCTATCCTATTGATCATATCAATGCAAAAAGATAAATCCATAGGATAACTTTTTTTACTCTTATTTGGAGGGATAACCAACTATTCCTGCTTTTTCTAGGGAATAAATTGAGGGGATATCCCATGGTTAACCATGGATTATCCTTTGGTTAACTTTATTCCCAGCTATCTCTTAGGTAGTGTTTGATAGCCCAAAAGCTATCCCGTACATTTATCCAGGGGATAGCTGAGGGAATAAGCATTTTTTTAAAATTACAAGTCTGCCATCAAGGGATAACTTTAGTTGTTCCTAAGTTCCCTAGGGAATAAGTTCAGGGGATAACCCATGGTTAACCATGGTTAACCATGGGTTATCCCCTTTGGTTAAATTTTTTCAGACCCATCCCTTCTAGCTATAGCATTTGGGAATAAGAAGGAATATCCAGGGTATAGCCTTCCTTATCCCCCATATTAAACATTGCCTTATAGTTATGGCTTTTGGGAAAAGAGGGGATATCTCCTGAATATTTCCTCTTATCTCCTATTTCAAATACTACCTAAAGGTGCAAGCCCTTCTTGAACACTTTAATGAAGTGATGCCTTCCTTACTATGTCCAATTTCTAGAGTTTATTTAAAAAATTGGCACCATTTGCATGCATTAAACACTTTTGGTATTTCCTTTCCAGCTTTCCTCAGATAATCAATATGTTTTGACTTCCACATCGATCCCAACTAACTAATGGGCTTCTAAATAGAATCTTCAGCTAATCAGATTTTTAATAAAATACATATATCTACCTCAGTATTGTTTCCCTCTCTACCTTTTTTGCTTGGTTGCACTACAATAGCCCTACCTTTATTGGCTTCTAAGAAAACTCTTGCTGCACCATCTGTGCATCGATCGTGCGGAACGATGGCGCGCTCATGCCACCATCCGTGTGGTATGCATCAAGGCTCATTTGACTTCGGCATGCCTAATAGTAAGGGCATATGGCCAATTGGTATACCTAATGCATGCTTATTGTATCGAAGAATGATGCAGAAAGCCTTTTCCTTGGCTTCCATCGGCAGGAAGCCTAAACCAGCCTGTTCATAAGGCGGCCCATTATTAAACTCTGGTTCACTTCCATTTGAAGTTGGTCCAGCAAGCTCTTGTCTAGCGTTTACCATGGCCGGCCCCATTCATGGAACCTCCGCATTCTACTTCCTTCCACCCCCTTGGCGAGCCAACCCTCTCCAATGATTTGCCCTCCTGATTGCATGCCTTGAGGTCCTTCAATTAAGATGCTGGGAGAAAGTGTAAATTTGCCAAGGAGGTTTGCCTCCATCTTCCGACCCATCATGGCATTCCCTTTCCTTCTTTTTAAGTCGTCATCCTCCTCTGATATTGCCACGACCACCTCCTTCCCCTTGTTGGATTTCCTTCTTAGATTTTGAATAGGGGCGTTAATTCTGTGAATGCGACGCCGACTTCCATCCTTAGCACCTCCAGTTACGGCTTGAGATGATAAATTTGTCTGACTCGAATGGCTAGATCGAGTGGACTCCTTGGTGCCTCATCATCTTTCTTCTGTCTATCTACCTACACTTTGGGTTGTCGAGTAATCAGCCATGGCCCATATAAATAATCCTTCCTTACCACCCTGAAAGATGATGAGATTTGTGCTTCACCAATGACCTTCTTGGCATGATTTGAAGCCTCTACACTGATTCCAGGATCGACCCCTTCAATCATTGGAGCCACTTTTGTTGAAGCCTTAAATTTCCAAAAGTAAAGCTTGGCCAAAAATGGTCCTCCTCTTCCCTAAACACCAGGTCAGCTCTAGGAATAAGTGGCTCTTCAAGATCCACAGATATGCAGACCCTAGTAAAGTTCCCAAGATAAAGATTGTCAGCCAACCATAATGGCTTCCCTGTAATTGATGTAATCTCCAAAGTCTGCTCTTTTGGCTAGAACTCTACTGGTAGTTCTTCCATTCTCATCAACACCACACTACCAGCATGACGGATTGGATTTTTGGATGTCTGAAATTTTGGACTCCAGGGTTCTAGCCTTCTAGGGCCAGAATATGACCTCCCACTGACTAACGTCCCATTGTAGAGACCTCAGTAAAATCATCTTCGTTGAGGAACTGGAATACATAGTAATTGGATCCCAAAATAAAGATCTTGAAGTCACCAGACAACTTTCACTTTGTTTTGAAAGAACTGGTCAGGTATTCTAAACTAAATCGCCTTCGAATCATTTTGCCAATCAAGGCTAATCTCCACTTTGCTCTGGCTTCCCACAGGTCAGCATCTTCAAATTGCACAACCTTATTTAAGTGATTCTAAAGTTTTTCTATCTCCAAGTCAGACACTTTACAAATCCTGGATTGGGATGTCATCTGATGTTGATCATGGCCACGACCCTTAGGGCTTCGCTGAGAAGAAGAAGACTGTTCTACCTCTCGATTCTCTGCCATCTCTTCTACTCTCTCTTGCACTGCTCGTTTCCAATTGTCAATTCTTTTCTAGCTGATAGTTGAGCTCTAAAATTTGAATATAGATAATAATTTGACTATTAGTGCTTGTTTGGAGAGGTGACATATGAATGCAATCTGATATCATCTATTTATTAAGTAGGTTAAGCAGGTCGAGTCGGGCTATCTGTTCATAAAATCAAGATCTGTTTTTAATCCTGCCCCATGTCATAATAGGTCTGAAGTTGTGTAACCCAAATGTATTAGACCTGATCCATATAAAAACCGAGGAAAAGTCTTTGTACACCGCCCCCGGTGCAGCAAGGCCTACGTGGGCTGCACCGCCTCTTCTGATTAGTTCACGTGGAGCCTACGTGGATGATGGTACCAGACGGTATGGCCCTACTACGATGTAACGTTCTGAACGTGACGAGCATTTAAAGCAGTTCGCTTTTTTTTTAAATTAGCGTGCGGACGAAAATGCCCTTTCCCTCCATCCTAGCGCCATTTTATGTTGGATTTCATCTGTGCAAGAAGAACTCTCTTTCTTCCCCTTTCTTCCCCCTCGCTCTGGATTTCGGATGCATCACCGGAATCAGTTGAGCACGAACCGTTGCCCTCGCTCTGAGAGTCCGGTCGAAAGAAAATATTTCAGCTTCGAGGCTGGAAAACCTGGCTACTGGAGTCTTTGTACAAAAACTTTTGGAGGAAATGTCGTCCGCACCACAAAACATTCTTTCGTTATGAGGTTGTTGTGGTTTATGATCTTGACGATAGGGTTTTCTACTGGGGTGTCGTGGGTTTTCAACTAATGCTTTGTCTTAACGTTTTGAACTATGGTGTCGTGGCGAGTTTCCAACTAGGGTGTAGTGGTTTTTTCTGCAAAGGTGTCGTGGGTTTTGAACTAATGTTACTTGTCTTAACGTTTTGAACTAGGGTATCGTGGGTTTTGAACTAGGGTGTCGTGGATTTTGAACTAGGGTGTCGTGGGTTTTGAGCACGGGTGTCATGTGTTTTGAGCACGGGTGTCGTGGGATTTTATTAGGGTGTCGTGGGTTTTGAGCACGGGTGTCGTGGGTTTTGAACTAGGGTATCGTGGGTTTCAACAAGATAAGCGAATGGCAGCAAACACCCCAAAAGTACCTCGCCCCCCTCGTGAACAGAAACCATCAATGAAGAGAGTGTGGGAAAGCCAAATACTGTGACACCCTAGTACCAATGCTACGATACCCGTGCTTAAAACTGACCACGGAAAGAATCCCCGCGACACCCCTAGCTTTAGGGCGACGAGAACCGTTCTTACAAATGACCACGGAGATAATCCCAGTGACACCCCTGTGGAATTCGGCCGAAAATAATTCGCAACACCCTAGTTGAAATCTCACGACACCCTAGCTTTAGGGCGACGACACCCGTGCTTACAAATGACCACGGAGAGAATCCCCCCGAAACCCCTGCGGAATTCCGCCGAAAATCATTCACGACACCCCAGTTAAAATTTCACGACACCCTAGCTTTAGGGCGACGACACCCGTGCTTACAAATGACCACGGAGAGAATCCTCGCGAAACCCCTGCGAAATTTGCCAAAAATCATTCGCGACATCCCAGTTGAAATCTCACGATACCCTAGCCTTAGGGCGACGACACCCGTGCTTACAAATGACCACGGAGAGAATCCCCGCGACACCCCTGTGGAATTCGGCCAAAAATCATTCGCGACACCCCAGTTGAAATATCACGACACCCTAGCTTTAGGGCGACGATACCCGTGCTTACAAATGACCACGGAGAGAATACCAGCGACACCCCTATGGAATTCGGCTGAAAATCATTCACGACACCCCAGTTGAAATCTCATGACACCCTAGCTTTAGGGCGACGACACCTGTGCTTACAAATGACCACGGAGAGAATCTCCGCGACAACCCTGTGGAATTCGGCCAAAAATCCTTCGTGACATCCCAGTTGAAATCTCACGACACCCTAGCTTTAAGGCGACGACACCCATACCTAAACCGACCACGGAGAGAATCCCCGCGACACCCCCTGGCAGAATTCGGTCGGGAATCCTTCGCGACACCCCAGTTGAAATCTCACGACACCCTAGCTTTAAAGAGATGATACCCGTACTTAAAACTGACCACGGAGAGAATCCCCGCGACACCCTAGTTCGAATTCGGCCGAAAATCATTCGCGACACCCAGATGTAATCTCGCGACACCCTAGCTCTAAGGAGACAACACCCGTGCTTAAAACTGACCACGGAGAGAATCCCAGCGACACCCTAGTTCGAGTTCGCCCAAAAATCCTTCGCGACACCTCAGTTGAAATATCACGACACCCTAGCTTTAAGGAAACAACACCCTTACTTAAAACTGACCACATAGAGAGTCCCCGCGACACCCTAGTTTGAATTCGGCCGTAAATCCTTCGCGACACCCCAGTTGAAATCTCACGACACCCTAGCTTTAAGGCGACGACACCCTTACTTAAAACTGACCACATAGAGAATCCCCACGACACCCTAGTTCGAATTCGGCCATAAATCCTTTGCGACACCCCAGTTAAAATCTCACGACACCCTAGCGTTAAGGTGACAACACCCTTACTTAAAACTGACCACATAGAGAATCTCCACGACACCCTAGTTCGAATTCGGCCGTAAATCCTTCGCGACACCCCAGTTGAAATCTCCCGAAACCCTAGCGTTAAGGCGACAACACCCTTACTTAAAACTGACCACATAGAGAATCCTTCGCGTCACCCCAGTTGAAATCTTACGACACCCTAGCTTTAAGGCAACGACACCCATGCTTGAACAAGGCGGGAATTTTGACGTCACCCTAGTACTAATTCGACGACACCCTAGTAACTCAGCCATGCCATCTTTTCGAGAAAAGTTGCAAAACGTGGCAGTTCCTATGGGTTTGCGGGTCAGTGTGATGTGATCGTGGCGATCCTAGTGTCCTTTCGTATTTCTCTAAGGTCGGCATAAACCCTAGAGGTCATTCGTCTTTTGCTCAAGAAGCCATCCTTTGCTCGAGAAGCCATCCTTCGTCTCTTGCTCGAGAAGCCACTGGTCTCCTAAATTTCTTCCATAGTTCATTCTTCCGTATACTTCATTCATGGAGATGAGTGCTTTCGTTTGTGGACGAAGACCGCGAACAAAGAAGAAGCAGACGGAGAAAATGGCGGAACAATGCAAGGACATGGTTCTTCGTTCGAATGAGGATGCGGCTCCTTCAGGTATGTTTATCACTATGTTAAAATATTATGACATCCTCTCTTAAAATTTCATGACAAGTATGTCTTATGTCTTACCCCCTGTTTCAGTTGACAAGAAAATTATTCCAGTCCCCCCAGTGAAGGCTTCCCAGCTGTTTAAGAATAGTTGCAGGCCGGCCGTATACGTTCAGAAGGTTTGGAAGATGGGGTTCACTAGACGGCATACAAAACTTATTCGAAGGACCCCATTTGGTGCCTTCGTCGACATGCAGACATTCACAGTCGACGGCGACTGCTAGCAGACATCATAAGATGTCACAATGGAGGCGACGAGTTCATTTTCTGCGGAAAGCCAGTTCTATTCAGTGCCGACGAAGTCGCACTCATTCTGGGACTTCCAGCTCATGGGAAGAAGATCGACACGTCCAGCCAAATGTTCAAGAAGGTTGTTCAGACGGTTTGGCCAGGGTTTAGATCTTCGCCAAGAAGGTTTGGAGAAGTTAATATTTCAACTCCGATCATCTAAGGTACAGGAGGATGTCGAGGACACCGTCCGACTTTGGATCGCATACATGTTGGCCATGTTTTTGGCTCCAAAGTCTAATCAGAGATGTCCACGGTATCTCATCCAGCACTTGGATGACTTAAGTCAACTGGATAGCATCGACTGGGCTTCGGCACTGAAGGAGTTGATTGTTCTGGCTCTCCCAGAAATAGCTGCTTGCTTGCGTTCCGAGGAGCCGGTGCACTCAAAGAATGCAAAAAAAGTTAGGAGGCAGCCTACCCTGTTCGGATGCTCGGCAGCACTGGTGGTAAGGATTATTGAGATGCATAAGTAGTGTTCTTAGTATAATTTTTTTTAATATTACATATTTAATATCCAAAAAATATCATGTTCAGGCGTGGTTCCTCGAGCATACATCAATGCGAGAACCAGCATACCCTGATAAACTGCCCCGGCTGTTGAAGTGGTATGACCACCAAATGAAGATCCAGTCGGTTCGGGTTGCCGACTTGCAGCCTCACGACTTGGTAAGCTAGTACATTGCTCCATTGCTCTGACCATATTTTTTAACTTAATGCGTCAATATGTTCACTTAATATTAATTTGTTATCATCTTGCGTTGCAGATGGAGGGAGCTACTGTACCATTGTCAGAAGAGCACTGGCTTCTCACTCAGCAGAATGTAGCATCCCCTCAACCAACAGATACCTGCGCCCCTCAACCAACGGATAGCTGCGCAGGATGTGCCGAGTTGAGGACTGAATTGGAGTGCGTTAAGGATCAACTCGACGATGTCAGGCACAGGCTGTCCATTGCTGAGAGCCTCCTCAGTTCACTGCTCAGAAAGGAAAGTAATGCAATAAATGAGGAGGACAAGGGAGACGGGAAAACAGAGAAGGTGCATTCCCTGGAGTTGGTCCTCCGCGAGCCTGGTAATGGAAATAGTGAGGAGAAGAAGATGGAGGAGGACCATTCATCCGAGTGTCCAATTGAGACGGGGAATGCAAAAGCAGAGGAGAAGAGATTGGAGGGGGATTCATTGGATGATAAAACAGAGCATGGGAATGAAAATAAAGATGAGTCCATATCCGATAATAAACTTGGCACCCCTGCGCCAAAGGGTGATAATATGGACATAAAAATCGTTGGAGTGCCTTCGCTTGTTAGGAGGGTTAAAAAAGAGCCGAGGAAGCGTAAGGCATCCACGGTCGTCGGAGAATGTTATGAGACAACCCGTCCTAAAAAGTCGGTGAAGACAGTGGGCACGTCAAAGCCCAACACAACGGTCGAAGATGACCAAATTATTATTCAAAATTTTTTGAGCGAACGACTAACCGACGAGATCGTCTACACCAATATGTTTTCTGGCGTTGTAACAAGGAAAAATCTTCAAGATCTCATTAACAATGAAATGATAATAGATGATGTAAGTATATCAAGAAACCTGTTCTAGTTGTTGATTTTAGAATTATATTAATCGGTTTACATTGCATTGGCAGATAATTGATTCCGGCCAGGAGTTTCTGATGCGCAACTGGACAGAGCATCCTGGACCGATACCATAAGTGCATATTTGCATCAGTTTTCGTATCCGCTCTGTGTCTGACTTCCTCATCACCTGCTCATGAACTTGCTGGAACATTAGGGGCCGCGATATTTGACAATGTATTGGATGAAGATAAGGCCCAATTCCGGTTTCTTTTCACCATAATAAACTCTGATAACTCGCACTGGCATTTGGTTGCTGTCGACATGGAAAGAAAGGTGTTCATGCACCTGAATTCAATGAAACGCAACCCCAAGTACAAGGCCAATGCAAGGAAATGGCATACAATTCTAGGCCACATATTCCATATCTACTGCGATAAGAAGGAAGCGATGACTTGGCCGATGGAAGATATTTCGGATTGCCCAAGCCAACCGACCGGATCGCTGGATTGCGGCCTATACTGTCTGAGATACATGGAATGTCTTGCTCGATGGGACAATCCTGATATGAAGATGGATTTCACGGATGAGGAAGTCAGAGATTACCGGCGACACTTAGCTGCGACGATATTGAGAGAGGGCCTGAACAAAAAGATTAGCGACATTGTCAAAAAATGTTCTTAATTTTTTTATTATTCTTTGAATGAAAATTGAATGTAATTTATTCATATTAACACTGATTAATATTTAATGCAAATGCACAAATTTTATGTTGCGAGCAGGGGTGTCCTCGATGTATTCATATATTTGCCTTCGTAGGTTTTTGACTTTCGGGTGTCGCCGCGCTAGAGCTAGGGAGTCGTTAGCAAGAGCTGGGGTATTGTCATGCTAAAATTTTCGGTGTCCATTCACGAGTACTGGGATGTCGTAGGTTTCTGCCTTTCGGGTGTCACCGCGCAAGAGCTAGGGAGTCATTAGCCAAGAGCTGGGGTGTCGTCGCGCTAAAATCTTCGGTGTCCGTTCGTGAGTACTGGGATGTCGTAGGTTTCGCCTTTCGGGTGTCGCCGCGCAAGAGCTAGGGAGTCTAGCCAGAGCTGGGGTGTCATCGCGCTAAAATCTTCGGTGTCCGTTCGCGAGTACTGGATGTCATAGTTTTCCGCCTTTCGGGTGTCGCCGCGCAAGAGCTAGGGAGTTGTTAGCCAAGAGCTAGGGTGTCGTCGCGCTAAAATCTTCGGTGTCCGTTCGCGAGTACTGGGATGTCGTAGGTTTTGCCTTTCGGGTGTCGCCGCGCAAGAGCTAGGGAGTCGCTAGCCAGGAGCTGGGTGTCGTCGCGCTAAAATCTTTGGTGTCCGTTCGCGAGTACTGGGATGTCGTAGGTTTCCGCCTTTCGGGTGTCGCGCGCAAGAGCTAGGGAGTCGTTAGCCAAGAGCTGGGGTGTCGTCGCGCTAAAATCTTCGGTGTTCGTTAGCGAGTACTGGGATGTCGTAGGTTTCTACCTTTCGGGTGTTGCCGCGCAAGAGCTAGGGAGTCGTTAGCCAAGAGCTGGGGTGTCATCGCGCTAAAATCTTCGGTGTCGCTCGCGAGTACTGGGATGTCGTAGGTTTCGCCTTTCGGGTGTCGCCGCACAAGAGTAGGGAGTCGTTAGCCAAGAGCTGGGGTGTCGTCGCGCTAAAATCTTCGGTGTCCGTTCGTGAGTACTGGGATGTCGTAGGTTTTCGCCTTTCGGGTGTCGCCGTGCAAGAGCTAGGGAGTCGCTAGCCATGAGCTGGGGTGTCGTCGCGCTAAAATCTTCGGTGTCCATTCGCGAGTACTGGATGTCGTAGGTTTCCGCCTTTCGGGTGTCGCCGCGCAAGAGCTAGGGAGTCGTTAGCCAAGAGCTGGGGTGTCGTCGCGCTAAAATCTTCTTTGTCGTTCGCGAGTACTGGGATGTCGTAGGTTTCCGCCTTTCGGGTGTCGCCGCAAGAGCTAGGGAGTCGTTAGCCAAGAGCTGGGGTGTCATCGCGCTAAAATCTTTGGTGTCCGTTCGCGAGTACTGGATGTCGTAGGTTTCCACCTTTCGGGTGTCGCCGCGCAAGAGCTAGGGAGTCCTTAGCCAAGAGCTGGGGTATCGTCGCGTTAAAATCTTCGGTGTCCGTTCGCGAGTACTGGATGTCGTAGGTTTTCGCCTTTTGGGTGTCGCCGCGCAAGAGCTAGGGAGTCGTTAGCCAAGAGCTGGGGTGTCGTCGCGCTAAAAGCACTTCATTTTACTGAAATAGACACCCTATTTTGAAAGCACTTCATTTGCGACCAAGACACCTAGTTCAAAAGTTACGACACCCGTTTTATATATGCTCTTGTGTAAGTTGACTCAATACATAAGCATCAAATTCGTCCATCAAAGTTTCGGAAGGCGGTACAATTCTCTCCAGGTCCTCTTCGGTATTAATAGACTGCAAACAAGTCTGCCTGATGCTTGAAGCAGCTCTTTCCTTGACCTGATTTTTCCTTGATCTTTTTGACTTCTTCTCGACTCCACTCTTTAATCTGTTCTCTCTCGGGCGACCTTTCGTCCTAATTTGTTCAGGATCTTGAATTACAAGCTCTGTACGTGGTTTAGCTGCGCAGTTGGCATCCACGGCAATTTTGAATATAGGTGTTAGACCATCCATCACTACATTAAATGCATCTTCAGACATGGAGGCTATCTCTGCGAGCTTCATCATCCGATGACTCAGCAAACTATATCTACAATCATTAACATAATATTAACGAAAACAAATATTAAGACATTTCAATTAAAAAATTGTCACTGCGTACCGTGATTTTCGTGTGCTTTTATCATAACCTCAGTATTGCAGTCGAATTCGTCGAATTGGTATTTCATGTCCTTGCACCATCTCTTCAAGAAGTATTTATCTGGTAAACGAAATACGTCACTTTGATGAAGAACCAACAAGGCATGCCTACACAGGTACCCCTTGAACTGAAAGGATCGGCACTGGCATTGGACATCCTCAATATTTCTATCGTATGACACGATATAATCTTTGATCATCTCCTTGCCGATTCCATCGACTTCAATCCTTTCATACGACTTTACGGAATATACATAACTGTTGCCAGCTTCCTTGATCAATTTTGTATTTGATGCAGCCATTTCAAGGATCTCATTCTGAAATTTTTTGAAAATGCGCCTTGTATACCTTCCTGCAGCTTGTCTCTCAAAAGGTGATGATGTCTTTAGGAAAGCAATCGTTTGCAACGTCCTATTATCTTCCTCATTTTCGGCCTCGTATCTTTTTTCCAAGGCATCTTCGTACTTACTTATGAACTCCGTTAGTGTTGTCTTCGAATTTATAAACCCATCGAAGAAGTGATTAATGCCCTCGCTCCTTTGTGAAGATGACATCCCTGTTCAAAATTTTGTCAACAAAAAAAAAAAGCGTTTAACGCGAACATGAACCAAAGACAATGACATACAAACCTGCGAAGAATGTATCCTTTAGGTAAACTGGGACCCATTTATCCCGACATTCGTAAAGGACATTGAACCAATCTATAGACTTGCATTCTTTATATTTCTCCATAACATGTGCCCACCTTTCCTCGAATGACTGTATGGTCAATGAATCATATATCGCCTCATCGAAATCAACCATAAACTTGGGATTTGCCGTGCAAATGTGGCCAATCTTTTCAGGTATCTTCTTCAATATATGCCAAAGACAAAATCGATGTCGTGTGTTAGGAAAAACTTCTTTGACAGCAGCCTCGATTGCCTTATCTTGGTCAGTTATTATGGCAATAGGTGCTTGACCACCATTTGCATCCAGCCATGTCTGAAAAACCCATTTATATGTCTCAGTACTCTCATCAGACAACAATGCGCATCCAAGCAAGGTGGACTGTCCATGATGGTTGACCCCAACGAATGGACAAAAAGGCATTTGATATCTGTTTGTCAAGTAAGTTGAGTCAAAGCTTAGAACATCACCGAAGTATGTGCATGCCAATCTTGACCTTGGATGAATCCAGAAGACAGACCTCAGATGACCATTATCATTGAGGTCTAAGGAATAGAAGAAATTGGGATTTCTGAGTTGCATTTCGGCGAAATGAATTACCATCGACTGAGCATCTCCTTCTTTCAGCTTAGACTGACGTTCGCGACAAATGAAGTTACGAGCATCCTTCTCGGTGAAATCCAATTGTCTTCTGCCCCCTTTTCTCCTTGCTATGGCAGAGTATATCTGAGTCGTCGGAACATTCACGGCATGTAAATTGCTGATCTCTGCCTTCTCTGGTGTGCTGATCCTCCTATGCGACCGTAGATAACCAGTTGATGTTATGGACATCCCATGGTTATGTTCTAGAGAAACCTCATCCAATATCCACTTACCACTTGTAGCATTCAGTCTTGCTTTTATGGATGCCATACAATCAACTTTCCCAGTATCCCTATGATTCATACTCTTCTCTGATTTTCTAGATTTTCCTTGCCTCCAACACGCCAGGTGCTTGAAGCAAAGTTGTTTTTTGTTGTTGGCCCTGCTACACACTGTTGTGATTCCAAAACCAACTCGTTTCGCGTATCCATTGTAGAACGTATATACATCATCTGCTGAATTGAATTCCATTCCAGTTTGAGGAACTACAATATCATCCACTGCATTTGGAGCGACGGGTGAAGGTGCACGGCCGGGAGTGTTATCGATTTCTTTCCGATCTACAATTTCAGCATCAACTGTGAAAATATAGGCACGCAGTCATGAACAATGATATCCATAGATTTAGTTGTCAATATATGCTGACAAAGGATTAGGATTTAGGACACAAAGGTTAAAACAATACGACACCCCAGTTATCATCTGACGATACCCTACTTTAATGCGACGACACTCGTGGGTTCACTGTTAATGCACGTGTCGTAGCATTGGTGCTAGGGTGTCATGAGGTTTCAACTGGGGTTTCGCGAAGGATTTTCGGCCTAAATCCAATCTCATGGGGTGTCGCGGGGATTCTCACCGTGATCAGTTCTAAGCACGGGTGTCGTCGCCTTAAAGCTAGGGTGTCGTGAGCTTTCAACAGGGATGTCTCGAAGGAGTTTCGGCCGAAATCCAATTCTCCTGGGGTGTCGCGGGGATTCTCCGTGCGGTTAGTTCGAAGCACGGGTGTCATAGCATTGGTGCTAGGGTGTCATGAGATTTCAACTGGGGTGTTGCGAAGGAGTTTCGGCCGAATTCGACAAGGGGTGTCGCGGGGGTTCTCTCCGTGATCAGTTCTAAGCACGGGTGTCGTCGCCTTAAAGCTAGGGTATCATGAGCTTTCAACAGGGGTGTCTCGAAGGAGTTTCGGCCGAAATCCAATTCTCCCTGGGGTCGCGGGGATTCTCCGCACGGTCAGTTCTAAGCACGGGTGTCGTAGCATTGGTGCTGGGGTGTCATGAGATTTCAACTGGGGTGTTGTGAAGGAGTTTTGGCCGAATTCAACAAGGGATGTCGCGGGGGTTCTCTCTGTGATCAGTTCTAAGCATGAGTATCGTTGCCTTAAAGCTAGGGTGTCGTGAGCTTTCAACAGGGGTGTCTCGAAGTAGTTTCGGCCGAAATCCAATTCTCCTGGGGTGTCACGAGGATTCTCTGCGCGGTCAGTTCTAAGCAAGGGTGTCATGGCATTGGTGCTAGGGTGTCGTGAGATTTCAACTGGGGTGTCGCGAAGGAGTTTCGGCCAAATTCGACAAGGGGTGTCGCGGGGGTTCTCTACGTGATCAATTCTAAGCACGGGTGTCATCGTCTTAAAGCTAGGGTGTCGTGAGCTTTCAACAGGGGTGTCTCGAAGGAGTTTCGGCCAAAATCCAATTCTCCTAAGGTGTCGTGGGGATTCTCTGCGTGGTCAGTTCTAAGCACGGGTGTCGTAGCATTGGTACTAGGGTGTCATTAGATTTCAACTGGGGTGTCACGAAGGAGTTTCGGCCGAATTTGACAAGGGGTGTCGCGGGGGTTCTCTCCGTGATCAGTTCTAAGCACGGGTGTCGTCGCCTTAAAGCTAGGGTGTCGTGAGCTTTCAACAGGGGTGTCTCGAAGGAGTTTCGGCCGAAATCCAATTCTCCTGGGGTGTCGCGTGGATTCTCTCCGTGGTCAGTTCTAAGCACGGGTGTCGTAGCATTGATGCTAGGGTGTCGTGAGGTTTCAAGTGGGGTGTCGCGAAGGAGTTTCGGCCGAAATCCAAATCATCCTTGGGTGTCGTGAGGTTTCCTCTTGGGACGACGTAAAACTTACTACGGTTGGCTTCCCGAAACTCTCTTCTGTTCCCCATCCCTCGAAACTCAATGAGGGGGGGGGGGGGGGGCGCACCGATTCGATTCCTATGAACCACCCACTGAGATGGTGGCGCGTGGCAATCAAAACACCCGCCAGGAGTACCTTAAATATGGATGGAGAAATGTCATCGTTAATCACCTTTTCAGCTGATCTTCCAAACTTTTTTGATACTGAGATGGCTTCCAGAGGCGAGGGGCGATCTACTGGCACCCATGGCAGCCGCCGCACAACGGTCACCATCGATGCGGAGGTCTATGCGGAGTCGCTCGCAATCAGCGAGCAACTCAACAAGGTGGCCGAGCAATACCTGGCCGTTTCAACGAGAGAGATCGAGGTCCTGCGTCGGGCCAACAACCAGCTGGAGGGGCAAGTAGTGTCCCTCCAGCGCCAGATCGCCGATGCAGCGACCGAAGGAGATGACAAGCCCCAGTGAGGGCTCATGTACTTTTTTCTTTTCTTTTCTGATGAATAAAAATAAATTTTAGTAACTTGGGTGTCGCGGGCCTTCTCGCCGTGGTCAGTTCTAAGCACGGGTGTCGTCAGATGAGAGCTAGGGTGTCGTGAATTTTCAACTGGGGTGTCGCGAACGACGACAGCACCGACTCAGGCTGTTAACGACACCCCAGTTCTTATCTTACGATACCCTAGCTTTTAGGCAACGACACCGATGACGTGACTGTTAAAGCGGGGTGTCGTGGGGATTATTCTCCATACGGGGTGTCGCGGGCCTGCTCTCCAGCGTCGTTTATAAGCACGACACACCCTTTATAGCATTTAAAGACACCCCATAGAACAAGCTACGACACCCCGGAAAGCAACATACGAAGATCTCAAAGGTTATAAGCATGGGTGTCGTAGTGTTGTAACTACGGTGTCGCGAGGCTTTTCTCCAGCTTTCGTTTGGAGCACGGGTGTCCTAGGCTTGTAACTACGGTGTCTTAACAGTATATCAGGGGTGTCATAGCTTTAACGACGACACTAGAGCTATATGGACAGGAAATAACGGGGAATATAGGCTGAACCACTCTGACGACACCCCAGTTCATGAGGTATAACATCCTAGTTAAAAAAGTATGACATTCGTGCTTACAAAACAGTAAACTCTAAACAGTTATGACTCCCAGAATGTTATAACTATTTTGTTCTAAGGAAGTTACCCGCGCATTAAACGGTTTGGTCATGCATTAACTAACTCTAACCAGAAAAAACTGTTGGTGTAATAAAGGAGCTTTAGAAAGAAGTGGGAAGAAAGACTTTTTACTTTGTGCTGCGGATGACATTTCCTCCAGAAGTTTTTGTATACAGACTCCAGTAGCCAGGTTTTCCAGCCTCGAAGCTGAAATATTTTCTTTCGACCGGAGAAGAAAGAGTGTTCTTCTTGCACAGATGAATTACAACGTAAAATGGCGCTAGGATAGAGGGAAAGGGCATTTTTGTTCGCATTCTAATTTTAAAAAAAGCGAACTGCTTTAAATGGCCGTCACGTTCAGAACGTAATATCAAAGCAGAGCCATACAGCCCGATAGGTCATCCACGTAGGAGCTATGTGGATCAATCAGAAGAGATGATGCAGTCCACGTAGGTGTTACTGCACCGAGAGCGGTGTATAAAGTCTTTTCCAAACCGGAGCGGTGTACAAAGTCTTTTCCAAACCGAATATATCCGATTGCCAGGCCCAGGTCTAATTCCATGTCAATCCGGTTGGGGAAGAAGACAAAAGCGCCATCTCTCGCGCGAAGATTCGCAAGGTTTCGAATTCGAGCGTTGGAAAGCGGTCATCTCCCAGTACGGGTGAGCCTGGCGAGCGCCAAGAGGCCCGAGCGTCGATGGCAATCCCAATCCTCTTCCTCTCAATCGAGATTCGAGCATGACCTCTTTGATCCTGGGATTCTTCTCTTGCCTCGCCTGGCTCTATGTCGCCGGCCGGTTAGATCCTCTTGCTCTCTCTCTTTCTCTCTCTCTCTCCCGATCCTGGGATTCTTCTCATTTGATTTATCGCGTGCCCTCAAGTTTGGATTTTTGTTTTTTGATTTTCTTGCTTGCTTAGCATAAAAGATGGAAACTTTAAAGGGAATCCACACGATCTCTCCCTATCGCTGACCTTTTTGCTTGCTAATCCTAAAAGATTGAATCCTTGTTCAGATCTCTGGGTTGTGGCAGGATGCCGAGAATCGAATTCTGCTCTCTGGTCTGCTTCGCAAGAATACTGGCCTTGTTTCCTTATGTTTATCTAATTGTTGATGATTTTTGGAGTTGTATTTCTTTTATTTCAGGCACCGAAGATTCTAGCGGTGGAGATGCAAGCAAACTTTTCTACCATTTGGAAATTAGCGATTTTTGAAACAATCTCTACTTATTTGTGAAACTTGGATGCAAGTAAACTTTTCTACCATTTGGAAATTAGCGATTTTGAAAAAAATCTCTACTTATTTGTAGCTAAAACCTTTGGTTTCGGTTATATGTAGAGAAGTTGGACGGAAGCTAATGGAGGCTGAGATTTATCTTACATTGGCTAAGAGTAAGGTATTCTGGATGCGGGACGGGTCCTCTTCAGAGAAAAGGCTTCTTGCCGTCATTGGAGTCTACACTGGATTTGGGAGTCGTCTCAAAAGGAACATATATTTAGGGGTTCTTGGATGCCAAGAGGTTGGTTGGATTTTTTCCAAGTTCGTCGACTTTACAATGTCTAATGAAATTGGCTGAGTTGATCATAGTTGCTTGTGGCTACACGCATACACACAATTCCACCTTCCATCAGATAGAATATATATATTGGTTAAAAAATAAAAATAACTAGTTCTATGCTTTTTCTTGTTTATTTCAGCTAGGGTCATCAGTGAAAAAGGTTCGCTTTGCCTAATCATTTGAAAATTTGAACTACTGCTATCTTTGGTCATCTGACATTCAAATAATGCGAGTGATCTGGTGCTAAGATTTTAGGACATATGTTAGTCTATAGTGATCTTTGGTCATCTGACTTTCAAATAACGTGAGTGATCTAGTTCTAGGATTTTAGGACATATGTAAGTCACAGTAACTAACGTTAATAATCTCGTAATTGCATCCCACTTTCGAGCAGTGACTTCGGCTAAATAATTATGAATTCATCTCTGAAAAAGTGAAAGTGATTAAAACGGAATTTTTAATGTCTGCAATGTGTTTTTCATACTCCTTGATAAAGCATATTTATTGAGTTGTGGCCTCTCATTTAATTGTTTCTGAAAGGAGGGCTGCTTCTGGAAGCTGAATAAGGTGGAACAGAAGTTCCTTAACCCACTTATTCCACTTTTTTCACCCAAACAGTCGTTTGAGCACATGGAGTAAGTGACTTTTTCCTAAGGGCAGGATGAGTATTTCAGAAAAAATAGTAGAATAGACATGCTTTTTTTCTTCTCCTTACATATTTAGTCCACTTAACCAGCTAGAAGTTACTCCTATAAAAAGGTGGAATAATTTTAACCTTCCATTTTCTCCTCCCATTTACTACATCTAACCCAACTAATCTGGTTTTTTTTTTAATTCTGCTTCCAAATGCAGCTGCGGGTGCAATAGGATTTTGCATGAGATACACCTATTGGATTGGCGGTTGCGCTCAAGTGATCTCCACTAAAGATGGGAAGGCATCTCAGACTAAGGTCATACCTGTTGTGTTAAGGGGTGCAGCTCTTTACATTTGAGACACCCATTCACTTGTACCCTTTTGGTTATCTGTTAGGGCATGGATCATTTAATCTCATCCATCTAGAGAGAGAACAAGAGCAATGCTCATTTGCTAGATTGGGAGTGGTGTGGGAGCAGATGCATGAGAAGGTGTAGGGAAGTGGATATATTAGAAAAACCTTTAGTGAGGAAGCACTTGGCAAGCAGGTGGTGTCCGGCATGTCAAGAAATTTTAGAAGAAAACGGATATCCTTCGTAGAAGATTTCAGCTACGAAGAAGCATGGTACTATTTTGGTGGAACTAGTTGCATAACTTTATTGGAGGTGAAACATTTATTGGGGTTAGCATCCATTTCAATGCATTTGTGGATCAAGATAACCATGAATTATTTTATTCCTAGGATTTCTTTTGGAGATTTTTGGCATTTTCTAGCAATGGGTTATTGAGTTTGTTGTGTATCATATTAAATTGTGATTAGAAGACTTGAGGTTCTTTGTGTTTTGGGAGTGAGTCCATATAAGCTCAGGTGTTGGCACAATTCTACTATGAAGGAAGCATTTTCCATGGTATGCCTTGAATTGGGTCCTATTTCTCTAAATTCAATTTTCTTTATTCATTGCAATTATTGTTGGCATGGTACATTATTTTCAGCCTTTTTGGTCTCTGAAGATGTTTAACCCAAATATTTGAACAAATTTATTGATAAAGATACTTGTGTCTTATAAAACTTCACCAAGGCCGATTCCAAGTGTAAAGGAGGAGGGATGCGTTAGGTAGGTGACAGCTAGTGTAAAACTCTGTTAGATCTCTTAAAACATGAATTTACTAGGCTTTAGAATCTAAAGGTTTTAAGATTAGTAGAACTAAAACTGAATACATCAAATATAATTTTAGTGGGAGTAGAAATACAAATGAAGAAACAGTGAAGATTGCAAGCCAAGAGATACCAAGGAGTAAAAAATTTAGGTATTTAGAATCAATTATCCAACAAGAAAGTGAAATAGGTGAAGATGTGAATCATAGAGTTAAAGCATGATGGATTGAGTGGAGTGCTTTGGAAGGATTGTATGATCGATACATCCCATTAAAATTGAAAGAAAAATTCTATAAAATCGCTATTAAGCTAGCTATGCTATATGGAACAGAATGTTGGGCAATACTAAAACAACATGTGAATAAATTAAGTATAACAGAAATGCGTATGTTAAGATGGATATGTGATAAAACTTTAAAAAATAGAATTAGAAATAAACATATAAGAGAAATGATAGGAGTAGCCCCAATTGAAGATAAAATGAGAAAAAATCGATTAGGTGGTTTGGACATATACAACGAAGATCTTTAGATGCTCTAGTTAAAAAGAGTGATATTTTAACAATCCATGATAAGGATAGAGGTAGAGATAGACCTAAACTAACATGGATAGAAATAATTAAAAAAGATATAACTATTTATAATTTGAATGTCAACTTAGTCCCGAATAGAGCAGAGTGGAGGAAGCAGATTCATGTAGCCGACCCCATGGAGTTGGAAAAAGGCTTAGATGAGTTGAGTTGTATACTTGTGTCTCATTATCTGGGTGAAATTATTTGGTCCCTACTTCCCGACTAGTTTTTAACCTGCTAAAGCTAAACAAAATCAGAATGGTGCTTTTTGATTTTTATAATATCCCCAAGGCACCTCTCAATATTGGGGCTTTATTAGTGCACGAAAAGTGCATTCAGCTGAAAAACCTGAATAAAGCTAAAAAATTTGACTACGTTCAGATTTATTTGGGAACCCAATAGGGCCTTAGAGCACTGTTATCACCCACCAGTTTGACAAATATAAAAGAGAATTTTTGAAAATGTTTTTCTACTTAATTTTACAAAGAGAATTACAATATATAGACATCAAGAATGATCTTATCCCTTAATTCTAGGTCCTAATATAGTAAGCATAATCAGATCCCTTAATTCTAGGCCATAATCAGATCCCTTAATTCTAGATCTATTATAGGAAGAAATATAGCAGTAATTACAGCAAGAAGATATACAACAATAATGAAAATCTTGGAGAGGTAATCAAGGAATATTCAGTTATACAAAGATATTGACATATCCCCCCTCAAATTGATGTGGGTAAGTCTATCAGCATCAATTTGCTGCCGAGAAACTTGTGTCGTTGATGTGTCAAAGATTTTGTAAAGACATCAACTATTTGAAAATTAGTAGTAAGATGAGGAAGAGTGATAACACCTTAAGTAAAAGCATCCCTAATATAATGACAATCCACCTCTTTGTTTTTGTGCATTCATGATATACTGGATTTGCAGCTATTTAAATGGCACTAGTATTATCACCATGAAGGGGAGTAGGATCAATTGGAGAAAATCCAAGATCAGAAAGAAGACCTCGTAACCACACAATTTCAGAATAAGTTGCAGACATGGCTCTATACTCGGCCTTTGTGGAAGATTTAGAGATACAGTCCTGCTTCTTACACTTCCAAGAAACCAAAGGCATCTTCAAGAAAAATGCACCAGCCTGTTGTAGATTTTCTAGTATTTGGGCAGCCAGCCCAATCTGCATCACTATAGATAGTCAAATGAAGAGCATATTTTGTAGGAACAAATAACTCATGAGTAGGTGACCCAATTAAGTATCGAATAATGCGACGAACTGCTTCAAAATGAAGATGTTTAGGTGAGTGCATAAATTTGCTAACTATATGGACAGCATATGAGATATCGGGTATTGTGATTGTTAGGTAGATAAGACTACCAACAAGTTGTCTATATGGAAAAGGATCAGGCAAAGCTCGCCTTTATCTTTGCGATATTTCACATTCATCTCCATTGGCGTATCAATGGCAGTAGCATCCTTTAAACCAGCTAGTTCAATGAGATCTTGAATATATTTATGTTGGTTTAAGAACAAACCATGATCTTAAGAGTGAACTTTTAGCCCCAAAAAACATGTGAGATGCCTAAGATCTTTCATTTGAAATGTACTATGCAACATTTTTTGAAGCTTAGTGACCAGCCCATTGTCATTACCAGTGATGATAATATCATCAACATAGACTAAGAGAAAGACTATACCAGTAGTTGCCTTGTGAAAGAAGAGTAAGGAATCATATTGACTTTGTGTGAAAGAGAAAGTGAGAAGAGTACTGCGAAACTTTTCAAACCAGGCTCTAGGTGCCTGCTTCAACCCATACAAAGAGCGTCATAGCTTGCAAACTTTATAAGAAGCCATCATTGACATACCGGATGAAAGTTTCATGTAAATTTCTTCTTTAAGGTCCCTATTCAAAAAGGCATTTTTTACATCCATTTAATGTAAAGGCCAAGATTGAGAGGATGCAACAGTAACAATGGTTCTCACCATGGTCATCTTAGCAATTGGTGTGAATGTTTCTTCATAATCGAGGCTATATTCTTGTTTATTGCCAAGAGCAACCAATCGAGCTTTGTATCTATCTAGAGAGCCATCAGACTTGAGTTTCATAGTATAGACCCACTTACTACCAATGGACTTAACATTTAGAGGACAAGAAACAATGTCCCAAGTATGGTTTTCCTTAAGTGCTTGAAGTTCTGCTTCCATTGCTTTTTGCCAATACTCATGTTCCATAGCCTACTTATAACAAGTAGGAATGGAAATAGAAGACAAGGTAGTAGACATAGCCACAAGGGTTGAAAAACCATACCTTTCAAGAGGTTTATGAGGTCTAGAGCTTCTACGAAGAGGAGTTGGATCATCAGAAATGGATAGATCAGGATCTGATACCATAGAAAGATATGTAGGAACTTCGGTGAGACCTGTAGGAGGAACAGATGCAGGAGTGCGTCTACGATAAACATAACCCATTTTAAACCTTTGTACTGGTGTTGGTGACTGAGGAAAATATGGTAAATTAAATAGAGAAGGGAATTCGGAAGTTTGTTGGGTGCTAAAGAAGGGCTGATTTTCAAAAAAAATGACATTCCTAGAGACACGAGTTCGACGGGCATGAGGATCATAGCAAAGAAATCCTTTTTGAGTTTCAGCATATCCTAAGAAAGCACACTTGACACATTGGGTAGTAAGTTTATATCTCTCATGCGCAGGAAGGTGAACAAAACAAACACATCCAAAAATATGAAGATTGGAATAATTTGGTGCATGCCCAAACAAACGGAAGTAGGGAGAATCATTATTCAAGTTGGAAGATGGTAATCTATTAATCAAATAAACAACAGTAGATAAAGCTTCACACCGAAAATGAGAAGGAATACAATACTCAATTAGAAGAGTGCAAACAACATCAAGAAGATGACGATTCTTTCTTTCAGCCACACCATTTTGTTGTGGAGTGAAAGAACAAGAACGTTATGATATGATCCCATGACTTTGAAGAAAAAATTAAAATTCATTTGAAAGGTATTCATCACCTGAATCAGACTGCAAGATTTTGATTTTGGCAGAAAATTGTATTTCAACTAAAGCAAGAAAGACTTTAAATACAGAGACAACTTCACTCTTAGACCAAAGAAAATATACCCAAGTAAAGCAAGTGAAATCATTGATAAATGTAACAAAGTATTTGTAATGTTCATGAAAAATTACAGGTGCAATACCCCATACATCAGTATGTACGAGTTCAAAAGGTTTGGTGGTGCGGGTTTTATGCAGTGGAAAAGGAAGCGTTTTGCTTTTACCAAGTTTGCAAGATGCACAATCAACCATATCATTAGAAGAAGTCGAATATTTATTTTCAAGTAAACTAGATTTAAGCAAGACTCAAAGTACATGAGAATTAGGGTGTCTTAAACGTCTATGTCATACCTGATTATCACATTGAGCAGCATTACAAGCAACATAATTCGAAATCGGAGAGGGAGATAGAAGCAAAGGAAAGAGATGTCCCACTTTAGGTCCCTTCGCGATCATCTTTCCGAACACTTGATCCTGCATAAGACAACCAGAATTTAAGAATTGAATATTACAATTGTTGTCAACTAATTGGCCGACAGATATAAGATTAGTGGACAGCTTAGGAGACACAAAAATAGTATTTAAAGAGGCTGAAATGTCATTAACAACTGTGATAGGTAAGGAATTACCATCAGCAGTATGAATATGAAATTCTCTGTTATATTTTGAACATTATTTAAAGGTAAGGCAGTGTTGGTCATGTGATTGGAAGCACTAGAATCAAAATACCAAGGCTTAGGATTAGAATTTTTGTTACCTGAAAGGCCTAAAGCAGAAAGCGTAGAAACTATCATTTGTTGGAGCATTTCAGGAGTAATAGAAGATTGACTAGGACTAGTGGCATTGGAGGGACCAACCGAGACATTGTAGGCAGTTTCAGATTTCTTTGAAGGCCGAGTGAAGCAATCTTTGATGATATGCCTTATTTTCTTACAATAATTGCAGAATTTTTTAGTACAATCAGTAGCAATATGCCCAAATCCTTTACAACTATAGCACTGGTAATGAGCCGTTGTAAGAAATATCCAATGAAGCTCTCCTACACAAATATCCAATGAACTGGTTCTCTGTTCATTAGGTTGGACCTGATTGCTTCAAAATCCCTCTTAACTTCATTAAAAACTAGTCACGCTTGCTAGTCTCATGCACACTTTGGATAGCAATGAGTCCTTCAGAAGGTACACTTGCATACACAATATCAATATACTCAGCCCAAAGATTTTCAAAGGTAGAATAAAACTCTTGGATTGACATACTTCCTTGACTGAGTTGACCCAACTCAAGTTCCAATTGAAACCTTCATGCTGTATTGCTTTGGTTATAAATTTTCTTCAAGTAATCCCACATTTCTTTAGAATTCTTATAAGGCTTGAGATTGAGAAGTATGGAGGGTTCCATACTTCCAAGGATCCAAGACATAATCTGAGCATTCTTCACCTCTCATTTCACATATTTCTCCTTCTCCTTCTCACTGTTAGGTGCAGGATCTGTCCCATCAATATGACCCCATAATTCCTTTCCCTTAAAGATCTGAAATTGGAATGCCCAGGTAGAATAGTTCTTGCCATTAAATCGAACAAGAAAATGTTCAGATCGTTCCAAAGACATGACTCAATCAGAAACAAGAAAACTAAGAGATCAGGTCCAAGAAACAGAATAGAAGAACACAAAAGAAACAATCAAGAATAGAACACTAAGATCTTGGAGCTAAACCAGGAACCATACATAAGATGAGATGATCTCAGAGTTTTGGCTCTGATACCATGATAAATATAAAAGAGAATTTCTGAAAATATTTTTCTGCTTGATTTCACAAAGAGAATTACAATATATAGACATCAAGAATGATCATATACCTTAATTCTAGGGTCTAAATAGCAAGCATAATTATATTCCTTAATTCTAGGCCATAATCAAATCCCTTAATTCTAAGCCTATTATAGGAAGAAATACAACAGTAATTACGGCAAGAATATATACAGCAATAATAAAAATCTTGAAGAGGTAATCAAGGAATATACGGCTATACAAAGATATTGACACAGTTTTGTCTAGTTCTTCTGGTATAGATGGTTGGGAAGTTGTGCCAAAGGCCTATAAGATTGCTAATACTATGAAGGCACTATTTTTATTCAAGCATGGGAATGTCCCTGAAAGAGATGAAACAGATTGAAAGATGAAATAGTGGATGGTTGGTAGAAGGAATAACCTAAAGAAAGATGGCAGCTCGTTAGAAGATATTTAGAATGGTATTCATAGGGATGATATTTTTATTGGTTTCTTCTCCAAGTTTCTGATGGATGGATGTGCTAAACTTTCCAGTGAGATGGATTGGAAGTACATCTTAAAACTGGACGCTCAGGCCTTTATTTGGATTCTAAACTGAGTTCACGTTCTTACTGTGGTTATGGTGTGGGTTTCCTCCTTGTTACCAATTCTTCTATGGAAAGTTTGGTGTAACACTGGAAAGAAAAAGTGATCTAAAATGATGTCTCCATGTGTTATTTCCTGTCTAAAACATTCTGGCCCATACTATAGTCAGATAGCGGCATTCTACTTTTTATTTTTAATGATAAGGCAGTGGCATTGTTTTTCAATGCATTTTTCCATCATGCAGTGCATCAGTACAGTCTTATGCTCATGATAATAGATCAGCAGAGTCATGGATGATGGGACTTGATGTCTCCTATGTTGATGATAATCGCCCTTGTTGCAACAGTCCAGGTAGTCACTCTTTAAATTGATGATATAGTTTTACTTCTCATCACATAATAGCCCAGCTAATTTATCTTTTAGCATTTTTAAACATTTTCCTTTCATGCTTGCCTACTCTGATTTCAATTGTTGCTAATAAAGGTCTATTCCGTGGCTTGAGGAGAAAAAAGCACACCGATATTGCTGACAAGATTTCTCTTTTAAGCAAATCTTGCATCTCACAAACTGTTGCTGGTAGATTACAGTATACAGGGGTCAATGATTTGCTGCAGTTCAAAATGAATGAAATGGACTTTGGAAGCTACTTTTTCCTATTAGAAGAACGTGACATTAGAGAACCGGTGCTCAGATGATATTCTCGAGTTGAGGTACTCTAGTTTGGTTTGACTTTTGAAGAGCCAAGCTGGAAATTTTCCTATCGAGTTGTCGTAGGAAGGATCAAGCGCCTCAAACTTATGCAGAGAGGTAAGAAGACTGGTGCACAGAGGGCTTTTATTAATGTTACAACTTGACAACATGTGAAGCTTGGGTTATAGGGAGTGCTAACTGATTGAGTGGCTAGCATCACTGGGTGTTGGATACAGCTAGCCTGTGTTCAATTCTACCCTCGCTAGATTTCAGCCTGGCTTTCTCCCATCCTGTTCTTAGAAAAAGAGAAGCCATAGTTGGAAGGACAGAACAAACTTCCGCCATAAAGACTTGCATCTAGTTTCTCATTGTTTCAGAGGATTACTCTGATCTTTTTGAGGTTAGTAGACGAGAGGAATGAGAACTGCAGAGCAAAAAGAATGGTTGATAGGCTTCTCAAAACATAGATTGTTTTAGCTTGATTAATATTTCAAAATATAATATGATGCCTGATAGATACCCAGACCTGAGTTCTGCCTGACGCAAAGCCAGTGAACTTTTTCTTACCTGAACAGATTCAATCCTTCAATAGATCGGGCAAGGAGCAAAAATTAGACTGGAAAACTAAATAGATTTGAGTCTGGGTTTAATTAATCTCCCAATAGCGCCAACTTCCAAGATTTCAAGTACCGCATAGAGAAACTTGGGGCTTTGACTACCTCCATCCGTCTCTCAGCAACCTCTTCCACTTCTGTCGTGCAAACCTGCATGTTGCTGAGCTCAGCAATGAAGGCAGAGCCAATGTGACTGGGTATAATGGCAATAAAAAAAATAAATCTTATCATCATTAACATGTAAGGTGAGGAACTGTTCATCTATGTGATTCATGATTTGATTGCTGGGGATGGTAGCCCTTAGTTTGGTTAAGGAGTGTTATCTTTTGTGGGCTAGTTGCAAGTACTAGATTTGTTATACTATTTGGATTAATCTTCTTCGTACCCAAAAATATTTATTATTCCTACAATCTTGAGATGCGAGAAAGCTTGCATGGATGCAATTGTATTGTAGCTTCCAACTTTTAATTTGTTCTTTCAAATGCTAGGTGGACATGTGTGCCTTTAGAAAATTGCCTCTTTGATGACTCTGTATTCCCATATCATGCAAGAATATGAGCAGAGGTTCACTGGTTGGTGGCCCAAGTAAAAGTGCGATCAGCACAAGAATTAGGGAAGAGATGATGCAAACTTTGCTACATGTTTTCTATCCGTTATGTATTTGGGATGCTTTGATCTACGTTAATTTGAAGTCAGGTTTGCGAATGGTCGAGCAAACCATATCCTAATACCATCTCAACCTAGTTAGGCCAGTCTGGTCTGTTTCCTGAGACTCTGGGTCAGATCTGGGTCTGAAAGGTTATCTGTTTCAAATAAATGTCCGGCTCGTATTATTTCTGACCTGACCCTGATCCTGCCCATCTACCAATGAGGTCTACTCTGTATACTTCTTCATTTATATGAATTGGGAATCAAGGGAAAGATATATATGATGGTCTCTCTGACTTGGAATATTCAATTGGTTGTAGCTCTTATAAATGATGCAGTCCACAGTTGCTCATATTAAGGAACTCTATGGAACCGGCTATATAACATCCATGTATGGTACTAAAATGTAGTTGGGAAAAGGTTTAGATGAGTTGAGTTGAGCTGAGAGTTGAGTATGGTGCTAAAATATATATTTGGAGTGCATGTTTGTATGGTTGAAGATTTGCAGGTTCTATATAATTGGTAGGTATTAACTTGATACTGGAACTGCTTTGATAGGTATTAATTTGATCGTGCTAGCGTATTCTATTGGTTTTGATGGTACTAGTGTTGATTTATTTGTACAGTCCCTTTGTTACTGCATTTCTAGATGCTATCGGATGATGCCATTTACTAAGTTTGGGATCAAGGTGGTTGTCATCTGCTGCTGCTGCTGCTAATTCATCGTCGTCATTGTCTGCTGCTGCTGCTGCTGTTGGTGGTGGTGGTGAGAGAGAATCCCATAAGATTATTTGCACTTGCCAACCTCATAATTTGTTAAAAACCTTTGTTAAATGAAATCATCCCGGTGAAGTTTGAGGAGTACATATATGAGTAAAACCATCAAACAAAACCGAGCTTGGTGACCATTTGATTTCAAAACGAGTCCATTTCTTTGATTCGGATGATTTAATAATCACATGCAATCAAGTGACATCGGACCTTATAATTTAAAACCATTCAAGAGTATGTCATACAAATTAGCGGATATAAGTAGAAGAAAAAGTTGTCTCTTGAGCTTAAGAATCACCAGGAAATTATTTTCATGCTGTTATTAAATGAATAAAAGGTGAGAGATTTGGAAGTAAACTTTGGTTTCATGATTAAATATGACATTGTGATAAAACCTTCTGCTGCTGGGAGAGAATCTCATAAGATTATTTGCACTTGCCAGCCTCATAATTTGTTAAAAATCTTTGTTAAATGAAATCATCCCGATGAAGTTTGAGTAGTACATATATGAGCAAAACCATCAAACAAAACTGAGCTATTATGAGGCTTGATGTCAAACGTCGTGGAAAGATTCAACTTCACTGAGTTGTTAAAGACCTCCTTACCTCTCCAAGTCATTAAAGACCAGCTTCTTCCAACTTGAAGACATTGTTTTCAATATACTCTACCAACTTTGCAATTTTACAACTGCAGTCTCTCAAGAAACATGACTCTTTGATCCATGGTTATAAAAAATATACGTCGTTATCTTTCCATATTTTCCCCAGTAAAACAATAGAAAAGTTGGTTTTCTTTTCTTTTCTTTTTTTTTTTTTACAAAAAGAGAATGCATGACTTGGAAAAGGAATATGGTTTTTGGAATTAGTTTGAATACACGGCTGAGCAATGCTTGACTTATTAAATGGATGGGTACAGTCTGCGCCTGCCTTAAACATCTATTTATTTAATACATCATATAAGCCAAATTTATAGTCTCCGGTCTGGACCATTTTCTTGTTCTAATGATGGCATTCTCCATCATGCTCTCCACTTTTGTCAAGTAAACACTGTTCTTTTGAACAACGAGTACCATCAAAGTTCTTTTTTCTTTCTCTAGAAGTTGATTTTATTCTAAACACTATTGATCCATGACTTGACAGCAGTTCTGTGCTTTGTTAGCTGCCCTTGGACAACCAAATAATGAGAATAAATTCAAATATTAGACGAGTTACCCCACAAACACGGTGGATATCTTTTAGATATCTTGTTCTGATGTTGCTTGGCAGAATTGATTGAAGATAGACTTCGTGGCCTAAATTTAGTAGTCCTTTCCTTCTGGCAAGAAGTAAATATTCAGGTTAGGATGATCAAACTCCTTGTATTTCTTGATCTTCTTTGAGCAATAAGACTTACCGTAGATAATTCCAAGCTTTAACTAGAGGGTTGGGATGACCAAGCTTGTTGTATTTCTTGGTCTTCTCTGAAGTGACAAGACCTAGATAATTCTAAGCTTAACTAGAGATTGGGATGACCAAGCTTCTTATATTTCTTGGCCTTCTCTGAAGTGATGAAACCCATCCTAAATAATTCTATGCTTAACTAGAGGGGTAGGGTGCCCAAGTTTCTTATATTTCTTGATCTTCTCTAAAGTGGTGAGACCTGCCCTAAATAATTTCAAGCTTAACTAGAGGGTTGGGGCAGCTAAGCTTCTTATATTTTTTAACCTTCGAACTGATGAAACCTACCCTAGATAATTCCAAGTTTAACTAAAGGGTTGAGGTGATCAAGCTTCTTGTATTTCTTGATATTCTCTAAAGTGATAAGACCTATCCGAGATAATTTCTAACTTAATTAGAGGGTTAGGATGACCAAACTTCTTGTATTTCTTGGTCTTCTCTAAAGTGATGAAACCTATGCTAAATAATTCTAAGCTTAACTAAAGGGTTGAGATGACTAGACTTCTTCTATTTCTTGGCCTTCTTTAAAGTGATGAGACCCACATGAAACTAGCTACTTGCAGTGATATTCTGCCCAACCTATCAATTGAAATAGAGGGAAATAAAGATGATTAAGCTGGTTTCATACACTAGTCTTCTTTGATGTTTACATAGACCAAATACTTGGAAAAACTGCAGCCTTCTTTAAAGTGACGAGACCCATATGAAACTAGCTACTTGCAGTGATATTCTGCCCAACCTACCAATTGAAATAGAGGGAAATAAAGATGATTAAGCTGGTTTCATACACTAGTCCTTTTTGATGTTTACATGGACCAAAGACTTGGAAAAACTGCTTACCTCCTACCACGCGTAGAATTATGTCTCTAAGCCATCCTGTTTCCTTTTGCTTTCCATGTTCAAATACCATAGGCTTAAAATATTATGCATGGACATATTACTAGTTTTTTTTTCCTATCTTCTCTTGGACGTAGATGAGTGTGACAATGACAATTTACTATCGTTTAAACTCCTCTTCCTTTGATATTGCAATAAATTAATTCTTTTAATTCTTATCCACTTGATGAAAATATTTTGGAGAGACTATTAAAGCCTACAAATATCATGACTCACAATCAAACCCTTTCTTTTAGTTTTCTTTTCCCTTTTTTTTTTCTCTCTTTTCCTTGTTTTGCCAGGCAAAAAGACAAGGCGAGCACGTTGGATTCCTTTTATATACTTTTTTTTAATAATCCTCCATGACATAAATTTTCTTAATCAGCCTTCTTTTCATAAATCATCATCTTTAATTTAGATCATTGAAAGATACGAGATTCTCTAAATGCATCAATTCTTCTAATCGTATCAGAAAGAGATGATAGATTACAATCCTTGCTATTGTATTTTATTATTTATTTATTTAAATAAAAAAATTTATTATGTGGTATATGTATTTTCACTTTGTGTGTATTAGTTAAAGCTTATGGCTATTAAGGAAGAGATAAATATTATTTATTATTTATTTAGTTACATAAATATTATTATTTAAAAACTAAAAATACTTGTGTACAATAGGTACCATAATCTTGTCAAGCTCTAATTGCTACTCCACCCTTCTTCTCCATGCCTAGAAGTTATTTTGTTGCTACGTCATGAGTGAAGATAATGGCTCTTATCATGAGCCTTATTACTAAGGTTATGTTTATTGAAGTGATTGTTAACTTTTTAGGAAAAGAATTTATTTCCAGCAAAAACATGACCATTAGTGATTAGGTATACCATTATTAGTTTGTTAACATATGATACAAATAAATTTTAATTAATTTTCAAATAAATAATTGGTGAATAATTTTAGTTAATTTATTCATTTGAGAATAATTTGAAGAGAAGGATTTAAGTGTATAGTTAACAAATTTTTAACATAACTTATGCCCAATGAACTGCCACTCTTTTCAATGGGTTATTTTAAAATATCAACTTAAATTGGATCTTGATGTTTGATAATGTGGAAAGCAATAGACTAGAAATTTTATTAGGTAAATGCAAACCATCTTAATTTTTTTATAGTTTTGTGAAACTTACTTGATTCATCCAGAGAATTAAAAATGCTCAATTGATGTAAAGCTACATAAATAATCATAAATAACCAAGATTTGCATCAATAAAGAGAATACTAAAAGTCCACATGCTTTGATGATTGGACTATTGTAAGCAATGTAGATTTTATCCTATAATTTTAAGTTTTAGATGTACAAAATATATTTTTAGATATTTATGTGTATATCTTTATATATATATATATATATATATATATATATATATATATAATTATGTGTATTTATATAAATTTATTATTTGTATATCTATCCTAATAATTTTTTAATGCATACCTTTATAAATATTTAAAATTAATTATATCCTCATAAATTTATTATTTATGTATACTCTTATAAGTTATTTTTTTTACATATCTTCTCTTATTAAATATATGAGATGAAATAATTGAAAAGGTTATATGCAAGCAGAAAATTTAAAGTATGTATAAATAATTTCAAATATTTACAAGAAAGACATGCAAAAGAAAAAACATTATAATTAGGGCATTGGTGTGAAAAGCAAATTGTGATGTTATTGGCAGAACTTTATTCACATACACTAAGAAAATATACGTCGTTATCTTTCCATATTTTCCCCAGTAAAACAATAGAAAAGTTGGTTTTCTTTTCTTTTTTTTTTTTTACAAAAAAAGAATGCATGACTTGAAAAAGGAATATGGTTTTTGGAATTAGTTTGAATACACGGCTGAGCAATGCTTGACTTATTAAATGGATGGGTACAGTCTGCGCCTGCCTTAAACGTCTATTTATTTAATACATCATATAAGCCAAATTTATAGTCTCCGGTCTGGACCATTTTCTTGTTCTAATGGCATTCTCCATCATGCTGTCCACTTTTGTCAAGTAAACACTGTTCTTTTGAACAACGAGTACCATCAAAGTTCTTTTTTCTTTATCTAGAAGTTGATTTTATTCTAAACACTATTGATCCATGACTTGACAGCAGTTCTGTGCTTTGTTAGCTGCCCTTGGACAACCAAATAATGAGAATAAATTCAAATATTAGACGAGTTACCCCACAAACACGGTGGATATCTTTTAGATATCTTGTTCTGATGTTGCTTGGCAGAATTGATTGACGATAGACTCTGTGGCCTAAATTTAGTAGTCCTTTCCTTCTGGAAAGAAGTAAATATTTAGGTTAGGATGATCAAGCTCCTTGTATTTCTTGATCTTCTTTGAGCGATAAGACTTATCGTAGATAATTCCAAGCTTTAACTAGAGGGTTGGGATGACCAAGCTTGTTGTATTTCTTGGCCTTCTCTAAAGTGATAAGACCTAGATAATTCTAAGCTTAACTAGAGGTTGGGGTGACCAAGCTTCTTATATTTCTTGGCCTTCTCTGAAGGGATGAAATCCACCCTAAATAATTCCATACTTAACTAGAGGGTTAGGGTGCCCAAGCTTCTTATCTTTCTTGATCTTCTCTGAAGTGGTGAGACCTGCTCTAAATAATTTCAAGCTTAACTAGAGGGTTAGGGTAGCTAAGCTTCTTATATTTTTTTGACCTTCGAACTGATGAAACCTACCCTAGGTTTAACTAAAGGGTTGAGGTAACCAAGTTTCTTGTATTTCTTGGTATTCTCTAAAGTGATAAGACCTACCCGAGATAATTTCTAACTTAATTAGAGGGTTAGGATGACCAAACTTCTTGTATTTCTTGGTCTTCTCTAAAATGATGAAACCTATGCTAAATAATTCTAAGCTTAACTAAAGGGTTGAGATGACTAGACTTCTTCTATTTCTTGGCCTTCTTTAAAGCGATGAGACCCACATGAAACTAGCTACTTGCAGTGATATTCTGCCCAACCTATCAATTGAAATAGAGGGAAATAAAGATGATTAAGCTGGTTTCATACACTAGTCTTCTTTGATGTTTACATGGACCAAAGACTTGAAAAAACTGCAGTCTTCATTAAAGTGATGAGACCCACATGAAACTAGCTACTTGCAGTGATATTCTGTCCAACCTACCAATTGAAATAGAGGGAAATAAAGATGATTAAGCTGGTTTCATACACTAGTCCTTTTTGATGTTTATATGGACCAAAGACTTGGAAAAACTGCTTACCACCTACCATGCGTAGAATTATGGCTCTAAGCCATCCTATTTCCTTTTGCTTTCCATGTTCAAATACCATAGGCTTAAAATATTATGCATGGACATATTACTTTTTTTTTTTTTTAATCTTCTCTTGGACGAAGATGAGTGTGACAATGACAATTTACTATCGTTTAAACTCCTCTTCCTTTGATATTGCAATAAATTAATTCTTTTAATTCTTATCCACTTGACGAAAATATTTTGGAGATACTATTAAAGCCTACAAATATCATGATTCACAATCAAACCCTTTCTTTTAGTTTTCTTTTCCCTTTTTTTTAAATCTCTTTTCCTTGTTTTGCCAGGCAAAAAGATGGGCGAGCGTGCTGGATTCCTTTTATATGCTTTTTTTTTATAATCCTCCATGACATAAATTTTCTTAATCAGCCTTCTTTTCAGGAATCATCATCTTTAATTTAGATCATTGAAAGATACGAGAATCTCTAAATGCATCAATTCTTCTAATCGTATCAGAAAGAGATGATAGATTACAATCCTTGCTATTGTATTTTATTATTTATTTATTTAAATAAAAAATTTTATTATGTGGTATATGTATTTTCACCTTGTGTGTATTAGTTAAAGCTTATGGCTATTAAGGAAGAGATAAATATTTTGAATCCTTTTATTATATTTATTATTTATTTAGTTAAATAAATATCATTAAAAAACTAAAAATACTTGTGTACAGTAGGTGCCATAATCTTGTCAAGCTCTAATTGCTACTCTACCCTTTTTCTCCATGCCTAGAAGTTATATTTTGTTGCTACATCATGAGTGAAGATAATGGCTCTTATCATGAGCCTTATTACTAAGGTTATGTTTATTGAAGTGATTGTTAACTTTTTAGGAAGAGAATTTATTTTCAGCCAAAACATGACCATTAGTCATTAGGTATACCATTATTAGTTTGTTAACATATGATACAAATAAATGTTAACTAATTTTCAAATAAATAATTGGTGAATAATTTTAGTTAATTTATTCATTTGAGAATAATTTGAAGAGAAGGAGGATTTAAGTGTATAGTTAACAAAATTTTAACATAACTTATGCCCAACGCACTGCCACTCTTTTCAATGGGTTATTTTAAAATATCAACTTAAGTTGGATCTTGATGTTTGATAATGTGGAAAGCAATAGACTAGAAATTTTATTAGATAAATGCAAACCATCTTATTTTTTTTATAGTTTTGTGAAACTTACTTGATTCATCGAGAGAATTAAAAATGCTCAATTGATGTAAAGCTACATAAATAATCATAAATAACCAAGATTTGCATCAATAAAGAAAATACTAAAAGTCCACATGCTTTGATGATTGGACTATTGTAAGCAATATAGATTTTATCCTATAATTTTAAGTTTTAGATGTTCAAAATATATTTTTAGATATTTTATGTGTATATCTTTATAAGTATATATAAAATTAGGTGTATATTTATATAAATTTATTTGTATATATATCCTAATCAATTTTTAATGCATACCTTTATAAATATTTAAAATTAATTATATATCCTCATAAATTTATTATTTATGTATACTCTCATAAGTTATTTTTTTTACATATCTTTTCTTATTAATATATGAGATGAAATAATTTAAAAGGTTATATGCAAGTAGAAAATTTAAAGTATATATAAATAATTTCTAATATTTACAAGAAAGTCATGCAAAAGAAAAAAATTATAATTAGGGCATTGGTGTGAAAAGCAAATTGTGATGTTATTGGCAGAACTTTATTCACATACACTAAGAAAAAGATGGGCTAACTGGGCGGCTTAGCCCGGTAATCTTCAAAAAGACAAATTAAATGAAGAGTACACTGTTACCTAATTAAAATTACACTCCCTAATATAGTAGAAAGATTTTGATTTTAAAGCCAATTCCTATCTCGCATGATGATGATTGGAGAACCGGGTAACTCATAGACGAGGTGTTAAGCTAGTGAAGGGTATATGTTATGTACATGCGTGATTAACATCCATAAAATCAAGTATAACAAAGAATGGCTCCACAGACATTTGTTTCTTCCCTGATCTTAGCATAATGCATTCAAATATGAACTCTTTAGTCTACGGTCTTGCATGATTTTCGAAGTCAATTCCTTTGGAAATGTTTTGATCGAATTATTGGCTCCGAATGGCTTTTCCATAAAGAAGATAAGGTTTAAAAAAGTCATGATGAATACTTTGATTTCATGTTCCTTGGACTCGCTGGTTTGGAAAGAGATAAGATGAGGTTTGCACCACAAAAACTCCTCTAGAAGTAGGATTCAAATATCAAATCCACTTGTTATGTCCTTCTTATCTATTTCAATTTTAATAATTATTTTTAGGTTGGAGTCTTTTTCACATCTTTTTTTTTTTTTTTTTCCTTTAAAGAGGTGAGCTAGACATTAGAAATCGAACGTGACACTTGTGGAAATTATATAATACATTGACTTGTCCAACGACTCGTATTTCCACAACCCGATCCCACATTGACTTGACTAACTACTCATATTTCCATACCTTCATGCTGTTTATAAATTATTCAAGGATAAATTAAGAAGCAAAAGTGCTTCAGAGCATCCCTTGCAGAGAATTGCTATCACTCGTCACCTATTCAAGGCTAGCACTTTTATTTTGGGCTACACTAAAAATCCCTTAAAATATTATAAATATTAAATTAAAATATTTTACATAGTTAAATTCATAGTTAATTTATAGTTTTTGTAATTGAAAATTTTTATATTTTTAATTATTTTATGATTAATTTATATATATTTATTGATAAATATATTTTAATAATTACATAAAATAATAAGTAATAATATTTACTAAATATATAAATATTACTATTACCTAAATATTATTAATATGTACAATAATATTAATAATACAATATTAATATTTAATTAATAAATATAAAAATATTGATGACTATTACTAACACGATATGTGCGAATAATAACTAATACAAGTGCTTCATGCAATAAATTGCACTGAACAATCAAAGATTATACAAGAGAAGAAGGCCAGATATTGAGAACAAATAATAATAATAATAATAAAATTTTAGAGGAAATAATTTTTTAAAAAGGCAATGTAGAAGCCTGGAAAACGAGCGCAGTTGTCGTTGTCGCTTTACATGATGCAACGTACGCATGAAAAATGCTGCAGAAAGAGAGATCTGAGGCCTCTGCATTAAATTCGTTCACAGAAAATAAGAAGAAAAAATTAAAATTTGATACTCTTACCTAAGACGTGGCTTAAGATTCCGTTGCAGGAAGGAATATACTTTGTGTCTAATCAGTTTAAGAGTCACTTTAACTAATCTAGATCAGCACCAATTATTAAGATTTAAAAACTTGAGATCTTTAAACTAAAGAAAAGAGATCTTTTGGCAGAGCTTTGGGCTCAAGCTTAATGTGCAGAATTAGTTCCGAACCATATGATGAACAAATCATATTATTGTATTTTGAAGAGAACCATGGGAACAAACTAAAGAGAAGGCTCGCTGCACTGATTCGTGGACTTTGCCAACGGCAGAAGACTTGTATATATCTCCTTAAAATTGTTGGTGGGAAAGAAATAAATATTTGTTGATGAAGCTAATCGGAGGTGAAATTTAGTCTCTTCAATAAGCTAATCGAATTAATTAATGGCTCTGGATAGCTTTTCCACGGGAAAGATGGGGTTTGGAAAATTCATGATGAGTACTTTGATTCCATGTTTCCTTGGATTTGCTGGTTTGGAAAGAGATGAGATAAGGTTTGCACCACAAAAATTCATTCAGGAGTGGGATCCATATCTCAAATTCACTTATTATGTCCTCTATTTTAATTTAATAGTTATCTTCAGGTTGGAGTCTATGCCAAATCTCTTTCTTCTTTAAAGAGGTGAGACGTCTAGGCATTGAAAAACCGATCATGTGGAAATTATACAGTACATTGACTTGTTCAACGGCTCATATTTATATACCTCTATCCTACATTGACCAACGACTCATATTTTCATACCTTCATGATGTCTATAAATTGTTCAAGAATGAATTAAGAAGCAAAAGTGCATCAAATTATTAGTCCCTATGGAGAGTTGCTACCACTCAGTCAGCTACTCAAGGTTAGCATTTTTATTATGGGCTTCACTGATTCTAATCTTCTACCACTGCAACTCTGGCTTTGGGTGTCCCTTGGAGGAGTATGAAGCTCTGTTAAAGCTTAGATCTTCTCTCATTCATCATGACCATATTCCACCACCTACTTGGGGAAGAGTAAGAGACTGTTGCCTTTGGGAGAGAGTCACCTGCAACAACAGCACAAGACAAGTATCGAAGCTCATGCTTTCGAGCCTTATAGAATCCAATTCATTTATGTATTGGCAATTTCCAAAATGGTCATTAAATTTCAGCATTTTTTCCTCCTTTCACAAGCTCAGACAGCTTAACTTATCCAGAAATAATATTGTTGGATTGCTATCACAGATGGGTCAGTCTTTCCTTCATTCAACTCATTACTGTAGTTTCAATCCATTCATATTTTTTATCCTCTTGATGAAAATATTTTTGATCTAGATTCTCTTTCTTTGGGATTTTGTATTTAACAGACATCTCAGGATTGGGCAAGTTAGAGATCCTTGATCTCAGCTACAACAGCTTCATTGGAAGTATTCCATTATCTTTTAAAAATCTATCTTCACTCAGTACCCTGAATCTAAGAGACAACATGCTGAATAGTACACTTAATATAGAAGGTAATAACTTTAACTTACATAGTCTTCTATAATTATTTCTATCAAAAGATCATCAACATGTTAAGTATAATGGTATATATTGTCTTTTTAACTAATATCTATGGCTCCTTATTACAGGCCTACAAGGATTGCAGAAGCTTAAAATGCTTAATCTTGGATTAAATCAGCTCACAGGAAGGATACCCATAGGTTTGGGAAACTTATCTACTCTTAATTTTTTATAATTGAATGAAAACAATTTAAATGTGTCCCTACCTTCACAAGGTATGAAATTTATTTCTTTGACTAAGAGTTTCTTTATATTCCCTTTTTGATTTATTTGAGCTAGCAAATTTCTTCATATTCAAAGCTAAAAACTAAGCCAATTTGAGTGATTGGCTTGGCCAGTCCAAATAAATTTTCAATCTAGCGAGTGAGAATGTCATTTCACTTGTTAAGCTTTAGAACTGAATTATAATTTTCTTGAGTCAATCTTTCATCAAATTCTCTATTAAAGCTAAGATCCTCTCTCCTTCACCACAATTGCACTTCACCACCTACATGGGGAAGAGGGATATACTATTGCCTTTAGGAGAGAGTGATCTAAACAACAGCATAAGATGAGTATCGAAGCTTATGCTTTTGAGCCTTGCAGGATTTACTCAACTGTTTGTTAGAGCCTAGACAATTTGATTTGTCCAACAATCAAATTGTTGGATTGCTATTAGAGATGCGTTGGCCTTTCTCTCATCTAACTTGTTAACCTAATTTCAATTTTTCATATTTTTTATCCTCTTGTTGTAAATATTTTGGATTTATATTCTATTTGTTTGGAAATTTTGTATGTAACAGCCATATCAGGATTAAGCAAGTTGGAGATCCTTGACCTCAGCTATAACAACTTCATAGGAAGTATTCCATTATCTTTCAAAAATCTATCTTCACTCAGTATTTTGAATCTAAGAGACAATATATTGAATGGTACACATAATGTGAAAGGTATTAACTTTAACTTATAGAGTCCTTTGTAAGTATTTTTATCAAGAGATCATCAGCATATTAAGTATAATGGTTTATATTATCTTTTTAATTGATATCTATGGCTCCTTATTATAGGCCTGCAAGGATTACAGAAGCTTAGAATGCTTGATCTTGGATTTAATCAGCTCGCAGGAAGGATACCCATAGATTTGAAAAACCTGACTTCTCTTAATAACTTATGTTTGGATGGCAATAATCTACCTGTTTCCCTACTCTCAGAAGGTATGATATTTATTCCTTTGAATAAGAGTTTCCCCATATTCCTTTTTTGTTTTATTTGAGCTAGCAAATTTCCTCATATTCGAAGCTAAAAACTTAGGCAGTTTGATTGATTGGCTTGGCCAATCCAAATCAATTTTAGTCTAGCAAGTGAGAATTTTATTTCACTTGTTAAGCTTTAGAACAGAATTATAACTTTCATCTGTCAATCTTTTGTGAAACTCTCTATTAAAGCTCAGATCATTTCTCTTTCACCACAACTGCACTTTAACACCTAGATGGAGAAGAAGGAGACACTACTGTCTCTGGGAGAGTGTGACCTAAACAATAGCATAAGATGAGTATCGAAGCTCATGCTTTTGAGCCTTGCAGGATTTAATTAACCGTTTGTTAAAGCCTAGACAGTTTGATTGGTCCAACAATCAAATTTTGGATTGCTATCGGAGATACATCAACTTCTCTCTCATCCAACTTGTTAGCCTAATTTCAATTTGTCCATATTTTGTATCCTCTTGTTGTAAATATTTTGGATTTACATTCTCTTTGTTTGGAAATTTTGTATGTAACAGCCATCTCAGGATTAAGCAAGTTGGAGATCCTTGATCTCAGCTATAACAACTTCATAGGAAGTATTCCATTATCTTTCAAAAATCTATCTTCACTCAGTATCTTGAATCTAAGAGGCAATATATTGAATGGTACACATAATGTGAAAGGTATTAACTTTAACTTATAGAGTCCTTTATAAGTATTTTTATCAAGAGATCATCAGCATATTAAGTATAATGGTTTATATTATCTTTTTAATTGATATCTATGGCTCCTTATTATAGGCCTGCAAGGATTACAGAAGCTTAGAGTGCTTAATCTTGGATTTAATCAGCTCGCAGGAAGGATACCCATAGATTTGAAAAACCTGACTTCTCTTAATAACTTATGTTTGGATGGCAATAATCTACATGTTTCCCTACTCTCAGAAGGTATGATATTTATTCCTTTGAATAAGAGTTTCCCCATATTCCCTTTTTGTTTTATTTGAGCTAGCAAATTTTCTCATATTCGAAGCTAAAAACTTAGGCAGTTTGATTGATTGGCTTGGCCAATCCAAATCAATTTTAGTTTAGCAAGTGAGAATTTTATTTCACTTGTTAAGCTTTAGAACAGAATTATAACTTTCACCTGTCAATCTTTTGTGAAACTCTCTATTAAAGCTCAGATCCTTTCTCTTTCACCACAACTGCACTTTACCACCTAGATGGAGAAGAAGGAGACACTACTGTCTCTGGAGAGAGTGACCTGAACAATAGCATAAGATGAGTATCGAAGCTCATGCTTTTGAGCCTTGCAGGATTTAATTAACCGTTTGTTAAAGCCTAGACAGTTTGATTGGTCCAACAATCAAATTTTGGATTGCTATCGGAGATACATCAGCCTCTCTCTCATCCAACTTGTTAGCCTAATTTCAATTTGTTCATATTTTTTATCCTCTTGTCATAAATATTTTGGATTTATATTCTCTTTGTTTGCAAATTTTGTTTGTATAGTCATCTCTGGATTAAGCAAGTTGGAGATCCTTGATCTCAGCTATAACAATTTCATTGGAAGTATTCCATTATCTTTCAAAAATCTATCTTCACTCAGTACCCTGAATCTAAGAGGCAACATGCTGAATAGCACACTTAATATGGAAGGTAATAATTTTAACTTATAGATTCCTCTGTAAGTATTTATATCAAGAGATCATCAGCATATTAAGTATAATGGTTTATATTATCTTTTTAATTGATATCTATGGCTCCCTATTATAGGCCTGCAAGGATTACAAAAGCTTAGTGTGCTTGATCTTGGATCTAATCAGCTCACAGGAAGGATACCCAAAGGTTTGAAAAATTGACTTCCCTTATTAACTTATATTTGGAAGAAAATAATCTACCTATTTCCCTACTCTCACAATGTATGATATTTATTCCTTTGAATAAAAGTTTCCCCATATTCCCTTTTTGTTTTATTTGTGCTAACAAATTTCCTCATATTCAAAGCAAAAAACTTAGGTAGTTTGATTGATTGGCTTGGCCAATCCAAATCAATTTTAGTCTAGCAAGTGAGAATTTTATTTCACTTGTTAAGCTTTAGAATAGAATTATAACTTTCATGAGTTAATCGTTCATCAAACTCTCTATTAGAGCTAAGATCCTTTCTCTTTCACCATAACTGCACTTTACCACCTACATGGAAAAGAGGGAGATACTACTTTCTCTGGAAAGAATGATCTGAACAACAGTGTAAGATGAGTATCAAAGCTCATGCTTTTGAGCCTTGCAAGATTTAATTAACCATTTGTTAAACCCTAGACAGTTTGATTTGTCCAACAATCAAATTTTGGATTGCTATCAAAGATGTGTTAGCCTCTCTCTCATCCAACTTGTTAGCCTAATTTCAATTTATTCATATTTTTTATCCTCTTGTCGTAAATATTTTGGATTTATATTCTCTTAGTTTGCAAATTTTGTATGTAACAGTCATCTCAGGATTAAGCAAGTTGGAGATTCTTGATCTTAGCTATAACAACTTCATTTAAAGTATTCCATTATCTTTCAAAAATCCATCTTCACTCAGTATCTTGAATCTAAGAGGCAATATGCTAAATGGTAAATATAATGTGGAAGGTAATAACTTTAACTTATAGAGTCCTCTGTAAGTATTTTTATCAAGAGAGCATCAACATATTAAGTATAATGGTTTATATTGTCTTTTTAATTGATATCAATGGCTCCCTATTATAGGCCTCCAAGGATTATAGAAGCTTAGAGTGCTTGATCTTGGATCTAATCAGCTCACAGGAAGGATACCCATAGCTTTGGAAAACCTAACTTCTCTTAATAACTTATATTTGGATGAAAATAATCTACTTGTTAATTTACTCTCACAATGTATGATATTTATTCCTTTGAATAAGAGTTTCTCCGTACTTCCTTTTTGTTTTATTTGAGCTAGCAAATTTCCTCATATTCAAAGCTAAAAACATAGGCAGTTTGATTGATTGGCTTGGTCAATCCAAATCAATTTTAGTCTAGCGAGTGACAATTTTATTTCACTTGTTAAGCTTTAGAACATAATTATAACTTTCATCAAACTCTCTATTAAAGCTTAGATACTTTCTCTTTCTCCACAACTGCACTTTATCACCTACATGGAGAAGAGGGAGATATTACTGTCTCTAGAAGAGAGTGACCTGAACAATAGCATAAGATGAGTACCAAAGCTCATGCTTTTGAGCTTTGCAGAATTTAATTAATCATTTGTTAAATCCTAGACAGTTTGATTGGTCCAACAATCACATTTTGGATTGCTATCGGAGATGCGTCAGCCTCTCTCTCATCCAACTTGTTAGCCTAATTTTAATTTGTTCATATTTTTTATCCTCTTGTCATAAATATTTTGGATTTATATTCTCTTTGTTTTCAAATTTTATTTGTACATTCATCTCAAGATTAAGTAAGTTGAAGATCCTTGATCTCAGCTATAACAATTTCATTGGAAGTATTCCATTATCTTTCAAAAATCTATCTTCACTCAGTACCCTGAATCTAAGAGGCAACATGCTGAATAGTACACTTAATATGGAAGGTAATAATTTTAACTTACAAAGTCTTCTATAATTATTTCTATCAAAAGATCGTCAGCACGTTAAGTATAATGGTATATTGTCTTTTTAATTGATATATATAGCTCCTTATTGCAAGCCTACAAGGATTGCAGAAGCTTCGAATGCTTGATCTTGGATATAATCAGCTCACAGGAAGGATACCTATAGCTTTGGGAAACTTATCTTTCCTTAATATCTTATATTTAGATAGAAATAATCTAACTGGCTCACTACCTTCACAAGGTATAATATTTATTCCTTTGACAAAGTGTTTCTCCATATTCCTCTTTTTTTTTTATTTGAGCTAGCAAATCATATTCAAAGCTAAAAATGTAGCCAATTTGATTGATTGGCTTGGCCAATACAAATCAGTTTTCAATTTAGCGAGTAAGAATTTTATTTCACTTGTCAAGCTTTAGAACGGAATTATAAATTCTGTGAATCAATCTTTCGTCAAACACTCTCTTAAAGCTCAGATCTTCTCTCCTTTACCACAACTACACTTCATACCTACATAGGGAAAAAGAGAGATACTGCTGTCTCCAGAAGAGAGCGACCTGAACAACAGCACAAGATAAGTATCGAAGCTCATGTTTTGAGCCTTGGAGGATTTAATCAACTATTTGTTAAAGCTCAGATAGCTTGATTTGTCTAGTAGTCAAATTATAGGATTGCTATCAAAGATGCATCGGCCTGTCTCCTATCCAACTTGTTAGCCAAATTTTAATTTATTCAATTTTTTTACCCTCTTGTCATAAATATTTTAAATTTAGATTCTTTTTTATTAAGAATTTTGTATGTAACAGTCATCTCAGGATTGATTAAATTGAAGATCCTTGATCTCAGCTTAAATAGCTTTATTGGAAGTATTCCATTATCTTTCAAAAATCTATCTTCACTCGGTACCTGAATCTAAGAGGCAACATGCTGAATGGTACACTTAATGTAGAAGGTAATAACTTTAACTTACAAAGTCCTCTATAATTATTTTAGTCAAGATATCATCAACACATTAAGTATCCTGGTTTATATTGTCTTTTTAACTGATATCTATAGCTCCTTATTACAGGCTTGCAAGGATTACAGAAGCTTAGAATGCTTGATCTTGGATTTAATCAGCTCACAGGAAGGATACCCATAGCTTTGAAAAACTTATCTTTTCTTAATATGTTATATTTAGAAGAAAATAATCTAACAGGTTCACTGCCTTCACAAGGTATCGTATTTGTTCATTTGATAAAGAGTTTCTTCATATTCCTCATTCTCTTTTTTATTTTAAGCTAGCAAATTCCCCTTATTCAACAAAGATAAAAACTTAGATAATTTGACAGGTTAACTTGGCCAAGCCAATTCAAGTTTTCAGTGTGATGAGTCAAAATTTGATACCACTTGTCAAAATTTAGAATAGACATTTGGCCAAACTCTTTCTTAATTTGGTCAACTTGTTAGGTTAGAAAATTGGTCAAACTCATGTTTCCCGGTCTTAATCAAATGATGTTTTTAAGTTGGCTTTAGTTAAAATGAGTTTCAATTCATGATCTCAAGACATTTGCACCTTTTACTTGCATCATTTTCTTGTATATCTAAACATTAATTCCATCAAATATACTAATAAGTTCACACCATGTGCAGCCATATTTAATTAGTTATCTACAATTGATGAGTGGCGCACATAAATTTTAAATGCATATTATTTTATTATAATTTTCACATATTGCTTTCTTGATTACTCACATATTTGACATTTTTTCAATTTATTCTATTTTTTATTTAATATTTATTTAAGCATTACGACTCACATGAGTTGCCAAATTGACTCAATTAAGTCAAAAGAAAAAAGAAAAGAAATGAAAAGAAAATAAAAGAAAATAAAAGTAGGCAAGTACTAAATCACAAATTTTCTAACCTTGTTCATATCCTGGAGCAAAATTTTTTATTTTTATTTTCTTTATTTTTTTTGCAGTGTTCAGTGGACTACAGAACCTACAAACGTTGTCTCTCTCTAGCAACCTACTTAATGAAAGTCTTCCTTTATCTCTAGGGAGATCGGGTTCTCTTCAATATTTAGATCTTTCTCATAATATAATGATGGGTAATATTCCACCAGATATCTTTGCAGCGCTAATTTCTCTTCTGCATCTGGATCTTTCTTACAACCGATTTGATGGGCATTTCTCATTTTCGTCCTTTGCTAATCTTTCAAAGCTAGAATATATCGCATTTTCTAACAACGAGGAATTGCTGATACATCTTGACGATGTAAAGTTTGTTCCCTCCTTCCAACTACAGGGCCTCGTGTTATCCAATTGCAAACTTGACGTGAATGCCCTTGCAACACCAGCCTTTCTTGCTTCTCAATACAAGTTAGAAGTTCTCGATCTTTCCCACAATAACCTATCAGGAAAGTTTCCAACTTGGTGGTTCAAAAATCTAACCGAAATGATATTTCTGAACTTGAGAAATAACTCAATAACGGGCACATTTCAATTGCCAAAGCATTCGAAAGAAAGCATGTGGGTATGTGATCTTTCTATGAATTTTCTCAGTGGATCGATCCCTACAAATATTGGCACAATATTTCCAAATATGGCGATCCTGAATTTATCCTCAAATCATTTAACTGGAAATATCCCTTCCTCATTGGGTAACATGAGTCAATTGAGATCCTTGGATTTGTCCAATAATAATTTGTCCGGTGAAGTACCAACTCGCCTACTGATTGATTGCACAGAATTGTATATCTTGAAGCTTTCCAACAACAACTTGAGTGGGATGATGTTTACCACAAATTATGGTCATGCTTCGCTTTTATATGTTTATCTAAATGGAAACAAGTTCACTGGAACATTGCCAAGGAATCTGTCAGCCTATCCGTGGTTAACTATATTGGATGTCCATAACAACCAATTATCAGGTATAATACCACAGAGTACAGGACTCCCCACCACTCTGAAGTACCTTAATCTTGGAGGAAATTATTTTCAGGGCCAAATACCGCATCATTTATGTAATCTAACAGATCTTCGGGTGTTAGACTTATCATACAATAACCTTTTGGGGACATTACCTCATTGTTTCTCATCATGCATGATTCTCAACTTTGCTGGAAATGCTTTGACAGGCCCGATTCCAAGCAGTTATTTTAATATTTCGAACCTTACAGCATTGGACGTCAGCAATAACAAGCTTTCAGGTAAACTGCCAAGACAGATAGGAATTGAAATATATTTGGAGATTCTTGATCTTAGTGGAAATTCACTTGAAGGTCCTGTGCCAACCGAGCTATGCAAGCTACAGTCTTTACATGTTCTGGACCTTTCACAAAATAATCTTTTTGGATCAATACCCTCTTGCTTTGGTAAAATGCAGTTCAGGAGACTTGATTTATTATATCCACATGTGCCTCCAAGCCCATGGTCCTTGGGCTATTTAGGTGATACAATGTATCATCCCAGCTTTGAAGAGCTTGTTTCTATGAATATGATGGTAGAGCTATTCACAAAAGGCAACCTATATGCCTACCAATCAGACCATTTGGATTTAATGTCAACAATTGATTTGTCTGCAAACAAGTTGACAGGAAGCATACCACCAGGAATTGGAAATCTAGATAATCTTGTACTATTGAATCTATCATACAATCAGCTAACAGGTCCAATCCCTGAAACTTTCTCGAAACTCAATCAGATTGAGAGCTTGGATATATCACATAATCAATTAAGTGGTGCGATACCTAGGCAATTGACTCAACTAAAGTTCTTGGAGGTCTTCTCTGTTGCTTACAATAACCTTTCTGGATGTACGCCAGATTTCAAAGACCAATTTTCTACCTTTGATGTCAGTAGCTATGAGGGAAATATTGGATTGCATGGGCCGCCAATAGAGAAGACATGCACATCTGACCCAAGTCCAATTGCGCCACCTGAAGGAGAGAGCCATGATGATAGCAGTGTGGATGATGCCATCTTCTTTGCAATAGTTGCTGTTTCATTCGTGGCAGGCTTTTGGGGTTGTATCTCTCTATTGTATTGCCATCGCATTGGGCAACATATTCTCGTTATATTAGATGGTTATGTAGATTCCTTCAATGACAGGATTTTAATGGCAGCACGTAAGTGGACACGCATGCAACGGAATCGTAGGTGAGATAAATAGTGCTTGATTCATTTTAGAGAAGCCTTCTTTATTTTTGCACCTTGTAATGGAGCAAAGCAAGCTATTGTTCAATATAATAATGCAAAATGATAATTGCAATCAGGTTTGATATGACTATATATGGCTTCTTCCCTAATTTATTTTCTAGGTTGATCTATATATTTTGAATGATTATATCATACATATGTTTTTGGACAACCAATTGAGGATATATTATTCTATTCTTTTCTAGTGTCTATGATTATGCTAAATTTGAAGCACTGTATGGCCATATAGTTTTGAGAAGTTTTCTTCTATCATCATGTAATCAATTGTTATGAACCTTGGGGGGATCAATGGCAATTGACACTTGACGATAAGTCTACCATACTTATGTGCATTGGATAAATCTTGTGCTTGCACAATAAGTTATGAAAGAATGGAAAATAGACTCATCAACTTTAAAATTTTCTACAAAATGAAGAATGAATACTATTCCCAATTTTTGAGTTTGAGGTTTATCACTAAGTTAAGTCATTGGTACAGATGGTGTTTTACTATAACCAAAGATATGAAGGGGTCACATTGAAGGAATTTTAGTTTTGGTGTAATTCGTATTGCAGAGAATTACAGCCATGAATTGAACATCATCGTTATTTTATTCACTTCATTTTATGTTCTCAAATCATCAAACTTAAAATAATTATATAGTAAATTATTCCATCCATGTTTCTTTCCAAAAAAAAAATTATTTCATCCAAATTCCAAATATTTATGCAATGTGCTTTACTGGGCTAAAGTTTGATATTCTGGTATAAACTATAAGAAATATGCTTATTTTCAAAATTCATAAATTAAGGTATCAGAATATCTTCCAATTTCTATTCTTCCTATCAAAAAGATAAAATTCAAACCACATATAACCTAAATAGAAGCAAACATTTTTCATTATTCAAATAGTCCATTTTCATTTCTATCACAAGCCCAGAGTAACAAGAAGAAGACCTAACTCGAAATGTAAAGAAAGCTTTAACTAAAATCAAGAATAAAGATCACAGAGTTTAACTTTCCATGAAGGAAAGTTATGTGCCGGGAGCAAATGATCTTATAGCTAAAGGGTGAGTTCAGCCAAATCAAAAGTTGTAGTCATAGCTTTGCACCAAGATTCATTCCTCCTCTTCCTCTGTGCCTCATCCAATCTAGAATGTATGATAGTAGTCTTCTCTTTGTGTTCAGTAGCAAATATTTGTTTTTCAATCCAAACATCTGTGGCTAATCCAGCTGCATATGCAGCTCCAAGAGCTGTAGTCTCAATACCAGTAGGCCGTACAATTGGACTACTTACCAAAGAAAAGAACACAAATTTGTCTAGCATTTCGTAATAGATGTACAAGTAATAATTTCATATGATAAAAAATTAAACAACTGAAAAATATGCACTAATATGAAGATAAGATAAGAAGGAATGATCTATGAAACTAACTGAAAAAATCCATACATCCCAATGTTATTAAGAATAGAACTTAATGAGTAAATGGACAACTAATCTGAATCGAAGAGCAAACATCATTTTCAAGGGACAATGGCTTCTCAACAGTATCAGATCACAATACTAGATACAAGAACTTAATTTTACTCCATAGTACATAAACAATACCAGATATAAGAACCAAATGTTACTCCATAGTGCATACACTTCTGTACTCATCATTAGACTGCAAATTCTAATATGACATAAAAAATTGCATTATGCAAATAAAAACATTCAACAATTAGAACTTATTGTGCAAGATTATTAAAAGAAAAAAAAAGATTAAATGTAGAAAATTACAAAGCATTTTCATGCAGATGAACAATACACAGATAATTGCTTAGGGTATAGTTCTCAACTCAACTCTAACTCATCTAAGCCTTTTCCCAACTACATGAGGTCGGTTACATGAATCTGCTTCCTCCAGCTCTATTCAGGACTAAGTCAACATTTAATCTTAACGGGGACGTCCTATCCCTTCTCTTTCAATAGCATCTATCATTATAAATGTACCAATTGGCATGGAGGACCTAATCAGAAGAACATTCAAGCTTAGGGGAATAATTTTCTTACTGAGCTATCAGCCAAAGGGGTCTATTCGTCGACCATTCCTGTATCTCACAGCTCCTATCTCTAATTCTTGAATTTGGAAAAGGAAAGCATCTTCGCTAGCTCTCTTTTTCATGTGGAAGCTCCTAAAACATGGGTTGCCAACTGCTACGAGATTATCTCATCATGTGTCTTCCATTCAGCCTGTTTGCACGAGATACCATATTGCTATTCAAAATGAAGATCACCTATTTTTGATTGTCCTCAGTGAAGAGAGATGTGGAAGCTCATTGGTGAGTCTCAAAAACAACATTCCAATCTTTAAGTGAGGCCATTAATTTCATCAGATCCCCGCGCTGCGCATTTGGTATCTCTCTAGCCCAATCCACATTAATCTATCCTCTTTTGGATGAGAATGCATTTATTTTCCAAGATAAACCCTTCCAACCAGAAGGTGTTGTTCGAGAAGCTGGCGCCATGACTCATGAATTCTTTTACTTTCATCGAAAGGACCCTTCTACAGCTGACCTGGGGTTGTTCCTCGCAGTAATCTGCGACTGCTTCTTATTTACTTACCTCTTATTTATTGACAACCTCATTAGTCAGATGTTTGGAAGATTAACTTTGATGGTTCTGTTTGTTCACATAGTGCCTGTGCTGGTTTTTTGATTCGTAATGACAACAGAAAGATTTTGTTAGCTGGAGCAATTCCTATTCCCAAGACATTGGTTCGGATTGCTGTACTTCAGGTGGCATGGCAGGAGTTCATCTTGAAAGGGGATTCCATTGGCTGTTGGAAACTTCTAAGAGTGTTCATTCTCTTGGCCGCCTTCTTTTTCCTTTTACTTGTTTGAAAAATTGACCTGCACTCATGTTTTGCGGAAGGGTAATCAAGCAACGGATTTTTTAGCCACTCATGCAAGTGCTTTGCAGACTGAACGGCTGTAGACTTTTTAATTTCCTAAGTAATTGAATATTTTGATGAAAGCTAATACTCGCAGCACTTTCTTTGTCAGACTGTGAATTGTTTCCTCTTTTCTGCTTACCTCTTATGCATCATTTCAAGAAAAAAAAAAAGCTATTATGAAAAATTGCATACTTTTTATAAAAATCTTTCCCTCAACGAAGCCTCCTTACCTATCTCCATCAACTAGAACATGCTTTATTAGGGAAGCTCCTTAAATCTCGAGGAGATAAGGGTACGAGTTCTTCTTAGATGGAATTTTTTTTTTAAAAAAAGGCTTCTCGTTGAGCGCAACATATATATAAGGTTAGATGATTTCGATCTTATCCTCTTCCAGCAATATTGGAATTTTCTAGAGGACAATGTTCTCATTCTTTTCATGAAATTTCATGAAGGCTTTAAGGTTTAATTTCACATATATCTCATTAATTTCAAAAAAAACGGAGGAAGAAGGAGAGGGAGTGGGGAATGAGGAGCCGGTGTCACGGCGAGAACGGGAGAGGACGCTGGTGGTCGGCGACTGCATCGGCGACGAGAACGGGAAGACGAAAGGAGAGGCAGGGGGTGGGCGGTGCTGGTGGAGAGAACGGGGAGGGAAGGGAGATAGGGAGGCGGCGTCGACGATGAAGGAAGACGAGGGAGATCGAGGGCAGCGGCGGAGGAAATAGGAAGAGGAGGAAGGAAAGAGAAGCGGTGGTCGGCTGTGGATCCGGCCATGCCGGCGGTGCTAGCGATGGAGAAGGAGGCCATGGCGGAACGCGAATGGTGGAGGAACCGGAGCCGGAGAGGCGGCGATGCACAGATGAAGAAGCCATGGAAAACGAGAGAGAGGGAGGAGCTAGTCAGGTGGAAGATGGAGGAGATCCGGATCTTGGGACGGCGGCGACACCGGTGGCGGAGATGAGAGAGGTCGCCGTCGGAGTCGACAAGGGCGCAACGAGAAGAGGAAGAACAGAGAGAAGAAGAGAAGGGAGAAGGGACCATTGGTGGTGAGCTTCGTAGGAGAGAAGGGCGACGGCGTCGGGATCACGACGATGACCGGCGGCGAAGTGTAAGGCAACGGTGGAGGAGGAAATGGGAGAAAGAGGGTACCCATTTTTTTAGATACCTCACATATCTCGTATTCTCTTGCTTCGAATTCCCAGCGTCCCGCTAAATAATTAGGATAAAATCCAACATGAGCTGTTGAGCTGAATCGGAAGGAGAAATTAGGATTTAATGACTGCGCGATCACATAAAGATGGCAGATTTCTTTTTGTTCACTTAATGATCAGTCATGACCTGTTTCAGTGATTTTAGGTAAGTAGAAAATCAACTATTCTTAGACATCAGTTAAACCCAAAAAATCGTATTCTTCCAAGTAATTCATGCAAGGTTATCTGGTTTCCTTCTGATACACCATGTAAAAATATGATTTGGTTTTGCTATTAAAGGAGCAATAGCGTTTTGAGAGCTTCCAACTATAATAATGTACAAAAGATATGGATATTGTTTTGTTAAATGATGAAACTATTCAATTCTAATATATCAACATGTCATCTGTGGACAAATTCTTTAGATAAAGGTGGGATAAATATATAATTGCTTGCAGATTAACACGTGACTGACACCTGAAGAGAAATATAGAGATCGCAATGATTTTCAGCAATTGTGAACCAGTGACATGCTTTGACGGTCACAAACCTCTCCATGGAGGAGATTCTGTGTCAGAGGGCGGTGATTACCAAGTATTTGGGCCTGGGTAATCTACTTTAGCCAGCTATTCCCTTCCTTTCTCTGAAGATTAATTTACCTGTAATCTATCTTGTAATGGACAGTTATCTGAATCATTTGAACCTTCTTGGGATCAAAATTCTGAAGACAATAATCATAGCTCAAGCTTCTCTACTTTTTAAGTCCGTGGACACCATCCAGAGCACCAGCATTTGGATTTGGGAAGGCTTAGAAATGTGCTGAATTCTTTGATGAACAAATGTCATTGCACACCTTCGTATGTAGAACATATAAATAGATTATAAAGGGCAAGTTCAGCCAAATCAAAGGTTCTAGTCACAGCTTTGTACCAAGATTCATTCCTCCTCTTCCTCTGTGCTTCATCTAATCTGGGATGGAAGATAGTAGTATTCTCTGTGTTCAGCAGCAAATATCTGTTCTTCAGTAATAGAGCTTGCTTGTCTATACACTCATTAGAAGATATTTAGAGTGGTGTTCATAGGGATGGTATTTTTATTGGTTGCTTGTTCAAGTTTCTGATGGATGGATGTGCTTGACTTTGCAGTGAGATGGATTGGAAGTACATCTTAAAACTGGACAATCAGGCCTTCATGTGGATTCTAAACTGAGTTCAGGTTCTAATTACTGTTGTTAAGGTATGTGTTTCCTCCTTGATACCAATTTCTTCTATCGAATGTTTGGTGTGTTGCCTCCACATTATGGCCCGTACTATAGATTCTGTTTTTCATTTTTTAATGACAAGGCAGCGACATTGTTTTTCAATGCGTTTTTCCATCATGCAGTGCATCAGTACAGACTTATGCTCAAAATAATAGATCAGTGGACTCATGGATGATGGGACTTGATGCCTCCTATGTTGATATCCTTTGTTGCAGCAGTCCTATACAAGGCAGCCATTCTGATTTATCTTTTAGCATCAGTACAGACTTATGCTCAAAATAATAGATCAGTGGACTCAGCTACTTTATCTTTTAGCATTTTCAAATATTTTGCGTGCATGCTTGCCTATTCTGATTTCAATTGCTGCCAGAAGAAGTCTGTTCCATGGCTTGAGGAGCAAAAAGCATTCTGATATTGCTGACAGGATCTCTCTCGTTTATGCAAATCTAGTATTTCACAAACTCTTTGTTGCTGGTAGATTACAGCATACAGGGATCAATGATTTGCCAGTTCGAAATGAATGACATGGACTTTGGAAACAACTTTTTCCTATTAGAAGAACATGACAACAGAACCGGTGCTCAGACGATATTCTTGAGTTGTTGACGTACTCTGGTCTAGTTTCACTTTTGAAGAGCCAAGTTGGAAATTTTCGTATCGAGTTGCTGTGGGAAAGATCAAGCACCTCAAAATTATACAGAGAATCAAGAAATCTGGTGCACGGAGAGCTTTTATTAATGTTACAATTTGAGAACAAGTGACACTAGTTGAGTGGGTAACATCGCTGGGTGTTGGATATCGCTGACATGGTTTCAATGCTACCCTCACCAGATTTTGGCCTGGCTTTCTCCCATTTTGTTCTCAGAAAAAAAGAAGCCATAGTTGAAATGACAGAACAAACTTCCACCGTAAAGGTTTGCTGCTAGTTTCTTATTGTTTGAGAGGGTGACTACTCCGATCATTGCAAAATTAGTAGACGGAGAATGAGAACTGCAGAGCAAAAAGAACAATTCGTTAATAAGCTTCTCAAAATGTAGATTGTTTTTGCTTGATTATTATTTCAAAAAATAATATGATACCTGATAGATACCCAGAGTTGATTTCTGCCTGACTCAAAGCCAATGAATTTTTCGTTACCGGAACGGACCCAATCCTTCATCAATGGATCAGGCAAGAAGCAAAAGTTAGACTGGAAATCCAAAAGATTTGACTCTGGGCTTAAAGAAACTCTGGCCCAATAGCACCTCTTTCCAGGGCTTCGAGTATCGCATAGAGAAGCTTGGGGCTTTGCCCACCTCTAACCCTCTTTTGGCAGCCTCTTCAACTTCTGTTGTGCAAACCTGCATGTTGCCGAGCTCAGCAATAAAGGCGGAGCCAATGTGACTGGCTCTGATGGCAATAAAAATATTTTAAATTTTATCATCATTAACATCTAAAATGAGGAACTGTTCATCTATGTAATCCATGATATGATTGCTGGGGGATGGCAGCTTTTAGTTTGGTTAGGAATTTCGTTATCTTTTATGCGGGATAGTTGCAATTGTACTAGTTTGGTTAGGGAGGTTTATTGGTTGGTAGCCTAAGTAAACGTGCGATCAGCATAAGAATATGAGGGAAGAGATGATGCAAACTTAGCTACATGTTTTCTATCAGTTTATGTATTTGGGATGCTTTCTAGAACATTAATTTATATGAATTGTGAATCAAGGGAAAGACATATATGATGATGGTCTCTCTGACTTTGGAATATTCAATTGGTTGTAGCTCTTATAAATGATGCAGTCCACATTTGCTCATATTAAGGAACTGTATGGAACCAGTTATAAAACAACCATGTATGGTACTAAAACATATAATTGGAGGGCATGTTTGTGCGGTTGAAGATTTGCAGGTTCTATATAATTGGTAGGTATTAATTTGATATTGGAACTGCTTAGACTGGTATTTATTTGATCATACTAGCGTATTCTATTAGTTTCGATGGTACTAGTGTTAATTTATTTATACATGCCCTTTGTTGCTGCATTTCCAGATGCTATTGGATGATGCTATTTACTAGTTTGGGATCAAGGTGGTAGTGGTTGTTGTATCAAATGATGCAATTTGCTCGCTCATAAGAGTAAACCTATGGATAGGTTTATCACTTACTTGAAAGGCAAGGAGAGAATCTCATAAGATTATCTGGACTTGCCTACCTCATAATTTGTTAAAAATCTTTGTTAAATGAAATCATCTCAGTGAAGTTTGAGGGGTACTTATATATATGAATTAGAACCATCAAAAAAACTGAGCTTGGTTACTATTTGATTTCAAAATGAGTCCATTTATCTGATTCAGGTGATTTAATAATCACATGCAATTAAGTGACATCTAACCTCCTAATTCAAAACCATTTCAAAATCAGCGGATAGAAGTTGAAGAAAAAATTTTGTTTCTTGAGTTTGAGAATTACCAGAAAATTATTTTCATTCTACTATTAAATGAATAAAAGGTGAGAAATTTGGAAGTAAACTTCTATTTCATAATTAAATATGAGTATGCAATACATCGTCTCCATGAGTAGATGTGCATCCGAGGATTGGAAGGTAATTATTAGCGTGAATTTTTAGGTCAGTTAGCCATGAGACTGGTAAATAATTTACATTTTAATCGGGGAGATCTTTTAAGTATTTTTCCTTAATATGTTGAATATAAAGTAAGCAAGCTGAGAGTTACCGGCTTTGTATAAGGTTGTAATTAGAGACTTAAGTAATTGTACCTATGGTGAAATCCGTAGATGGCAACTTGAGTTTGTGTCACAACATCCCTTGATGGAGCTTTAATTGTTTATAAGTTTGCCTGCTGACAAGGTTGCTGACTTTACAAGAAGGGTGTAATATAAAATTTTTAAATTTTTCCTTCAAATAAACAAAAGTGTAAGATGGGAACTGATAATGAATTTAAGGCCAACCAAGAGCTTAGAGATAATTTTGTGTTGATATCTTAACTCAAATAAATGGAGTGCAGCAGGCATTTGCCAATTTTATATGGCATTGTAAGCTAGGAACTCAAAAGTAATTTAAGATTCAAAAAAAAAAAAAGGATGGAATAAATATTTTTTCATCAAGGTTTCTTCAAATGAAGCAACTAGGGCTTCATCTCTCCACCTCCATCCCCTTCCACCGTCTCCAAGGGGAGACCTCTTTACTCATTCTTATTAGACACCTAATTCTGCTATATACATTGGTTTTTGAAATCATGCAGGTCTGAGCTAAATTCTGCTCTTTCCAATCAGGCCTTTTGCAGGCATATTATAATTCAAAAGATTCAACTTCATTCAGCTGTTAAAGACCTTACCTCTCCAAGTCATAAAAGACCTGTTCTTTCCAACTTGGAGACATTGTTTTCAATGTAATCTACCAACTTTGCAATTTTACTACTAGAGTCTCCCAAGAAACATGACTCTTTGGTGTATGATGTAATAACCCGTCGCAATAGATGGTCCTATTTTTATTACGATCGTTTCCACTAATTAATAAGTGATAACTAGCCCCTTAAATGTTAAACGCCTGCTTTGATGGGAGCAGGCAGTGGAAGGGATTTGAGGAATCTCTTTAAATAGAGATCCCTTCTAAGGCTTTCAATAACACAATGTTATCGAAAGAAAAACAAAAAACAAGCGGAGGCATTGGGTCCCTGATCAAGAGCATATCCTGAGGGCATACACCATCAGAGTGCAATAGCTCATTGATTGGAAGCACTCAATCAAGGTTGCCCAAGAGGAAGATCAAGATCCATCAAGAGAGGAAATCAATATCCATTAAGAGGAGGAAGATCAAGATCCATCGAGAGGAGGAAGATCAAGATTCATCGAGAGGAGGAAGATCGAGATCCTGATTTAGATCTTCTAGAGGTAGATCGAAAGCAATCCATCGAGAGGAGGAAGATCAAGATTCATCGAGAGGAAGATCAAGATCCTGATTTAGATCTTCTAGAGGTAGATCGAAAGCAAAGGCTGAAGGTAATAAAAAAGATCTTAACTATTAACTCTATACAATATTGTGCAGATTGTTAATAGTTTTCTTACAGTTGGTATCAGAGCTTTATATCTCTGCCTTATTTTTTTATTGTGAGCGTTTCCATCATTGGAGACTTGATTATTTTATTGTTCGTAGGCTTTTTGGTCTCTATTTCACTCACATAGGGATAGTCCAAGGGGAGGCTACTGGTAATACCCTGGATTATTTGACCCAACGAATGTATGGTAGGGATATTAGGGACACACCAAAGGGCGGCTACTGGTAGTACCTTGGTGCGTTTTACCCAACTACCTACATATCGGAAGAGTTAATAGATCGCCATGAAGTTTGTTTGAGAGGTGGTTACTCTTGGGTCTTTTTCTTTTTAATCCTATATTTATGGTTCCGATTTTTGCTTCTCGGTTCCTCAATTTGATTTATTGTTTCAGAATTTTGAGCAGCCAAATTTATAGCTTGATATTAGATATCGTTGCATGTTTGGAAACATATTTTGTTCAAAAGGAAAGAATTCCGTGCATTTACGATTTTGTCGCGTCATGTATTTTTCTTGGCCGCTCTCAGGTTCAATTCTATAGTGGAGGTTTTTCCTCTGTTGTTCCATTTTTCTTGGCCATCCTGATTTTCTTCCATCAGGTTTCAGTTTTTGCTCGTTTTTGCTCACGAGCGAAGCAGTAACGTAAGAGAAAAAAAAAGTGGCTTTCATAACCACATGCAGTGACATATTAAAGAGAGAAAACGTCTGTTGCGGTTTCGATTTTCTCGCCTATGGGTCCTTCAATTTTCTCAAGAGATTTAAAATCAAATTGATTGGTTTTATCATTTATTTCTTAAGTTTAAAATTTTTATATTAAAATACGCCTCCTGAGTGTTTTGCATAGACTGGCCCGAGGGAATAATGAGCTACGGCCGGACGTGTGTTAATTAACAAAAATTTTTCTTAAGATGATAATTTTAAAATTCATTAAATAGATAATTAAAATGTTATCTTCTGTTTTGCATACTAGATTTATTCTATGCATGAATTTGGTGGTAGTATGAAAATCACAGTGCAAATCCTTTCAAGGTATGATTGGTCAATTGGTGTCTAGAAAAGTAAAGAGATTGTGGTTACTTAATTGGTTCCGTTGACTGACCTAAGGAAAGCAACGGGAGACTCCCACTTCTCTTTCACTGGCCTGGCCAATTTGATTAACTCAGATCTTGATTTGGAAATGTTACGTTGATTAAGATCACTACCTAATAATCGTGCTAAATTGGTTAATCTATATGCATATAATGGAATTCAAATGTCATGTGATCAATATAATTTTGATTAATTGAGGAGTAGCCACAGCATCTTTGATTAATCAAAATTATATATTGAGTTGCAAAGGTCACATAAGGTTAGATGACATTAATTGTGACTAATTATATTAATGTAATGAATCTTATCCCATAAGAATTTTTATTGCACTAATATAATTAATTAGGATGCGATAACAAATTATTTTCTTAATTACCCACAGGAATTAAGAAAGGAATATAATTTGTTAGTCACATCATTAAGTTAATAAGTCTATTTGAGTATAATAACTTAGCCCACAAGTAGTTATTATATGTTATTGATTCATGTTATTACATGTTTACATTGGTAAGACATGACATCAAGTTATATGCCTCAAATTCAATTACATGAACATGATTTTTATTTTTTATGCAGCTATTTTGCCTGTTAATATTTCTGATATAAAATGTGATATTTCTGATTTAAGTTGTGATAATTATAAATTATGGAAGGAGAGAATTCTTCTTCAATTAGGGTGCATGGATATTGACTATGCTATCAGGAAGGATGAACCATATTCGGTTACATCTACTAGCACTCAGGCTGAGATTGCTGCGTATGAACGATGGGAGTGATCCAATCGCCTCAGTATGATGTTCATACATACTAAGATTTCTGCTAGTATACGTGGTTCAATTCCTGAGTGCAAAAATGTCAAGGAACTTCTGAAGGCTATTGATGCACAATTTGAGTCTTCAGATAAGGCACTGGCTAGCACCCTAATGACAAAATTGTCATCAATGAAGCTCACTACTGTTGGAGGTGTGCGTGAGCACATCATGAAGATGAGGGACATTGCAGCTCAGTTGAAATCCTTAGAGGTTGAGATGTCAGAATCTTTCTTGGTGCACTTTATTTTAAGCTCACTCCTACAGCAGTATAGTCCCTTCAAAATATCTTACAACACACATAAGGACAAATGGTCAATTAATGAACTTCTGACCATGTATGTTCAAGAGAAAGGGAGGCTGATTTTAGAAATGGGAGAAAGTGCACATTTAGTCACTCAGAGAAAGACTAAAGCTCCCAAAGCCAAACGCAAAGGAAAAGGTAAAGTATCCATCCATACAGAAGACAAGAAGGAGTCCAAGTGCTTCTTTTGCAAGAAGAAAGGGCATATAAAGAAAGATTGTCTCAAATTCAAAGCTTGGCTTGACATGAAAGGTACTCTAACCTCATTCGTATGTCATGAATCCAATTTGGTTATATGTCATAACACATGGTGGATTGATTCTGGTTCTACAATCCATGTTTCAAATACCTTGCAGGGTTTTCTAAATCAAAGGAAACCATTGGGAAGTGAACAAAGTATCTATTCAGGAAACAAGATGAGTTCACATGTGGAAGAAATTGGGACGTGCGGACTTTGTTGCCCAGACGTAGTAGCCCAAGAGGGGGTGAATTGGGTATTTAAAAATTATTTAATTGGATGATATTGACTAACGCAGATATGTGCTTAATCAGAATTTAATTCGCAGCGGTGTAGTGGAGTGCACGAAATAGAAAATACACAGATCAATCAATCACAAACACAGCAAGGTTTATAGTGGTTCGGTGCCAAACTCGGCTCCTACATCCACTCCCCAAAAACCTTTGGGAATTTCACTAATCGTATCACAACGATTACAACCCCTAGCCTTCCCCGGCTAGTCCTCTTGTTTTCACGGCACAAGGCAGCCAAATCCCCTAGCCTTCCCGGCTAGTCCTCTTGTTTTCACGGCACAAGGCAGCCAAATCCCCTAGCCTTCCCGGCTAGTCCTCTTGTTTTCACGGCACAAGGCAGCCAAATCCCCTAGCCTTCCCGGCTAGTCCTCTTGTTTAATGGTACAAGGAAACCAATCAAGAAACTAGGGTTATCTCTAACCCTAATACAAGATTTATCAAAAATAGACAGCTCCTAATTTGAGCAAATATTCAAAGATAAACTTTACAACTTTTTGAAGCAATACTTCAGCAGCAAATGTTGATTTTCGAAGTAGCTGAAATTTGAACTTGCTTCACCGGATCTGGACGACTTGAGCAAGGGTTGGAGGATGCAACTTCGCAGCACAATATCTTGCTCTTCAAGGATCCGAAAAATATCTTGCAATAAGCACTCTCTTTTGATTTCTTTTCTCTCTTTTGTGTTCTTGATATGTGAAAAGATATATCATTTTCGTCAAGGATTTCTTCTGAACATCCCTATTTAAACCATTCAAAAAACTATCCGTTAGATTCATTGGTAAAATAGAGGAAAGGAAAAACGGGAAGAAATAAAACCGTTTGAAATATTTTCCCAAATGATGAAAGCATTAAATCCATTGCTAATGAAGGATTCCTGTCCATAACAAAAAGAAAATGGTCAGCATTCATCAAAGTAGTAAAGAGAGAGAGAGAGAGCATTAAATGAGAGAGAGAGGAGAAAGCTGAAATAAATTTCAGCAACTCCCAAAGGAAACGTGCGGCCAACAATGGGAAAAGGAGGAAGCAATAAGCTAGCTTTTCTCCCAAGCTAGCTAGCTTGTTTCCAAAATCCCACGGCAAGAAGAAATCGGTCAAAACCATGGAGGGAAAGAGTAGCTAGCTAGCAAGCTAGCTCAAATCAAAGTCCACACGGCTGAGTAGAAACCAGGAGAAAAAATAGTTAGCTTGTTAGCCTTGGTTTCATGCTATAAGGAAAAGATAGTTAGCTATGGAGCTAACTAAGGCACAAACTAGTTAGCTCTTGAGCTAACTAGCCATGTAAGAAAGAATCCAACGGTTTCATAACCAGAAACATATTTAAAAATAGTTAGCTTATGAGTTGGCTATGAAAAGGTGTAAGAGGCCATGTAAAAAATAGTTAGCTTGTGAGCTAACTTAATTTTGAATTCATGCGGCTAGGATGAAAACACTTTAAAATAGTTAACTCATAAGTTAGCTAAGCCTATTCATGTCAAGAAATAGCTAACTCCCAAGCCATGAAAGCAATAAAGATAGTTAGCTTATAAGCTAACTCCCAAAGGGAATCATGAAAAGATGGTTAGCTTGTAAGCTAGCTTTCTCAAAAAATGCTACGGGAGATGGTTTCATGAAAAAGCATTCTTGACAACTAGCTAACTCATAAGTTAGCTATCCATAAAGGTGTGAGGCCATGACAAAAAGATAGTTAGCTTGTGAGCTAACTCTATTTTGAATTCATGCGGCTGATTGAAATTCAGTGGAGGGAAGTTAGCTTATGAGCTAACTAAGGCAAAGGTTTATTCTATCATGCATAAAGGTAGTTGACTTGTGAGCTAACTGGGACATGAAAAAGCTAATACCAAGCTAGCTAAGAAGAGAGGTTTTCATGTTACGTACCTTGGAATGAAGGAAGGAAGTTAGCTTGCAAGCTAACTCCTACAAAGCACCAAACGGCCAAGCATGAGGGCATGAACAAACAAGTTAGCTTGTGAGCTAACCTCAAGGGAAAAGTGACCAGCCATGCAAGGGGAAAGAGTTAGCTTCCCAGCTAACTTATAAAATAAAACACACGGCCAGCAAGAAAATAGCTAACTCCTAAGTGGCTAGCAAGGAAGGGAAGTTAGCTTCCCAGCTAACTCAATTCCCAATAAATTCGGCCAGCACAAGGAGTAAACTAAAATAGCTAACTAGCATGGAATGGAAGCTAGCTAGCAAAGCCATGCAATAAATTCAATAGATAGGCAAGTGAATTTTTATATTCTTCACAAGATAAAATAAACTTCATTGCATCATATGAAAAATTCTTGACAATTGTAAACATGAAGATACATGAAGATACTTGCAATATCATGGATTATCATAATTTATTTAGGCTTATATGTTTTGTAATCATCAAAATCAATTCAAGGGTCAACAATCTCCCCCTTTTTGATGATGACAAAAACTTACAAAACATTAAGCATAAATCATTCAGCATATATAATCAGCATTCAAAATATAATCTCCCCCTAAATATATTAATCTCCCCCTGAATATATGAAGTGATTCTTCTCCCCTAATTTTAATTTATGCACATTAGTCTTCTCCCCCTTTTTGTCATTGATCAAAAAGAAGTTGCAGAATATGCAATAATTCAACAATTTATAATAGCACAATTTATGAAGAAAAGATACAATATATCAAGCAGAAATTATAATTCAGTCATTTATAGAAAACATATTACAATACAAGGTTCATATGATAGAGATTACAAACATGACATCAAACATAGATTAAACATTCATAGAAACATATGACATGAAATATAGATTAAACATAGAATCATCAATCATCATCATCAGAAGATATGACTTTAGGTTGCTTGGAAGAGCCTTCAGGTCGAGTGGATGATCCGGGTACGTCATTAGGTTGAGAAGGCGGCGTCCAAAGATGAGAATGAGAGAATGAAGCTCCAGGGGCAGAAGCAGCAGCAAGACCAATCTGAATTTCCAGCAAATTGCTCATCTTCACGGTGGATGCATTCAGGTGGTCAAGAGCATTCGCGGCATCCTTCGTTGTGCTGTCATTGGTCCTCATCTGGTGTGTTACCCATTCAGCCTTGGTTACAACATCTTCAAACTGGGATTTCAATTGCTCAACGTCTTTCTTAATACAATCCACTGAAGTGTCGTTGTGAAAGAACACACGACTGTTGAGCACACCAACATCATGCACAAGTTGCTTCACAGTAGTTGTCATATGATTAAGAGTTTCAAACACAGAAGAAATATGGGGTACCAAGGTGAGGTCATTGTTGACGGAAGAGTTACTATCACTGGTACTCCTATTTGAAAGTGCAATGGAAAGATCATGAACAATTTGTTTGATTTGATCTTGACTAATCAAAACAGTAGGAAGGGGTGAGTTTTGATTTTGATTGGCATAATGAGTGGAAGATTCTGGAATGTCCGGATGATCATTAAGAAACGGGTTTGACTCATTCATAGCAGCTAAAAATTGATTAGGTTGATTGAAGTCGTAATTAAAGTAATTTGGAGGAGAACAAACTGGTGGAGGAGGATCAGATGGAATTAAGTTTGTAGGTTGAGAGATATTTTTATCAGCAGTTCTGGTTCTAATCTTGGTCCAAATGCCATTACGTTTGGCATAGTCCATACGGTGTAGGGAGTGTGCATTAAAAATGTCAGTGTGACGCAATGATGCACTAGTTTCTCCTTTGAGTTTCACATTGTGAAATTCAAATACGTAAGTGAGAAACATCCCGTATGGCAAGGCGGCTTTGGATCTACCTACAGCTTCTTTCATTATAACCATCATTAATTCTGGAAAGTCTAAAGGAGTTCCTTCTAATATGTTAAACATTAGTCCTATGTCCCTATCAGTTATGGCATTAAAGGAACCGGCACGAGGGGCAAATATCTTTAGCAATAATACTGTGTAGCAATCTATTCTCAACATTCCAACATGTTAGCATCAAGATTGTCTACATTAGCATTATCATCCTCTAAGCCCCAAAATAGAAGCAATTTTAAAGGTTAGGTGGCGAGTGGACAAGCTTTCATAGGAATGTGGGTAGTTAACTATAGTCAAGACACTATCAGATGGAATTAGATAATCAATACATTTCAATCAAGATGTCCAATCACAAACAAGTGTCACAAACATGATTACTTAATTAATTAGATGGATCAATCATTCCAAGTTCCATTCTTATTTCATAAAATTTTGATTCATCTAAAGGTTTAGTAAATATATCTGCGAGTTGTTTTTCAGTGTTTACAAATTCCAATACAATGTTGCCATCATTAACATGATCTCTAATAAAATGATGTCGGATTTCTATATGTTTTGTTCTAGAGTGTTGAATAGGATTTTTAGTTAGACAAATTGCACTAGTGTTATCACATTTTATTGGTATTCCCTTTTGTTTGATACCATAATCCTCTAGTTGCTGCTTAATCCACAAAATTTGAGCACAGCAACTTCCAGCTGCAATGTATTCGGCCTCGGCCGTAGACAATGCTACTGAAGTTTGCTTCTTGCTAAACCATGAGATTAAGTTAACACCTAGGAATTGGCAAGTTCCACTAGTTGATTTTCTGTCTAGTTTACATCCAGCAAAGTCTGAATCGGTGTATCCTATTAAGTCAATGCTAGATTGTCTGTCATACCAAAGTCCTAAGTTTTTAGTTCCATTTAAATATTTAAATATTCTTTTAACAGCAAGCAAGTGTGATTCTTTAGGATTAGCTTGATATCTGGCACACATGCAAACACTAAACAAGATATCAGGTCTACTGGCAGTTAAGTATAACAAAGATCCTATCATTCCTCTATAAAGTTTTAGATCTACAGATTTTTCAGAATTACAAGCATCAATTCTACAAGATGAGCTCATAGGGGTACCGATACTTTTAGATGTCTCCATGCCAAACTTTTTGATCATCTCCTTGATGTACTTGGATTGGCTTATGAAGATCCCGTCATTGCTTTGCTTGACTTGGAGTCCGAGAAAATAATTCAGTTCTCCCATCATACTCATCTCGAATTCTCCCTGCATAAGCTTAGCAAAATCTTTGCATAACGAGTCATTAGTGGCACCAAATATGATATCATCTACATAGATTTGAATAATTAAAATATCATCATTTTGTCTTTTAATAAATAAGGTTGTATCAACATTTCCTCGAATGAATTTATTACTAATCAAGAACTTGCTTAATCTTTCATACCAAGCCCGGGGAGCTTGCTTCAAACCATACAAAGCTTTGTTTAATTTAAATACGTGGTTTGGAAACAAGTGATTTTCAAAACCGGGTGGTTGTTCCACAAATACTTGTTCAGCAATATATCCATTTAAGAAAGCGCTTTTAACATCCATTTGATATAATTTAAAATTCATAAAGCAAGCAACAGCAAGAAGTAATCTGATAGCTTCTAATCTAGCAACAGGGGCATATGTTTCATCAAAATCAATTCCTTCTTCTTGATTATAACCCTTAGCTACTAGTCTTGCTTTATTTCTTATTATGTTACCATGTTCATCTAACTTATTTCTGAAAACCCATTTTGTTCCAATAATTTGATAATCATTAGGTCTTTCAATAAGTGTCCAAACATTATTTCTTTCAAATTGATTAAGTTCTTCATGCATTGCATTTAACCAATCAATATCATTCTTAGCTTCATCATAACATTTAGGTTCAATTTTAGAAACAAATGCTAAGTTATTATATGTATCTCTAAATGTCGATCTTGTCCTAATTCCATGAGATATTTCACCAATAATTTGATCTTTAGGGTGACTGTGAACATACCTCCATCCTCTTTCTAAGTCATCATTACCTTGTGAGGCTTCAGGTGGATTAGGATTGCTTTCTTCATTTACCTCTTGTGTATCTGATTCATCTTTGTCCTTCAAGGTGATGTCTTTGAGTTGATCTTCAATTTCATCTGCATCAACTATACCTTTTCTCTTCCTTAAGGGAAGATCATTAGTTTCATCAAATATCACATGAATAGATTCTTCAACTACCAATGTCTTTTTGTTAAAAACTCTAAAAGCTCTACTATGCAATGAATAACCAAGAAAAATTCCTTCGTCAGATTTCGCATCAAATTTATCAAGGTTTATTTTTCCGTTATTCAAAACAAAGCAGCGACATCCAAAGACATGAAAATAACCGATATTAGGTTTTCTACCTTTCCAAAGTTCATAAGGAGTCTTTTTCAAAACAGGTCTAATTAATGCACGATTTAAAACATAACATGCAGTGTTAATTGCTTCAGCCCAAAAATATTTTGGGAGATTGCTTTCACACAACATGGTACGAGCCATTTCTTCTAAAGTTCTGTTTTTCCTTTCTACTACTCCATTTTGTTGAGGTGTTCTGGGTGCAGAAAAATTATGTTCAATTCCATTTTCATTACAAAAATTTCAAAATATTGATTTTCAAATTCTTTTCCATGATCACTTCGTATCGATAAAACAGAAGAATTCTTTTCATTTGTAATTCTTTTAAATAATTTTTGAAATGATGGAAATGCTTCATCTTTACTGGCTAAGAATAAAACCCATGTAAAACGAGAGAAATCATCAATTATGACAAAACCATATCTTTTTCCTCCTAGACTAGTTGTTCTTGTAGGACCGAATAAATCCATGTGCAAGAGTTCTAAAGGTCTAGTGGTTGAAATCACATTTTTCGATTTAAAAGATACTCGAGTTTGTTTTCCAAATTGACAAGCATCACAGATTTTATCTTTTTCAAAAGAGAGTTTTGGCAAACCATTTACTAAATCCTTTTTGATTAGTTTAGATAATAGATCCATGCTTGCATGAGCTAGCCTACGATGCCATAACCAACTATTATCAGTTTTATTATTCATAGCAACTAGGCAATCAACATTTCTATCATTCAAATCATTTAAATCAACAATGTAGATATTACCATGCCTATGACCAACAAATTTCAGATTATCATTAGTAGGATTTTTAACAATGCATAAAGATGATTCAAATGTAACTTTAAATCCTTTATCACATAATTGACTGATACTTAGTAAATTATGCTTTAAACCTTTCACAAGTAAGACATTGTCAATAAAAGTATGAGGTGTGATACCTATTTTTCCAATGCCAATAATTTTTCCTTGGCCATTATCACCAAAAGTAACAACACCTCCATCTTTTGCCTCTAAAGTGATGAATTGAGACTCATCACCCGTCATGTGTCTTGAACACCCGCTATCCAAATACCATTGTCTTTTAGTTGCTCGGGTTGCAAGACACACCTGCATACACAATTTTAAGTTTTGCTCTTAGGTACCCAAGCTTTCTTGGGTCCTTTCGGGTTAGTCAAAATAGTTCCTTTTGGAACCCATATTTGTTTAACTTTGTGTGTGTGACAAGTATATGCTTTGTGTCCAAATTTACCACATTTAAAGCAAGTAATTCTAGTTGAATCATCAGCATGCACATAAATATTTTTCAAAAATTTTTGTCTTATAGTAGGATTGTATCCAAGACCAGCTCTATTGTAAACAGCCCTTTGACTATTTAATATCATTTCTAACTTTTCTGAACTCAAAGTAAATTTATCAATAATAGGTTTTAATTTACTAACTTCATTTTTCAAATCTTGGTTTTCCTTTAGTAAAGAATCATTGTTATTTGAAATTCTTTCTTTTTCAAGAGTAAGTTCCTTAATTTCATTTCTCAAGTCTTTATTCTTTGAACTTAATTTAGCAAAATCATCTACAAGTTCATAAAATGCACCATGCAATTCATCAAAAGTAAAGTCATCTAGAAAGCTAGGACTTACCTCATTTTCATCAGCCATGAAGCATACATTTGCAACTTCAGTCTTTTCTTCTTCTTCCGAACTTGTTGCTTCACTGTCACTCCATGTAGCCAACATAGCCTTCTTCTTTACTTTCTTAAAACCTTTCTTCAACAGTGGACATTCTGGTTTGATATGTCCAGGTTTCTTACATTCATAGCATATAAGAGGTTCACTCTTTTCTTTATCCTTGCTATGATCACCTTTAGTAAATATTTTTCTTTTTCCAAATCTTTTTCTTTTCATAAATTTCTTGAACTTTCTAGAGATGAGAGCCATATCATCATCTTTTTCACTTTCACTAGTTTCATCTTCACTTTCCTCACTTTGAACATTACCTTTTAATGCCATGGTCCTTCTCTTCTTTGAATCGTCTTCATCAATGTGTTGACGTTGTTGTAGTTCATGAGTCATCAAAGATCCGACCAATTCTTCAAGTGATAGATTGTTGAGGTCTTTTGCTTCTTGTATAGCTGTCACCTTGCTTCCCATGATCTAGGCAAAGATCTCAAAATTTTTCTTACAAGATCACTGTTAGCATAAGACTTACCCAAACTTTTTAAACCATTAATAATGTCGGTAAATCTAGTGAACATATCAGTGATATTTTCAGATGAATCCATTTTAAATAGTTCATACTTATGAACAAGCATATTAATTTTGGATTCCTTGACTTGGTTAGTACCCTCATGGGTAACTTCAAGTCTATTCCAAATCTCTTTAGCAGACATGCATGTAGATATACGATTAAACTCATTTGCATCAAGAGAACAATAAAGAACATTCATTGCTTTTGCATTTAATTGAGCTAATTTCTTATCTTGCTCATCCCATTCAGATTCAGGCTTTGCAATATCAATATTATCAATCTTAACAGTGGGTGTGTGAGGTCCATTAATTATGATTCCCCATAAATCATAATCAAGTGCTTGAATGAATATTTTCATTCGTGCTTTCCAATAAGTGTAATTTGTTCCATTGAACAAAGGTGGTCTATTAGTTGACTGTCCTTCGGTCAACATAGATCCCATTTGGATTACTACTGATCTTTAGCTCCAAGCTTATCAAAGCTATAGGAATCAAGAGCACGCTGCTCTGATACCACTTGTTGCCCAGACGTAGTAGCCCAAGAGGGGGGTGAATTGGGTATTTAAAAATTAATTCAATGGATGATATTGACTAACGCAGATATGTGCTTAATCAGAATTTAATTCGCAGCGGTGTAGTGGAGTGCACGAAATAGAAAATACACAGATCAATCAATCACAAACACAGCAAGGTTTATAGTGGTTCGGTGCCAAACTCGGCTCCTACATCCACTCCCCAAAAACCTTTGGGAATTTCACTAATCGTATCACAACGATTACAACCCCTAGCCTTCCCCGGCTAGTCCTCTTGTTTTCACGGCACAAGGCAGCCAAATCCCCTAGCCTTCCCGGCTAGTCCTCTTGTTTTCACGGCACAAGGCAGCCAAATCCCCTAGCCTTCCCGGCTAGTCCTCTTGTTTTAACTGGCACAAGGAAGCCAATCCCCTAGCCTTCCCGGCTAGTCCTCTTGTTTAATGGTACAAGGAAACCAATCAAGAAACTAGGGTTATCTCTAACCCTAATACAAGATTTATCAAAAATAGACAGCTCCTAATTTGAGCAAATATTCAAAGATAAACTTTACAACTTTTTGAAGCAATACTTCAGCAGCAAATGTTGATTTTCGAAGTAGCTGAAATTTGAACTTGCTTCACCGGATCTGGACGACTTGAGCAAGGGTTGGAGGATGCAACTTCGCAGCACAATATCTTGCTCTTCAAGGATCCGAAAAATATCTTGCAATAAGCACTCTCTTTTGATTTCTTTTCTCTCTTTTGTGTTCTTGATATGTCAAAAGATATAATTTCGTCAAGGATTTCTTCTGAACATCCCTATTTAAACCATTCAAAAAACTATCCGTTAGATTCATTGGTAAAATAGAGGAAAGGAAAAACGGGAAGAAATAAAACCGTTTGAAATATTTTCCCAAATGATGAAAGCATTAAATCCATTGCTAATGAAGGATTCCTGTCCATAACAAAAAGAAAATGGTCAGCATTCATCAAAGTAGTAAAGAGAGAGAGAGAGCATTAAATGAGAGAGAGAGGAGAAAGCTGAAATAAATTTCAGCAACTCCCAAAGGAAACGTGCGGCCAACAATGGGAAAAGGAGGAAGCAATAAGCTAGCTTTTCTCCCAAGCTAGCTAGCTTGTTTCCAAAATCCCACGGCAAGAAGAAATCGGTCAAAACCATGGAGGGAAAGAGTAGCTAGCTAGCAAGCTAGCTCAAATCAAAGTCCACACGGCTGAGTAGAAACCAGGAGAAAAAATAGTTAGCTGTTAGCCTTGGTTTCATGCTATAAGGAAAAGATAGTTAGCTATGGAGCTAACTAAGGCACAAACTAGTTAGCTCTTGAGCTAACTAGCCATGTAAGAAAGAATCCAACGGTTTCATAACCAGAAACATATTTAAAAATAGTTAGCTTATGAGTTGGCTATGAAAAGGTGTAAGAGGCCATGTAAAAAATAGTTAGCTTGTGAGCTAACTTAATTTTGAATTCATGCGGCTAGGATGAAAACACTTTAAAAATAGTTAACTCATAAGTTAGCTAAGCCTATTCATGTCAAGAAATAGCTAACTCCCAAGCCATGAAAGCAATAAAGATAGTTAGCTTATAAGCTAACTCCCAAAGGGAATCATGAAAAGATGGTTAGCTTGTAAGCTAGCTTTCTCAAAAAATGCTACGGGAGATGGTTTCATGAAAAAGCATTCTTGACAACTAGCTAACTCATAAGTTAGCTATCCATAAAGGTGTGAGGCCATGACAAAAAGATAGTTAGCTTATGAGCTAACTCTATTTTGAATTCATGCGGCTGATATGAAATTCAGTGGAGGGAAGTTAGCTTATGAGCTAACTAAGGCAAAGGTTTATTCTATCATGCATAAAGGTAGTTGACTTGTGAGCTAACTGGGACATGAAAAAGCTAATACCAAGCTAGCTAAGAAGAGAGGTTTTCATGTTACGTACCTTGGAATGAAGGAAGGAAGTTAGCTTGCAAGCTAACTCCTACAAAGCACCAAACGGCCAAGCATGAGGGCATGAACAAACAAGTTAGCTTGTGAGCTAACCTCAAGGGAAAAGTGACCAGCCATGCAAGGGGAAAGAGTTAGCTTCCCAGCTAACTTATAAAATAAAACACACGGCCAGCAAGAAAATAGCTAACTCCTAAGTGGCTAGCAAGGAAGGGAAGTTAGCTTCCCAGCTAACTCAATTCCCAATAAATTCGGCCAGCACAAGGAGTAAACTAAAATAGCTAACTAGCATGGAATGGAAGCTAGCTAGCAAAGCCATGCAATAAATTCAATAGATAGGCAAGTGAATTTTTATATTCTTCACAAGATAAAATAAACTTCATTGCATCATATGAAAAATTCTTGACAATTGTAAACATGAAGATACATGAAGATACTTGCAATATCATGGATTATCATAATTTATTTAGGCTTGATATGTTTTGTAATCATCAAAATCAATTCAAGGGTCAACAGACTTATTTTACACTCTGGTTTTGTTTTGGATTTGGAAAAGATATTTTATATTCCAAGTTTCTCTAGAAATTTGATTTCAGTGTCAAGGCTTGTACCAGCAGGATACTCCTTTAATTTTAATAAAAGGTCTATTCACATGGGAATGGTACATTATCTGATAATCTTTTCCAAATTAATTTGAAAAATAATACCACCTATAATGTGATGCACGCCCAAACTGGTATGAAAAGATGTGTTATGAATGAGAATTCCTCTATTTTGTGGCATCGGAGATTAGGTCATATCTCCATTGAGAGAATTAAAAGATTAGTAAAAGATGGAGTACTTGATACTCTTGATTTTACTGATTTTGTCACTTGTGTGAACTGCATAAAGGGAAAGCAAACCAATAAGTCCAAGAAAGATGCCAAGAGAAGTTCAAAAGTACCGAAGATCATACATACGGATATCTGTAGTCCAGATATGGACTTGTATGGTCAGAGATACTTTATCTCATTTATTGATGACTATTCACGATATATGTATCTCTAACTGCTTTATAATAAGAATGAAGTATTAGATGCCTTTAAGATATTTAAGGTAGAAGTAGAGAAACAATGCGGTAAGCAAATTAAAATCGTGAGGTCAGATAGAGGTGGAGAATATTATGGTAGATATACTAAAATGAACAAGCATCTGGTCCGTTTGCTCGGTTTCTTGAAGAAAATGGAATTGTTGCACAATACACCATGCCAGGGTCTCCTGACCAAAACGGTGTAGCTAAAAGGAGAAACCAAAAATTATTGGACATGGTAAGGAGCATGATTGTCAGCTCCAACTTACCTAAATCCTTATGGACTGAAGCTCTTAAAATTGCTGCGTATATATTAAATCGGGTTCCAACCAAGGCTGTTTCCAAAATGCCATTTGAGTTATTTAAAGGTTGGAAACCAAGTTTGCAATATATACATGTTTGGGGATGCCCATATGAAGTAAGAGTTTATAATCCACAAGAAAAGAAACTAGACCCAAGGACTATTAGTGGATATTTTATTGGATATACTGAGAAGTCCAAGGGTTATAGATTTTATTGTCCATCTCACAGCACTAAGATTGTGGAATCAAGAAATGCAAAATTTCTTGAGAATGACTTGATCAGTGGGAGTGATCAATCTCAGTATTTGGCTTCTTCTGAGAAAGATCATTCAGATATTCCAGCTTCCACTTCAAGTGAGGGATTGGTTATTATTTATAGCACTCCTCACACTCAATTAAGTGCTCAACAACCAGTCATTGAGATTTTATAAGCTGATGGTAATCTAGAAGATCATGTTGTTCATCAACAATCAGTTGTGCAAGATACTCCTCAAGAGGTCATTGATACAACATTAAGAAGATCAACTAGAATAAAGAAATCAGCAATTCCTAGTGATAATATTGTGTATCTACATGAATCTGACTATGACATTGGAGCCGAAAATGATCCTGAAACATTTTCACAAGCCATGAGTTCTAAGGAATCAAACTTGTGGTACAATTAAATGAAGGACGAGATGGAATCTATGGCATCTAATCGAGTCTGGGATCTTGTTGAGTTGCCTGATGGTGTAAAAGCCATTGGATGTAGATGGGTCTTTAAAATAAAGAAAGACTCATAAGGCAACATTGAGAGATATAAAGCAAGACTCGTTGCCAAAGGATTCACTCAGAGGGAAGGAATCGACTACACAAAGACATTTTCTTCTGTATCCAAGAAAGATTCTCTCCAAATAATTATGGCATTGGTAGCTCATTTTGATTTTGAGTTACATCAAATGGATGTGAAGACCGCATTCCTTAATGGAGATCTAAAGGAAGAGGTTTACATGAAACAGCCTGAAGGATTTTCCTCTGGTGATGGTGAGCATTTGGTTTGCAAGCTTAAGAAATCCATATATGGATTGAAACAAGCCTCATGTCAGTGGTATTTAAAATTTCATGATGTGATCTCTTTCTTTGGTTTTGAAGAGAACATCATGGATCAATGTATATACTAGAAGGTTAGTGGGAGCAAAATTTGTTTCTTGGTCCTACATGTGGATGACATTCTACTTGCAACCAATGATAAAGGGTTGCTATATGAGGTGAAACAATTTCTCTCCAAAAATTTTGATATGAAAGATATGGGTGAGGCATCTTATGTCATTGGCATTAAGATCCATAGAGAAAGATCTCGAGGCATTTTAGGATTATCTCAAGAAACTTATATCAATAAAGTCTTGGAAAAATTTTAGATGAAAAATTATTCACCAAGTGTTGCACCTATAGTGAAGGGTGACAACTTCGCTTTGAACCAATGCCATAAAAATGAGCTTGAACGGGAACAGATGCACAACATTCCATATGCTTCACCTGTCGGAAGCCTAATGTATGCTCAGGTTTGCACAAGACCTGACATTGCATTTGCAGTAGGAATGTTGGGAAGATAAAAAGGTCATGAGGTATCTTCAAGGGACCAAGGACTACATGCTCATGTATAGACGAACTGATCATTTGGAGATAGAGGGCTACTCAGATTCGGACTTTGCTGGCTGCGTTGATTCTCGGAAATCAACATCAGGATTTATATTTATGTTAGCTGGTGGAGCCATATCATGGAGGAGTGCAAAGCAGACTTTGACTGCTACCTCTACTATGGAAGCGGAATTCATTGCTTATTTTGAGGCTACATCGCAAGGTGTATGGTTAAAGAGTTTCATCTCAGGGCTTAGAATTGTTGACTCTATTGCTAGGCCAATTAAACTGTATTGTAACAATTCAGCTGCTGTATTTTTGGCTAAAAACCATAAGAGTGGTAGTCGAAGTAAACATATCAACATTAAGTATTTAGCCATAAGAGAACGTGTTAAAGAAAACAAAGTGGTCATAGAACACGTTAGCACTGAATTGATGATAGCTGATCCTTTGACTAAAGGCATACCAATTAAGAATTTTAAGGATCATATGGAATGAATGGGAGTTGGTTCCATGATATAATTGCATGGATAACAGTTTGTACAAAGAAACTCTTATTTCATTTATTTGTTTATTTCTCATTCAGGTGTACACATTATTTGACTTTTGAGAAATGACAAACCTTTCTTTTGGACTCTGAATAAACATATGGTTTATTCATTATGTTATGCTGTCACATTTGGAATAGTGGTAAAGAAATTGAATGCATTGTAATACATAGAAGATAATACTCAATTATAGAGGGCCTATTGCTATGATTCATGTATTTAGTTTCTTGTTCAGTGTTGATAAAATATACGGACCAAGTGGAAGAATGTAATAACCCATCGCAATAGATGGTACTATTTTTATTAAGATTGTTTCCACTAATTAATAAGTGATAACTAGCCCCTTAAATGTTAAACGTCTGCTTTGATGGGAGCAGGCGGTGGAAGGGATTTGAGGAATCTCTTTAAATAGAGATCCCTTCTAAGGCTTTCAATAACATAAGGTTATTGAAAGAAAAACCAAAAACAAGCAGAGGCATTGGGTCCCTGATCAAGAGCATATCATGAGGGCATACACCATCAGAGTGCGATAGCTCATTGATTGGAAGCACTCAATCAAGGTTCCCTAAGAGGAAGATCAAGATCCATCGAGAGAGGAAGATCAAGATCCATCAAGAGGAGGAAAATCAAGATCCATCGAGAAGAAGATCAAGATCCATCGAGAGGAGGAAGATCAAGATTCATTGAGAGGAAGATCGAGATCCTGATTCAGATCTTCTAGAGGTAGATCGAAAGCAATGGCTGAAGGTAATAAAAAAGATCCTAACTATTAACTCTATGCAATATTGTGTAGATTGTTAATAGTTTTCTTACACATGATTCTAGAAATTTACGTCTTTATCTTTCAATATTTTCCCTAATTAAACAATAGAAAGTTGGTTTTCTTTTATTAAAAACAAAAAGTTACGTGACTTGGAAAAGGACCATGGTTTCCGAAATTTGTTTGAATACACGGCCGAGTAATGCTTGACTCATTAAATGGATGGGTACAGACAACGGGTGCCTTAAATGTCTATTTATTTAATACATCATGATGAGGGGTAAAATCGTCATCGCATTGTTCACCGTTCACATTGACGATTGGGTCGCGCCCAGTCCAAATGCCCTGCTTGCCAACTGGCCTGTTGGCGCGACATTCTAGCAACAAGAGTCTCCTCATAATGAAGGAAGAGAACAAGAGAGAAAAAAGGGCCACTTCACGTGCGTGGGTTCTCCCAAGGGCCCCCTCATTAATATCCGGAAGTCAAATCAATAGGCTGGAGCATTTAATGGTGCAAAAACGGTCATAATGACTTAGCCAGAATTTAATGGAATAAAAAGAGAAGAGAAAGTATAGTTCGGCCAACATGCCTCGGCAAATATAGTTCGGCTAACATGCCTCGGCAAATATAGTTCGGCTAACATGCCTCGACAAATATACTTCGGCCTAACATGCCTCGGCAAATATGGTTCGGCCAATATAGTTCGGCAAATATATTTAGGCCAACATGCCTCGGCATATATACTTCGGCCTAACATGCCTCGGTAAATATGCTTCGGCCAACATACCTCGGAACTCTAGCTCGGTTTCTGCAATCGCGCTATGACCTTCGCACCAACGCAATTATGGCCTCATAAAGGCCATGTGCATTTACATGCTTTAAGGCATTTAATGCCTTATCTCCTTGCATTTATGGCTGCAACGTTGCCCGGCACTTTTTGTGTAAAGAAGGATGGCGTCATAAAGCCGAGACAAAGAGTTCGCTTCACAGAAGTCCGACTCGGCCAACCACATTGTACTTCGGCAGGTTCGGCCAACCTTATGCCTTGGTAACCCGAGCTATTCTTATGCCACTGCCGTCAAGGCCAGACCATTCCTCGGCCATTCGATCCGAGTTACTTCAGACCTCTACGGAATCTGGCGGGAGAGTTCAAATTTACTGTAACAGAATAAGATTCCAAACAAGGAATCATGCCAAGACGTGGCCTAGGACCTACAATAGTGGCCTAGGGACCACACGGCCATTGAGTCTCGATCCATCGGCCAGCTCTCCCCACCTCCCAGCCGTCGATCCTCTAACTAACCAGATATGGATCCTACCGGCCCTGTAACAACCTGATTCGAATCCGTTTCGAATCCCAACAACTTTCAGACCTCATCCAGAGCACGTCCAAAATGTCAGGTGACCGCCTATAAATACTACCACCCTCAAGCCTCTCAGGTACGGCTATTCTATGCCCATTTTTCATTCGCAGTTCTCACACTCCGCCATGAAAGCTCCCACGAGAGCTCGGAGGAACTCTTTCTAGGGATCCTTCTCCCTATATTTGTTGATTGCTGGTCTCCACTGACTTGGGTGCCGGAGGGTCTTCCGCAGAGGGCCATCCCCAACGCCTCTTGCATGAGGACTGTCTTGCAGGTCCGCCTAGGAGGGAGCCCACGCTGCAGCCCGATCGCGCCCGAGTCGGAGAACAGATTTTAGCGGCAACACATCATATGTGCAAAAATTATACTCTCAGGTCAGGACCATTTTCTTGTTCTAATGGCATTCTCCATCATGCTCTCCACTTTTGACAAGTAAACACTACTCTTTTGAACAACGAGTACCGTCAAAGTTCTTTTCTCTTTTTCTAGAAGTTGATTTTATTCTAAACACTATTGATCCATAACTTGGCAGTAGTTCTACCCAACCTATTGAAATAGAGGGAAATAAAGATGATTAAGCTAGTTTCATACACTAGTCTTCTTTGATGTTTACATGGACCAAAGACTTGAAAAAACTGCGGCCTTCTTTAAAGTGATGAGACCCACATGAAACTAGCTACTTACATTGACATTCTACCCAACCTACCAATTGAAATAGAGAAAAATAAAGATGATTAAATTGGTTTCATACACTAGTCTTCTTTGATGTTTACATGGACCAAAGATTTGGAAAAACCGCTTACCACCTACCTCGCGCATAGAATTATGGCTATAAGCCATGCCGTTTCCTTTTGTTTTCATGTTCAAATACATTAGGCTTAAAATACTATGCATGGACATATTACTAGTTTTTTTTTTCTTGTCTTGTCTTGGACGTAGATGAGATGGTAACAATGACAATTTACTGTCGTTTAAACTCCTCTTCCTTTGATATTACAATAAATTAATTCTTATCCACAATGACAATTTACTTAGACAGATATAAGATGAGGTTTGCACCACAAAAACTCCTTCAGGAGTGAGATCCAATTCTCAAATTCACTTGCTAGGTCCTCTATTTCAATTTTAATAATTATTTCTAGGTTGAAGTCAATGCCGAATCTCTTTTTGCGTTGACTTATCCAACGACTCATATTTGTACGAACTATCATGACCAATGACTCATATTTTCATACCATCTTTTTTTCTTTATAATTTTATAAAAATTGCTTGATTCATCTAGAGAATTAAAAATGCACCATTAATGCAAAGCCACATGAATAATCATAAATAATCAAGATTTGCATCAATAAAGAGATACAAAAAGTCCACATGCTTTGATGATTGGACTATTGTAAGCAACATAGATTTTATCCTATAATTTTAAGTTTTAGATGTATATAATATATTTTTAGATATTTTATATGTATATCTTTGTGAATATATGCCTAAAGTTATGTGTATATTTTGATAAATTCCTCATTTGTATATATCCTTATATTTTTTTTTTCATTTTACATGCATATATTTATAAATATCTCAAATGAACTATATATCATCATAAATTTATTATCTATGTATACTCTTATAAGTTATTTCTTTTACATCTCTTTTCTTATATGAAATGAAATGAGTTAAAAGGCTATATGCAAGTAGAAAATTTAGAGTATATATAAATGATTTCCAATATTTACAAGAACGACTTGCAAAAGAAAATAACTATAATTAGGGTATTGGTGTGAAAAGCAAAGTTGCGATGTCATTGGCAGAACTTTATTTATTTATAAGGATAAATATGTAAAATAATTATATTTAACAAAAATAACTATTTAATTAATTTTAAAATTTAAGATGTTAGGAAAGAGGCCAGCAGTTTATATTATGCTTAATATTATTATACTCTGTGGCTGTTGAAATAATTTCTGTACCTCATAAATGATTAGAATAATTTAAGAAAGTTTTGGAGGGATGAGGACCAAAGACGATATATATATATATATATATATATATATATATATATATATATTCTGGATGAGAAACGGAAGACTTGACAAAGAGTGGAATATATTGTTGTTTATTAAAAAAAACAGAAGAGAGAACTAAAAGATTAAGTTTCGTGCACTGAGGCCCAGGAAAGAAAACTTAATATTTCTTTTTGTGACGAGGGGGCAGTTTTTTTTTGTTATTATTTCGGAACTGACGGTTAGGCTGGCGTGGTGACAGAGCATTTGATCTCAAACGCATCATTGCCATATGAGAGAGAGATAATTATTAATTAATAGTATTTTTTGTTATTAATTTTCTCTTTTGCCAATAGAGAGAAAGAGGACTTGATTAAGCGAGGGAAGCAATTTTCAGGAAGCCGAAGGTCCTACTGAAGAAAATATTCAGCATATAAATTTCTTTCACTCGTCACATACAATTTCTTAAGAAAATCAAGAGAATCTGTACACTTGCGTACGCATCAATCCGATTCATTGGCTTGACGACTCAGTTGATTGTGAAGCTCGGGCTTTGCATATAACAAAATAACATTAGGTCAATGTTTCATATAGCTGCCCTTGGACAACCAAATAATGAGAATAAATTCAAATATTAGATAAGTTACCCCACAAACACGGTGGATATCTTTCAAATATCTTGTTCTGATGTTGCCTGGCAGAATTGATTGAAGATAGACTTCGTGGCCTAAATTTAGTAGTCCTTTCCTTTTGGTAAGAAGTAAATAATCAGGTTAGGATGATCAAGCTTCTTGTATTTGTTGATCTTCTTTGAAGCGATAAGACTTGCCATGTATAATTCCAAGCTTTAACTAGAGGGTTAAGGTGACCAAGCTTGTTGTATTTCTTGGTATTCTCTGAAGTGATGAGACCTAGATAATTCTAAGCTTAACTAGAGGTTGGGGGTGACCAAGCTTCTTGTATTTCTTGGCCTTCTCTGAAGTGATGAAACCTATCCTAAATAATTCCAAGCTTAACTAGAGGGTTGGGGTGACCAAGCTTCTTATATTTCTTGATCTTCTCTAAAGTGGTGAGACCTACCCTAAATAATTTCAAGCTTAACTACACGGTTGGGGCAGCTAAGCTTCTTATATTTTTTTTGACCTTTTTTGAAGCGATGAGATCTACCCTAGATAATTCCAAGCTTAATTAAAGGATTGGGGTGACCAAGCTTCTAGTGTTTCTTAGTATTCTCTAAAGTGATGAGACCTACCCGAGATAATTTCTAACTTAATTAGAGGGTTAGGATGATCAGACTTTTTGTATTTCTTGGTCTTCTATAAAGTGATAAAATCTATCCTAAATAATTCTAAGCTTAACTAAAGGGTTGAGATGACTAGACTTTTGTATTTCTTGACCTTCTTTAAAGTGATGAGACCCATATGAAACTAGCTACTTGTAGTGATATTCTACCCAACCTAGCTACCATTGAAATAGAGGGAAATAAAGATGATTAAGCTAGTTTCATACACTAGTCTTCTTTGATGTTTACATGGACCAAAGACTTGGAAAAAGCTGCTTACCACCTACCACGCGCATAGAATTATGACTCTAAGCCATGCCGTTTCCTCGTTACAAGAAATATGACTTTTGCCTATGATTTTTTTTCGTAGGAAAAGATAGAAAAATCGTAGGAAAAACCTTTCCCTATGATTTTTGAACTTTTCCCTACGAAAAAAAAAATCGTAGGCAAAGATGCGTCGGGAAAGCCTTTGCCTACGACTTTCAAAATCGTAGGCAAAGATCAGAACTTTTCCCTACGAACTTTTTCATAAGGAAAAGTTCATATTTCGTAGGGAAAAAGTACTAAATTTTGAAATGTAAATTTGAATTTTAAAAACTTTTACCTACGAAGATAAAAAATCATAGAAAAAAATTAAAAAATATATTTTTTATCCACATCTTTCCCTACGATTTTCTTAAAATCGTAAGGAAAAGTTAGGTAATAATATTTTTTAATAATTTCTTTCCCTACGAGAAACCCTAAAATCATAGGGAAAAATCAAAAAAAAATTTATTCACATCTTTCCCTACGAAAATTCTTAAAATCGTAGGGAAAAGTTGGCTAATAATTATTTTGAATGATTTCTTTCCCTACGAAATACCCCAAAATCGTAGGCAAAAATCAAAAAATAATTTTTTATCCACATCTTTCCCTACGAAATTTCTTAAAATTATAGGAAAAAGTTGGCTAATAAAATTTTTTAATGATTTCTTTCCCTACGAAAAACCCCAAAATCATAGGGAAAAATTAAAAAAAAATTAATCCACATCTTTCCCTACAATTTTTTTAAAATCGTAGGAAAAAATTGGCTAGTAATAATTTTTAATGATTTCTTTCCCTACGAAAAACCCCAAATCGTAGGAAAAAATAATTTTTAATAATTTTTTAAAAAATTATTTTTTTAAATTATTTTTACATAATTTTTTCTTTTTTTCCTATGAAATATATCTAAAATCATATAGAAAAGACATATTTATTTTATTTTAAATTATTTAATATTTTAAGTAGGCATAACATTTGAACGTTAGTAAGCAGAAACTCGACTGTAGATGCGAACAGTGGTAATTCAGCTCTTGAGCCTCTCCATTTTATACAACCATTACTGCCACCCACAAACATACCAGCAAGAACTGGAAAAGTAATACACTAACTTGCCACTCAGGTTCATTTACTGGGAAGAGTTGCAGAGACCCAATAAGCAACAACCATGAAAGCATAGCGAATATCACCATCATATGTAAATGCCACATGAGGCCCCAAATATAAACAAGCAAATTACTAACTGAAAAATGCATCTTTAATGGTTCATAATCCATGAAAACATAATGAGGTTCCACCTAATATGTCAGTGCAAAATCCAGTAATATAAAAGGTCCTGCAACCAGTGATAAGTAAAGAAAAAGGAAAACAATCTTCACTCCTAGACAGTCAGTTAATCGTAATAACTAGAGATTCTAAAACAGGTAAACTATGTCAATTGTCCTTCATCACTAACTTCCAAACTCTAGCAGCAAAATGGAGAAAGACTCATAATACAAATCATAAGCCCTCGGTACACAATATGAATGATGATCTATAATTCAAAAGAATGACATTCTCATAATCTGCATTCCTCTCAGTTGACTGCAACCTCAGTTGACAAGTAGGTGGGATGGAGAGACTCTTGACCACCTACTTTCTTCTTGGAGACCTTCAGGACTTCAACTGCTTCTTCCACTTTCGCAACCAATGATTCTGGCGACTCCAACAGCAAAAGCAATTCAGAATTGTCCATCTCCAACAGCATTCCAGTAATTTTAGCAGCAAGATCAAACTAAACAATACAAAAGAAAACAAGTTAATGCCAAAATTTGAGGCAACATGAATGTTATTCATGAAAACACAAGCCGGATAAAGCATCAAATTATTCATTGAAACAAAGAGCAACAGAACACCACCTTAAGCCTTTCAACCAAGGGGAAGAGGCATTCACCAACCATCTGTTTTTGCTGCTGTGGGGTAGCAGCAGCAAGCAGGCAGTAGTCCTATTTGTGGGTTGTTTAACATGCATCAACAAATGAATTAAGATTCCAACCAAACTAAGTGATAGCCCAAGCTAAGTGTAACTTGATAGACCTCTGCACAACTAATTTGTCAAATCTATGGGGCAAGGAAAAGAAGAAGGTAGGGAGAGCAAACCCACCTATTGCTGGCCTACATTGCTCAAGAGTGGGGAGAAGAGGAATAGAAACAGACGCTACAAGCCCATTGATATTAGCTGTGGAAGAAATGGGAGAACTTGTAAATTATTTTCCAAAAATTCCTTTGAACAAATTAGAGAGAGGAGTATAGATAGAGAGAGACAACAATGTGAAAAGTTTACCTATTGTTTGCTGGCTTCTCATATGAAGAGTGAGCTGGGGCGCAGAGCTGGAGGCTGCAAACCAAACAAAATACAAAAGAACAAAATATTAAAGGTTAGCTTGTTCCGGTTCATCATTCCGGCCTCAAGGTTCAATTGGTTAGCAATACACAGACCAAAGGGGAGGAAAAGGATTTAGATTCCGAGTAAAAGCTAAGACAAATGCGGGAAATCTTTAATTAAACAGACAAAATTTCATATTAAAAAAAAACAAGAGATGAACTAATGCGAATCCAATAAAAAAATGATTTTTATAATTTAGAAAAAAAAAATGAGGTGAGATTGGAGACCCGGGGGAGATCCTGGGCAGCATCAAGGGTGGACTGGAGCTAGAGAACATCAGCCCGAGAGAGAGGCTTCAAGATGGGGACGTCCTGGACAACAGCAGAGCGCAGGTCTTTAGTCTCGAAGGTGAGGAACGGCGCTGCATTGTGAGACCCGACGGGGAGCTTCTTGATAAGCTTTATCTGAATGGCAGCCGTGTCATCCCCAGCCTGGGACTGGATTGTGACAGCACTGGGGAGGGCGCGGTGGAGGAGGGCAACATCGATGGCGAAGGCGATGCGATCGGCGTTCTAACTGGAGATTCGGTAGTCCCGGAAGAGGCAGTCCTTCCTTAATTGGGCGACGGACTGGATGCCATCGCCGCCAAGGAGGTTGTGGAGGAACATGGCATGGTCGGGCGTCAGGTAGACATGGCAGATGCGGCCGAGCTTGTCAAGGACCGGGAGAAAGCCTAAGAATGAGAGAGGCAGAGAGGGGAGGTTAGATGTTTGAGGAAATGAAAAAGAGAAGGGGAAGGGATAGCAGGGAGCTCACGCTTGTCAAGGAGGTTGACGCCATCATGGGTGACGAAGGCTTTGAACTTCATCTCTTTTTGGCTTCAACTTTGCAGCATCTGTTTGTTGATGGGCAAGGAAGTGGGCTTTTTTCATCAGCGATGATGACGACCTCGCCGGTGGCGGGCTCCTCCCACGCGTTCCAGAGGTGGAAACCAAGGGCGACGGCGACGGTGACGAAGACAAGGGCGATGGTCGAGAGGGAGAGAAGGAAGAAGAGGAGGAGGGCGAGGAGGTCGCGGAGGAGGCGGCGGCCGTACTGGTAGGAGATCGGGGGGTACTGGTTGTCATCGTCGTTGGGGTCCGGCGGAGGGCAGCGGGGTCGGTGGAGGAGAGGAGGGGCTGGGCGGAAATCGGGAGTTTGGGCAGAGGCGGAAGAGAGGGAGTTAGGGCACAGGCGGAGGAGTTAGGGCAGAGGCGGAAGAGAGGGATTTCGGCAACAGTGACGGAAGTCGGGTGTTAAGTGTTTTTTTTTCCTTTCCCTGCGATTTAATTAAACTCGTAGAGAAAGACTTATCATGAAAAAATTTTGGTGGATGCTTTTGCCTCCATAAAAAATCAAAAATTTCAAACATTTCCCTATGATTTTCACTCTGGAAAGCTCTGGACCTTTTTCTACAATTTTTATTAAAATTGTAGGGAAAAGGCTTTTAAAGAAAATATTTTCAAGTGATTTTGCCTCCAAAATAAAATAACTTTATTAAAAAAAGCTTCTTAAAATCATTTCTTATTATATAAAAGAAATAAAAAAATAACAATAGTTATCAAATATATTTTTGTTATCAAAATTATAAAAAATAAAATTAATGATGATAATCAACTATATTTTTATTATAAATTTTAAAAATAAAAATAAAAATTATATTTTATTTTTAAAAGAAATGACAATCATCCCAAACTACAGTCTTAGATGGATGTTCTACATTCTAACCACACGGACGTCAAGGAAGTTTTACTGAACGCAGTAATAATAAGCATGCCCAGTCATTTCCATTTTGTTAGCCACTCAGATAATTGCAGGCAACATCACTATAAGAAAAAAATAATTGCATATAGAATATGGCCCAACTGGATCCATCCAAATCGATTTCAATAGCAGCATGATCAAAACCGGATCTGAGACCCCGCGAAGCTGGATGCCGGGGTTTTGCACCATCGGGCCTTGGAAGCTGGGATTTGGGATGGAGTACTAAGGGATAGGAGGGGCACCCAAGGGCCAGAACAAAGGGGCGAAGGTCGGAATCGACTGAGGTGGCGGTGTCACAACAGTGGGGTTCGGATTGAAGTTGGGTTTAGGATTAGTATTCAGAGGTGGATTGAGGTTAGGGTTTTCGGCGATGGCGGCGAAAGGAAGAGTGGAGGAAGGAGGGAGAAGAGAGGAAGGATCTTGGGAGACCAATTGGGGGCTTTTGGGCATTGTGGTTTTGGCGAGGCCCTGGCCTAAGTCCTTCACTAGGAAAGGATCAGGTAAGCTCTGGATTGGGAGCTCTCGGACGAAGGGAGGCTGTATGAGGAAAGTTGAGAAGAATCGAAAAGGACCATCAGGGGGTAGGAAAAGTCTTTGTACAGCGGAATCTGGTGCGAGCAAGTGTGCCATGGCTCATTGGAATGCGACACCCCCTGCATGCATGCTCGCATGAATTCTGGTGCACAAAGCATGCAAAGGGCATGCGCATTGGCCACACGCCAGTGCGAGCATGCGTACCATGGCTCATCGGGCTGCGGAGCCCTTTCATGCGCACGGCCAATGCACATGCCCTGTACATGCTTTGTGCACCGAAGTCCGATGTACAAAGACTTTTCTTAGGGGGTTAGGTTTAGGGAGCTTTTCCTCTGGATCTTTGTCTATGATTTTTATGAATGTCATAGGCAAATGAAATCTTTGCCTACGATTTTTAGTTTATCATAGCCATTTTCATTTGTCAGCCACTCAGATAATTACGGGCAACATCACTATAAGGAAAAAAATAATTGCATATAGAATATAGTCCAACTGGACCCATCCAGATTAATTTTAATGGCAGCATGATCAAAACCAGATCTGAGACCCCATGAGGTTGGATGCCGAGGTTTTGCACCATTGGGCCTTGGAAGCTGGGATTTTGGATGGAGTATTATGGGATGGGAGGGGCATCCAACAGCCGGAACGAAGGGGTAAAGGCCGAAATCGACTGAGGCGGCGGGTGGGGTTTGGACTGAAGTTGAGGTTAGGATTAGTATTCGAAGGTGGATTGAGGTTAGGGTTTTTAGCGATGACAGCAGAAGGAAGAGTGGAGGAAGGAGGGGAAAGAGAGGAAGGATCTTGGGAAACCAATTGGAGGCTTTCGAGCATTGTGGCTTTGGCGAGGCCTTGGCCTAAGTCCTTCATTGGGAAAGGATTAGGTAAGCTCTGGATTGGGAGCTCACGGACGAAGGGAGGCGTAACGAGGGAAGTTGTGAATAATCGAAAAGGACCATGATACGAAAAGTCTTTGTACAATAGACTCCGATGCACAAAGCACGCAACAGGCTCGGGTAATGGGCCCCGACCACCTCATCTGCAGCATTGAATTGAATTTAATTAAATTCAATCAACCGTCCTAAAGATCGATAGCAATAATTCACAAATGATATCCCTTCGTTTGCTGCATTGACTGCATTTGATTTCTAACAACATTTTTTTCTTTATTTTATAAAAAATAGATTTCATTTCTATTTTTATCTTTACAAATTACGTTAAATAGAAATAAAAATTACTTTTTTATTTCTTATATTTATAAAAAATATCTTTTAAAAGGATAACTAAAAAAAGATATACATAATAATATTTTTATTTAATATTATATTGCATAATAATATTGATTATAATATATAATATTCTATATTATTATAATAACTTTATAACATGTTCTATATACATTATGTATTACAATATAAGATTAATAATTTTATTAACAATATGATAATACATAATAAATTATAGTATACTACAATATTATAATAAGTAATTATTTTGTATATAAAAAATATTATATATATTTATTTTTATGTATTATATATAAATACATATTTACTATATATGTAAATAATAATATTATTAAAGAAACTATAGTAATATATTACTAAGAATATTATATATAACATGTTAACGGCATAATAAATAACAATATAATTATAAATACAGTATAAGAAATAAATAGTTATTGATATTTAGAATAATATCATATAAATATATAATTAATATAATAAATAAATTTGATTTTGGGAAAGGTATACAGCCTTTTACTATTTTCGTAAAAATCATAGGGAAAGGGTTGGATTTCTGAAAAGGGGTTTTTCCTACGATTTTTATTAAATTCGTAGGGAAAGGTTGGTTGTCTTTCCCTACGATTTTCGTGAAAATTGTAGGGAAAGACTCTGGACCTTTTCCTATGATTTTTGTGAAAATCATAGGGAAAGACTCTTGACCTTTCCCTACGATTTTTTGAAAATCGTAGGGAAAATTTTTTTAGAAAAATAAAAAGTCTTTCCCTACGATTTTCAAAAATTCGTAGGGAAAGATCCAGAGCCTTTCCCTACGATTTTTGAAAATCGTATGGAAAGATTTTTTAGAAAAATTTTGGAGGGAGATTTTGCCTCCAAAATTTGTATAGCCTTTCCCTACGATTTTCAAAAAATCGTAGGGAAAGGCTCTGGATCTTTCCCTACGAATTTTTGAAAATCGTAGGGAAAGATTTTTTCAGAAAAATTTTGGAGGGAGATTTTGCCTTCAAAAATTTGTATTTCCTTTTCCTACGATTTTTTGAAAATCATAGGGAAAGGTCCAGCCTTTTCCTACGATTTTTTGAAAATCGTAGGGAAAGGTTTTAGCCTTTTAACTATGGAATCTTTGCCTACGATTTTTTAAAATCGTAGGGAAAGATATCTTTTGCCTACGATTTTAAAATCGTAGGTGCGAAAATCGTAGGCAAAAGTCATTTTTCTTGTAGTGCCTTTTGCTTTCCATGTTCAAATACCATAGGCTTAAAATACTATGCATGGACATATTACTAGTTTTTTTTTTTTTTTTTCCTTGTCTTGTCTTGGACTTAGATGAGATGGTGACAATGACAATTACTGTCGTTTAAACTCCTCTTCCTTTGATATTGCAATGAATTAATTCTTTTAATTCTTATCCACTTGATGAAAATATTTTGGAGAGACTATTAAAGCCGGAGGTCCTACTTAAGAAATATTCAGCGTGTAAATTCTCTTCACTTATCGCCTGCAATTTTCAAGAAAACGAATTCAACCGTGTACGCATCACTCCGATTCATTGACTTGATGATTCAGTTGATTGCGATGCTCGGGCTTTGCAGAAACTAAATTAAATCAATAACAAAATAACGCTCGGTTAATTCTTGATATCTTTTAACATATAATAACTAATTAATAAAATGGCAGGTTCCTTCCTGATAGCAAATGGGATCTTCAAACGGCGGCGACGGCGAATGGGAGCCCACAGTCACTGCGGCTTAGTAAGGTAATCTTCAAAAAAACAAATTAATTAAAATTGAAGGGTACGTAGCTGGGGCTAACCAAACTGTTTGTTACCTAATTACCCTTCGCAATATAGTAGAAAGATTTTGATTTTAAAGCCAAATCCTGTCTACCATGACGATGATTGGAGAACCGAGTAACTCATAGATGAGGTATTGAGCTAGTGAAAGGGTATATATATGTTATTATGTACATACATGCATGATTAACATCCACAAAATCAAGTGCAACAAAGATTAATGGTTCCACCCACACATTTGTTTCTTCACTGAACTAAACACGCTACATTCAAATTAATATGAACTCTTTGGTTCATGGTCTTGCTGTTCAAAGTCAATCCCTTTGCAAAAGTTTTGGTCGAATTAGTGGCCGGCCGGATAGCTTTTCTGCGTTTCCACAAAAAAGATAAGGTTTGAAAAAGCCATGATGAATACTTTGATTCCATGTTTCCTTAGACTTACCGGTTTCAAAAGAGATGAAGATGAGGTTTGTACCACAAAAGTGGAATCCAGATCTCAAACTCCTCCATGCTTCCTTCTCTAAATTATAAAGTACATTGACTTGTCCAACGACTTATATTTTCATACATCTATCCTATATATTGACTTGAGCAACGACTTATATTTCTAAACCTCCATGTTGTTTATAAATTGTTCGATGATGAATTAAGAAGCAAAAGTGCATTAAATAATTAGATTACAACATTTACTCCCTATCGAGAATTGCTACCACTCTTTCACCCACTCAAGGCTATCATTTTTGTTATGAGCTTCATTGAAAATCCCTTAAACGATTATAAATATTATTCAATTAAAATATTATTAAAACTAGAAATATTATTAAATTAAAATATTTTACATAGTTAAATTCATATTTAATTTATAGCTTTTGTAATTAAAATTTTTATATTTTATAATATTAAATATTTATAATTATTTTATGATTAATAAATATTTTTTTATAATTACATAAAATAATAACTAATAATATTTAGTAAATATATAAATATTACCTAAATATTATTAATGTGTACAATAATATTAATAACAAATATTTAATATTAACAATAAAATATTAATTAATTAATAATTATTAAAATATGGATGACAATTGCTAATACGATATTTGTATAGAGTAACAAATATAAGTGCCTCATGCAGCACATTGGAGTAGTTTTTGGCACCGATTTTAAAACAAGGGGTGGGAACAAAACATATTGGCAAAATGGTGTTAAAGTGAAAAACGCCATTTGAAATGGCGTTTTTCACTTTCACATCACTGAAATTGCCACTTGAAGTGGTGATATTGGTAAAATGGTGTTAAAGTGAAAAACACCATTTGAAATGGCGTTTTTCACTTCCACATCACTGAAATGGCCACTTCAAGTGGCGATTTCAAGTTCCAAATGGCGATTTCAGTTCAGTTAAAATTATCACTCCAAATGGCGATTTTATCGATTTTCTCATTATGGATGACCCGAGCGCGATCCCTTCTTAAACGCTCGGAGCCTCCCAGTAATCCTAACCCTTTACTATCTATTATCTTGTTATATCTATTATCAAGATAATAGGTATAACAAGATAATTCTGATTGTTATATCTATTATCTTGTTATAGATAATAGATATAACAAGATAATTCTGATTAATAAGATAATAGATATAACAAGATAATTTTGATTAACCAGATAACAGATATAACAAGATAATTCTGATTGATATTGAATCATTAATCACTATCTAACCCCTCTTTTGATTTGCTAGAAGATTATGCGAAGGGAGGGAGGCAAACGAAGATATGTAGTGTTTAAGTCCCCGTAGGAAATTAAGTCCGCGAGAAAATTGCTACTTGGAGTGACGATTTCGGGATAGAAATCACACTTGGAGTGAGATGAAATCGCCACTTGGGGTGGCGATTTCATTAAATTGAAATCGCCTCTTCAAGTGGCTAATGAAAAGTGGCGATTTCTACCCCTCCCATCAGCAGTTCCGTTGACGGAGCCGAGCCGGGGGATTATGATGTGAAGTGAAAAATGTCATTTCAAATGACGTTTTCTACTTTTAACACCATTTTGACAAAAAATTTTGTTTCCACCCCCTTATTTTAAAATCGGTGCCTTTTGGCCCCGGTTTGAAAAACTACTCCAGCACATTGCACTGAGCAACCCAGAGATTGTACCCAAAAAAAAAAATATTTCAGAGATTGAGAACAAATAATAATAATAAAATTTTAGAGGAAATAATCTTTTAAAAGATAATGTAGAAGCCTGGAAAAACGAGCGCAGTTGTCCTTACACGATGCAGCGTACGCATGGGAAATGCTGAAGAGAGAGATCTGAGGCCTCTACATTAAATCGTTCACGGAAAATAGTTTAAAAAAGTTAAAATGTTATACTCTTATTACCTAAGACATGGCTTAAGATTCCGTTGCAGGAAAGAATATACTTTATGTCTAATCAGTTTAAGATCGGGTCACTTTAACTAATCTAGACCAGCAGCAGTTATTAAGATTTAAAAAAGAGTTATTGAATTAATCTGTGGAAGTTTTGGGATGACTTCGGCCGAACCTGGAAATTTTGTGGTCGAGCAGGAAGGACTTCGCCAACATGTTATTTGTCATTTTATTGCTGTTACGAAACTTCTATGCATGATTTCCTTTTCGCAATTTATAGGAATCAACGTCAGTCCCGACGTTATCTCTTCTATACATACGTTACCAGCCCGCAAATACTTTGAGATCTTCTAACTAAAGAAAAGAGATTTTTGGCAGAGTTTGAGCTCAACCTTACGTGCAGAAAACAAACTAAAGAAGAGAAGGCTTGCCGTGCCGATTCATGGACTTTGCCAACGGCAGAAGACTTGGGATCTCCTTAAAATTGTTGGTGGGCAAGAAATAAAAATTTGTTGATGAAGCAAATCAGGTCGAGATGTGAGGTAAAATTCAGTGCCTTCAATATTAGGCTAGTCTTTTTAGCCATCCCATCATGCTTCGTAACCTATTATATTCACACCTCGGCGAAAACAAAAAACAAAAAACAAAATCTCTTTCTTTTCCCACAGAGAAAAGGCAACTGATGATCAACCCAAATGAAAAGGCAAACATGGTACAAAGATTTTGATTTTAAAGCCAAGTCCTGTCTCCCATGATGATGATAGGAGAACCGAGTAACTCATATAAAGAGGAGGCGTTTAGCTAGTGAAGGGAATATGTTATGTACATGCGTGATTAACATCCATAAAACCAAGTGCAACAAAGAATGGTTCCACACGCATTTGTTTCTTCACTGATCTTTACATGGTACATTAATTCAAATATGGACTCTTTAGTCTACGGTCTTGTTGTTCGAGAACCAATTCCTTCGGAAAATTTTGGTCGAATTAATGGCTCCGGATAGCTTTTCCACGGAGAAGATGAGGTTTGGAAAAGTCATGATGAGTACTCTGATTCCATGTTTCCTTGGACTTGCTCGTTTGAAAAGAGGCAAGGTGAAGTTAATTTGCACCACAAAAACTCCACCAGATCTCAAATTTGCTTGCTATGTCCTCCTCTATTTCAATTTTAATAATTATTTTCATGCTGGGGTCTATCCTGAATCTCTTTCTTCCTTAAAGAGGCGAGTCTAGGCATTGGAAAACCGAACGTGGCATCTACGGCAATTGTATAGTACATTGACTTATGGAACGACTCATATTTCCATACCTCTATCCAACATTCACTTAACCAACGACTCATGTTTCCATACCTCCATGCTGTCTATAAATTGTCCAAGGATGAATTTAGAAGTAAAAGTACATCAGATCATTAGATTAGATTACAGCATTCACTCCCTATGGAGAGTTGTTGCTACCTCTCTGTCCCTTCTTACTCAAGGCTAGCATTTTTGTTATGGGCTTCATTGATTGTAATCCTTTGCCACTGCAGTCCTAGCTTTGGATGTCCTTTGGAGGAGTATGAAGCTTTATTGAAGCTCAAGTCTTCTCTCCTTCACCATAACCACACTCCACCACCTACTTGGGGAAGAATGAGAGACTGCTGCCTTTGGGAAAGAGTCACCTGCAACAACAGCACAAGAGAAGTGTCGAAGCTCATGCTTTCAAATCTTATAAAATCTAGTTCATTTCTGTATTGGAAATTTTTAGAATGGCCATTAAATTTCAGCATTTTTTCCTCCTTTCACACGCTCACACATCTTAACTTGTTTGGAAATCTGATTGTAGGATCGCTATCACAGATGGGTCAGTTTTTCCCTTATCCAACTTGTTACTCTAGTTTTAGTTCATTCATATTTTTTATCCTCTTGATGTACATATTTTTGATCTAGATTCTCTTTCTTTGGGAATTTGTATCTAATAGACATCTCAGGATTGAGCAAGTTAGAGATCCTTGATCTTAGCAACAACAACCTCATTGGAAGTATTCCATTATCTTTCAAAAATCTATCTTCACTCAGAATCCTGAATCTAAGAGACAACAGACTAAATGGTACACTTAATGTGAAAGGTAATAACTTTAACTACATCGTCCTCCATAATTATTTTTGTCAAGAGATCATCTGCACATTAAGTATAATGGTTTATGTTATCTTTTTAACTGATATCTATGGCTCCTTATTACAGGCTTGCAAGGATTGCATAAGCTTAGAGTGCTTGATCTTGGATTTAATCGGTTTATAGGAAGGATACCCATAGCTTTGGGAAACTTGTCTTCCCTTAATTTTTTATATTTGGATGAAAATAATCTGATTGATTCAATGCCTTCACAAGGTATGATATTTATTTCTTTGACTAAGAGTTCCTTCATATTCTCTTTTTATTTCAATCTAGCGAGTGAGAATTTCATTTCACTTGTCAAGCTTTAGAATAGAATTATAACTTTTATGAGTTAACCTTTTATCAAAATCTCTATTAAAACTTTGATCTTCTCTCCTTCACCAAAATTACACTTCACCGCCTAAATGGGGAAGAGTGAGATACTGCTATCGTTCAAAGAAAGTGACCTGAACAACAGTATAAGACGAGTATCAAGCTTATGCTTTTGAATCTTACAGAATTTAATCAGTTATTTTTTAAAGCTTAGATAGCTTGATTTGTCTAGTAGTCAAATTGTAGGATTGCTATCAGAGATGCATCAGTCTACCTCTCATCCAACTTGTTAGCTCAATTTCAATTTGTTCATATTTTTTAATTCTCTTGTCATAATTATTTTGGGCTTAGATTCTATTTCTTTGGGAATTTTGTATCTAACAATCATCTTAGGATTGACCAAGTTGGAGATGCTTGATCTCAACTATAATAGTTTCACTGGAAGTATTCCATTGTCTTTTAAAAATCTATCTTCACTCAATACCCTGAATTTAAGAGGCAATATGTTGAATGGTGCACTTAATGTGGAAGATAATAACATTAACTTACAAAGCCCTCTATAATTATTTCTATCAAGAGATCATCAATACATTAAGTATAATAGTTTATATTGTCATCTTAACTGATATTTATGGTTCCTTATTAAAGGTCTGCACGGATTGTAGAAGCTTAGAGTGCCTGATCATGGATTTAATTATCTCGCATAAAACATTGGAAAACTTATCTTCCCTTAATTTTCAATATTTGAATGGAAATAATCTAATTGATTTGCTGCCTTCACAAGGCATGATATTTATTCCTTTGACTAAGAGTTTCTCTATATTCCCCCTTTTTTTTTTGAGCTAGCAAATTTTCCATATTCAAAGCTAAAAGCTTAGATAATTTGACATTGGCTTGGCCAATCCAAATCTATTTACAGTCTAGCAAGTGAGAATTTCATTTCACTTATCAAGCTTTAAAATGGAATTATAACTTTTGTAAGTCAATCTTTCATCAAACTCTTCGTTAAAACTTAGATCTTCTCTCCTTTAACATAGCTGCACTTCACAGCCTAAACAAGGAAGAGAAAGATACTATTGTCTTTGGTAGAGAGTGACCTGAACAATAGCATAGGACAAATATTGAACCTCATGCTTTGAGCCTTGAAGGATTTTATTAACTATAATTTGTTAAAGCCCAAATAGCTTGATTTGTCTAGTAATCAAGTTATTGGATTGCTATTAGAGGTGCATTAGCCTCTCTCTTCCAACTTGTTAGTACAATTTTAATTTGTTCATATTTTTATCCTCTTGTCATAAATATTTTGGATTTATATTCCCTTTCTTTGCAAATTTGTATGTAATAGTCATCTCAAGATTAAGCAAGTTGGAGATTCTTTATCTCAGCTATAATAGCAAATTAAATGGTACACTTAATGTGGAAGGTAATAGCATTAACTTACAAACCCCTCTATAATTATTTCTATTAAGAGATCATAAGCATATTAAGTATAATGGTTTATGTTGTTTTTTTAATTGATATCTATGGCTCCCTATGACAAGCCTACAAGGATTGTAGAAGCTTAAAGTGCTTGATCTTGGATTTAATCAGTTTATAGGAAGGATACCCATAACTTTGGAAAACTTGTCTTCCCTTAATTTTTTATATTTGGATGAAAATAATCTAATTGATTCACTACCTTCGCAAGGTATGATATTTATTCTCTTGACTAAGAGTTTCCCTATATTCCCTTTTTGTTTTATTTGAGCTAGCGAATTTCCCTATATTCAAAGCTAAGAACTTGGACAATTTGACTAATTGGCTTGGCCAATCCAAATCAATTTTTAGTCTAACAAGCAAGAATTTCATTTCACTTGTCAAGCTGTAGAATAGAATTTAACTTTTATGAGTCAACTTTTCGTCAAACTCTCTGTTGAAACTTAGATCTTCTCTCCTCTCCTTCACCATAACTATACTTCACCACTTAAATGGGGAAGAGGGAGATACTGCTTTCTCTAGGAGAGAGTGACCTGAACAACAACGTAGGATGAGTATTGAAGCTCATGCTTTTGAGCCTTGCATGATTAAATCAGTTGTATGTTATTAAATCAATAGTTTATTAAAGCCTAGACAGCTTGATTTGTCTAGTAGTCAAATTATAAAATTGCTATCAGAGATGCATCGACCTTTCTCTTATCCAACTTGTTACCCTAATTTTAATCTGTTCATATTTTTTTTCCTCTTGTTGTAATTATTTTGGACTTAGATTCTCTTTCTTTGGGAATTTGTATGCAATAGTCATTTCAGGATTGAGCATGTTAGAGATCCTTGATCTCAGCTATAACAACCTCGATGGAAGTATTTTATTATCTTTCAAAAATTTATCTTCACTCAGTACCTTGAATCTAAGAGGAGTCATGCTAAATGGTACACTTGATGTGGAAGGTAATAACTTTAACTTACATAGTCCTCTATAATTATTTTTGTCAAGAGATTATTAGCATATTAAGTATAATGTTTTATATTGTATTTTTAACTAATATCTATGGCTTCCTATTATAGGTCTGCAAGGATTACAGAAGCTTGGAGTGCTTGATCTTGGATTTAATCAGCTCATAGGAAGGATACCCATAGCTTTGGGAAACTTATCTTCCCTTAATGTCTTATATTTGGATAATAATAATCTAACTAGTTCACTGCCTTCAGAAGGTATAATACTTATTTCTTTGATAAAGAGTTTCTCTATATTCTTTTTTTTGTTTTAGCTAGCAAACTTTCCTATATTTAAAGATAAAAGCTTAGGTAATTTGACTGGTTAGCTTGGGCAAGCCAATTCAAGTTTTCAATGTGATGCGTCAAAATTTGATATCACTTGTCAAGATTTAGAATAGAAATATGACATTTGGCCAAACTCTTTCTTGACTTTGTCAACTTGTCAAGTTAGAAAATCTATCAAACTCATGTTTCTAAGTTGGCTTTAGCAAGTTAAAATGAGTTTTAATCCATGATCTCAAGCCATGCGTTTTACTTGCATCATTTTCTTGTACATTAAGTATTAATTCCATCGAATATGCTATGTTCACACCACGTGCAGCCATATTTAGCCAATAACCATAATTGATGAGTGGAGCATACAAATTTTAAATGGATATTATTTTATTATAATTTTTAAATATTAATTTCTTGATTATTCATAAATTTATTTTTTTTAATTTTTTATTTAATATTTGTTTAAACGTGTATGACTCACCTGAGTTGCCAAGTTGACTCACCCAAGTCTAAAACGAAAAAAACAAAAAACAAAAGAATAGAAAATAGAAGTAGGCAAAAAGTTTTATTACTTTGTTCATATTATGGAGCAAAAAGTTTTATGTTATTTTCTTTATATTTTTTGCAGTGCTCGGTGGACTACAGAACTTGCATGAGTTGGATCTCTCTAGCAACCTACTTAATGGAAGACTTCCTTTATCTCTACAGAAATTGGGTTCTCTTCAATCTTTAGATATTTCTCATAACAACATGATGGGTAATATTCCACGAGATACCTTTGCAGCTCTAATTTCTCTTCGGGATCTGGATCTTTCTTACAACCGATTTGATGGGCATTTCTCATTTTCGTCCTTTGCTAATCTTTCAAAGCTAGAATATATCGCATTTTCTAACAACGACGAATTGCTGATACATCTTGACGATCGAAAGTTTGTTCCCTCCTTCCAACTACAGGGCCTCGCGTTATCCAATTGCAAACTTGACATGAACCCCCTTGCAACACCAGCCTTTCTTGCTTCTCAATACAAGTTAGAAGTTCTTGATCTTTCCCACAATAACCTATCAGGAAAGTTTCCAATTTGGTTGTTCAAAAGTCTAACCAAAATGGAATTTCTGAACTTGAGAAATAACTCAATAACGGGCACATTTCAATTGCCAAAGCATTCGAAAGAAAGTATGTTTATATGTGATCTTTCTAAAAATATTCTTAGTGGATCGATCCCTACAAATATTGGCACAATATTTCCATATATGAAGGCCCTGAATTTATCCTCAAATCATTTAACTGGAAATATCCCTTCCTCATTGGGTAATATGAGTTGGTTGGAGTGCTTGGATTTGTCAAATAATAATTTGTCCGGTGAAGTACCAACTCGGCTACTGATTGATTGCACAGAATTGTATATCTTGAAGCTTTCCAACAACAACTTGAGTGGGATGATGTTTACCACAAATTATGGTCATGCTCGCTTTCATATGTTTATCTAAATGGAAACAAGTTCACTGGAACATTGCCAGGAATCTGTCAGCCTATCGGTGGTTAACTATATTGGATGTCCATAACAACCAATTATCAGGAATAATACCAGGGAGTACAGGACTCCCCACCACTCTGATGTACCTTAATCTTGGAGGAAATTATTTTCAGGGCCAAATACTGCATCATTTATGTAATCTAACCTATCTTCAGGTGTTAGACTTATCATACAATAACCTTTCGGGGACATTACCTCATTGTTTCTCATCATCCATGATTCTCAACTTTGCTGGAAATGCTTTGACAGGCCCGATTCCAAGCAGTTATTTTAATATTTCGAACCTTACGGCATTGGATGTCAGCAATAACAAGCTTTCAGGTAAACTGCCAAGACAGATAGGAAATGAAATATATTTGGAGATTCTTGATCTTAGTGGAAATTCACTTGAAGGTCCTGTGCCAACTGAGCTATGCAAGCTACAGTCTACATGTTCTGGACCTTTCACAAAATAATCTTTCAGGATCAATACCCTCCTGCTTTGGTAAAATGCAATTCAAGAGACTTGATTTATTATATCCATATGTGCCTCAGGACCAGGTGCCCATGGTCATTATTTTTTTTAATGGATTCTCTGATGCCGGTTATAAGGTATTTATTTTTATGAACCTGATGGTGGTAGAGCTCATCATGAAAGGCAACCTATACCCCTACCTATCAGATCATTTGGATTTAATGTCTACAATTGATTTATCTGCAAACAAGCTGACAGGAAGCATCCCATCAGAAATTGGAAATCTAGGTAGTCTTATACAATTGAATCTATCACACAATCAGCTAACAGGTCTCATCCCTCAAACTTTCTCAAAACTCAATCAGATTGAGAGCCTAGATGTATCACACAATCAATTAACTGGTGTGATACCCTGGCAATTGACTCAACTAAACTTCTTGGAGGTCTTCTCTGTTGCTTACAATAACTTATCTGGATGTACGCCGGATCTCAAAGACCAATTTGCCACCTTTGATATGAGTAGCTATGAGGGAAATGTTGGATTGCATGGGCCACCACTAGAGAAGACATGCACATCTGATTCAAGTCCAACTGCTCCACCTAAAGGAGAGAACCATGATGATAGTAGAATCGATGATGTCATTTTCTTTGCAATAGTTGCAGTTTCATTCGTGGCTGGCTTCTGGAGCTGTATCACTCTATTGTATTGCCATCGCATTGGGCAACATATTCTTATCATATTGGATGGTTACGTGGATTCCTTTGCTGAAAGGATTTTAAAGGCAGTACGCAAGCAAACACATGCAGCAAAATCGTAAGTAAGATAAATAGTACCTTATGAATTTTAAAGAAGTCTTCTTCCTCTTCTTCTTTTTTTTTCTTTCTTTGGCATCTTGTAATGGAGCAAAGCAAGATTTTGTTCTATATAATAATACAAAATTTTCTTTGCAATCAGGTTTGATATAGTTCAATCTGGCTTCTTTCCTAATTTCTTTTCTAGGTTGTTCTATATATTTTGAATGATTATATCATACATACACTTTTGGACAATCAATGGGTTATGATGATGATATATTACCCTATTTTTTTTGTGGTGTCTATGATTATGCTAAATCTATAGCACTGTATGGCCATATAGTGTTTGAAAGCTTTCTTCCAGTATCTTGTAATCAATGATTATAAACCTTGAGACCTCATGTAACAAACTTATCATCTGATATGCCCATGTCTTCTCTATGGTGGAATCAATGGCAACTGTCACTTGACCATGAGACTACCATACATATATGCATTGGATAAATCTTGTGCTTGCAGAACAAGTTAGGAAAGAATGGGAAATAGACTCTTGAATTTTAAAATTTTATGCAAAATGAAGAATGACTACTATTCCCAATATTTAGGTTTGAGGTATATCACCAAAGGAAACTTAATTTACGTACACCTTTGAAGGGACAAATTGAATTTGATGATTGAGTTTCCATTTATTTTTGTGTGCATACATATATATAGAACTATTAACAAACCACTCATTATTAGCTTATTTGATCATTCAATGAAACTAGCTCGATCAAGTAACAAACTTATCATCTGATATGCCCATGGTGGAATCAATGGCAACTGTCACTTGACCATGAGACTACCATACATATATGCATTGGATAAATCTTGTGCTTGCAGAACAAGTTAGGAAAGAATGGGAAATAGACTCTTGAATTTTAAAATTTTATGCAAAATGAAGAATGACTACTATTCCCAATATTTAGGTTTGAGGTATATCACCAAAGGAAACTTAATTTACGTACACCTTTGAAGGGACAAATTGAATTTGATGATTGAGTTTCCATTTATTTTTGTGTGCGTACATATATATATAGAACTATTAACAAACCACTCATTATTAGCTTATTTGATCATTCAATGAAACTAGCTCGATCAAATTTGGATCAATTAAAGAACCTTGCCATACAATTGACTGAATATAAGTTATTGTTCCTCATAATAACTTATTTGGACAAACCAGATTTTAGGGGTCAGTCTTCTATTCCTCTTAGTTGCAAGGAGAACTAACCTATTGTTTGAAATATACAGCACTTCATAATAGAGCAAAGTAAAATTTCTGTTTAATTCTTGAAGGACTAAATCTTCATTGCAATCAAGCTTAATATAGTCTAAGTATGACTTCTTCCTTGTTTTCTTTCTCTACCAGACTATAATTATGTACATATATATGTGTGGACTATGCTCATTCATGAACATGTTATATTTTTAATTCATAGAATTTTGCTAGCCTCCAATATTTCATCAGTTTGCTCTGTAGATTGGCCACTTAAAGATCCATGGTACAACTAAAAATTCATTTGTGGAAGGTTGGCAAGTTAGAAAAGTCAACAAGCAAAATGTTGGTAAGTCAGAAAAGTCAACAATAAAAATGACAATCCATTCTGATGTTTAGAATATCAAAATTAACAAGTACTTTTGCATGTTTGAACAAGGTTCTATGGATCAAAGCATAAGATCAAGTGATCATGTGGAAAGTACTATTTTGCCAGCAAATATGCTATGCCATTAATCAACTAGAGCATTAACAATAATTACCTTCAATAGGAAATGACTCATTAAAGATAGGGTAGCCACTGCACATGAAACCATTTGTCATTGCCACTTTCAAAGGATTAAAGAGTTTATTTTTGTAGTTACAAACTTTGCCACTCCTACATGTTTGCCTTGATGGAACGGGGAAGAACTAAATTAAGTTTTTATTTCCTTGAAACATGCCAAACTCACTTTGGCTAGGGAGACAGGTCTAGAGCCACTTAGTAGAAGCTAAGTCGACCTAAGAGGGATAGGTCTAGAGCCACTTTGCATATGCTAAGTCAAGCCATTGGTACAAATGGTGTTCTGCTACAACCAAAGATATAAAGGGGTCACATTGAAGGAACTTTAGCTTTGGTATAATCCATGGTGCAGAGAATTATAGCCATGCATTGGACATCAGCCTTGTTTTATTCCCTTCATTTTATGTTCTCAAATTGTCAAACTTAAAAAATTATATAGAAAATAATTCCACCCATGTTTCTTTTCAAAATAAATATATATTTCATCCAAATTCTAAATATTTATGCAATGTGCTTCACTTGGCTAAAGTTTGATATTCTAGGATAAACTATAAGAAATATGCTTATCTTTAGAATTCACAAACTAAGGTGTTAGAATATCTTCCAATTTCCATTCTTCTCATTCAAAAAGATAAAAACCAAACCACGTAGAGCCTAAATAGAAGCAAACATTTTCTGTTAGTCAAATAGTTCATTTTCATTTATATCACAAGCCTAGAATAACAAGAAGAAAAGCGTAACTCGAAATATAAAGAGAGCTTTAATTAAAATCAAGAATCAAGATAATAGAATTTAACATTCCATAGAGGAAAGTTATGCGCCGGGAGCAAGCGATCTTATGCTAAATTCTTGACACTGTATCGCCATATAGTTTTTGAAAGCTTTGTTTCAGCCTTTTATAATTATTGATTATGAACCTTGAAACCTCATGTGTAAAGAAGTCAGGAAAGAATGAGAAATAAACTCATAGGATAAATACAAACCATCTTCTTTTTCTTATATATATAGTTTTGTGAAAGCTACTTGATCCGTGTAGAGAATTAAAAATGCTCAATTAATGTAAAGCCACATGAATAATCATAAATAACTAAGATTTGCACCAATAAAAAGGATACTCAAAGTTCACATGTTTTGATGATTGGACTATTGTAAGCAACAATGATTTCATCCTATAATTTTAAGTTTTAGATGTACATAATATATTTTAGATATTTTATGTATATATTTTTTAAATATATATCTAAAATTATGTGTATATTTTTATAAATTTATCATTTGTATATATTCTAATAATTATTTTTTTTGCATGCATAGCTATATAAATATCTAAAATTAAGTATATCCTTATAAACTTATTATCTATGTATACTCATATAAGTTATTTCTTTCACATATCCTCTCTAATTAAATATATGAAATGAAATGATTTAAAAGGTTATATACATGTAGAAAATTTAGAGTCTATATAAATAATTTCAAATATTTATAAGAAAGACATGCAAAAGAAAATAATTATAATTAGGGCATTTGTGTATAAAAGCAAAGTTGTGATGTAATCCATGAAACTTCATTTATGTATAAGTATAAATATGTAAAATAATTATATTTTATCAAAGATAACTAATTAATTAATTTTAAAAATTTAAGAATATGTTAGGAAAGAGGTCAAGTAGTTTATATATATATATATGCTTAATATTAATATATTCCGTACGTAGCTGTTGCAACCATTGCCGTTCCTCACAAAAAAAGTAGAATGATTTAAGGAAGTTTTGGAGGGATGAGGGCCAAAGATGTGTATATATATATATTTTTTTCTGAATGAAAAATGGAAAACTTGACTGGGGATATACTGTTGTTCATAAAAAAGAAATTAAAAGATTAAGTTTCGTGGAGTGAGGTTCCGGATAATTTAATATATTGTCTTTTTGTAATGAGAGGCGCGTCATTGCCGGATAAGAGAGAGAGAGAGAAAATTATTTAATTAATAGTCGAAGCCAGCGCATGGATGACTGGGAGTTCGAAATTTTCTCTTTGGCCAACGGAGAGAGGACTCGGAAAACTCTTTTTACGCAACTGGCGCGGTGATTCACTGATTCGCCCGCGCCCAAGTACACGCCGAAAAATTGGCTCGTGAATATTGCACCGCAGGTGCTTGAGTCTATGCATGAATGAATTATCAAACTTGGTACAAATCATCTTGCACCAAAATGGTGTATAAAAACTTTTCCAAGAGGACTGTTTAAGCGCGAAAAGCAATTTTCAGAAGGCCGAAGGTCCTGCTTAAGAAAAATATTCAGCATATAAATTATCTTCACTCATCGCATGCAATTTCTTAAGAAAATTAAGAGAAGCTGCACGCTTGCCTCCGCATCACTTCGATTCATTGACTTGACGATTCAGTTGATTGTAAAGCTCGGGTTTTCCAGTAAACTAAATTTAATCAATAATAAAATAACGCTCGGTCAATTTTTGATACCCTTTAACATATAATAATTAATAACTAATAAATGGCAGGTTCATTCCTGTTAGCGGATGGGATCTTCAAACGGTGGCCATGGCCAATGTGAGCCCAAAAAACTCTTTGTAAGCTGTTTTTGGTGCAGGATGATCTGCGCACATGATGATTCGTTTGTGCACCGATTCGCACTGAAAGGGCTTATTGTGGCTTCCACACCATAGATGCGCAAGTTCATGCACAGACGAATCACTGCGTCTAATGCAAGCCATGCTGCACCGAAACGATGTATAAAGAGTTTTTCATGAAGCCCACAGTCACCGCTCGAAGATGGCCCAACTGGGCAACTATAATAAGAAAATGGGCTAACTGGGTAGTAAGGTAATCTTCAAAAGGCAAAGTTAAAGTTGAAGGGGTTGCTCTGCCTGGCGGATGCGCCCTAGATGATCAAGCCTTGAGCCCACGGATCTGCGGCCAAGTATCCGCTGACCTGGATGATGATCACCTTGAATCCTAGATTCATGGCTACTGAGGGATCTACAAGATTACCCTACAAGGGTTAAAGAATAATGGATAAAATTTAGAATAGAGGCAAAGAGACAAGGAAGGAGTAGAGAAAAGGAGAGGCTGGCCAAGAGCTCTTGGGCGTCCACTATTGGAAGACAAAGGTGGCAGCCAGGGTTTTTCCTGAAGACTTAGGATGTTGGCACGTGCAAGAGAAGGGAAACAAGAGAACCAGAGAACCAATTAACAAAAATCACAATAATAACTCAAAACTTAGATTGATTGATTAATAATACAAATATGGAAAGAGAGAAAAAAAGGCGCCCTAATCAAATTTGGCATAAAATCTGCAGCATGAAATCTGTGACGTCCAGATGAGACAGGTGATCTTCTAGATATGATTGAGATGCAATCAACGGCAGCTTAATTTGGCATAAAATCTGCAGCGTCCAAATAAGGAAGGTGATCTTCTAGATGCAATCAGTGGCAGCTAGATTCGGCATGAAATCTGTGGCATCCAGATGAGAAAATGATCATCCAGATCATGAAGGTTGCTTGCTCTGCTAGGTGGCATGTGGGCTGTTTGAAGTAGGTGTGGCACCAACTTGAATTTAGTAGCTGCTCTGTCTGACTGTGATGGCCTTGTCTTCTGCTCCAATACTGATATCTCATCTTGTAATCTGATAAACTTACTACAGGACTCACATTAAAATAAACTGAACTGGATAGGATTCAATTTAGAATAAAATGAACTGGACGGGACTCAAAATAAACTAAACTTTATTTCCCAACTCAATACTTGAATCATAACTAATTAGATATCTACAGAGGGTTAAGAATCCTCTGCTTGATCCTGGTGCCCACACCAATTCTCTCGGGGCAGAAAGAACTCGACCCCGTTGAGTATGGGTCATTATGGCTCTAGTATCTCTCTAGTAGGTCTAGGTGAGGTGTTGCAAGTCCTCTCGAGTAATCCATGAATTGTCAAATTCGGGACGACCCTGTCATTGGACCAGGTAACGTTGATAACCATGGTTCTGGGTCGTAGTGGCTTGATCGTCTAGGATACGCTCGATCTGCTCTCCTCGCTCAGGAAAAATTGGTGGTGGACACTCTTAGGTAGGTTCGCTCAAAAGGAGGGTTAGGTCCAAAGTACTCACTAGGAATCGCTGCCGGTTCCCTATATTCTACTAGGTCTGCAATATTGAAGGTAGAGCTAATGCCCCAATCCGAGGGCAGATCTAGCATATAGGCATTATGTCCTACCTTCTCTATTATTTTAAAGGGACCAGCTCTGCGAGCGTGAAGTTTCTTAATGGTACATGGTGGGAACCGTTCAGGCCTAAGCCTAACCATGACATAATCCCCTACACCGAACACTTTGGCTCTTCTTCGGGAGTTAGCCAGTCTTTTATAAGTTTCATTACTTAGATTTATTTTTTGGCTAATGTCCTTATGTAAGTCTTTGATATGCTGTACAAATGCTTGTGCGGACTCTGAGACTCATGTGTGGAGGGGTAAAGGAATTAGATCAAGTGGACGATTAGGCTTGTACCCATGGACTATCTCAAATGGACTCTTGCCCATGGACTTGTTCACTGAGCTATTGTAGGCGAACTCTGCACGAGGTAGTAATAAATCCCACGTTCCTAGGTGTTCACCTACAAGGCACCTAAGAAGGTTTCATAGACTACGGTTCACCACTTCAGTTTGCCCATCTGTTTGGGGGTGAAAGGCTGTGAAAAAATTAAGTTTGGCCCCTAACCGATGCTATAGCGTTTTCAAAAGTAGCTGGTGAACCTAACATCCCTATCATAAACAATGGTCTTAGGTAGGCCATGGAGCTTGACCACGCTGTCTAAGAAAAATTGGGCTACCCTAGACGCGTCAAAAGTTTGCGAACAAGGGATGAAATGAGCCATCTTAGAGAACATATCGACCACTACAAAGATGGAGTCGTGCTTCTTCTGGGTTTTAGGTAATCCTAGAATGAAGTCCATACTGAGGTCTTGTTAAGGACAATCAGGCACTAGCAAAGGAATATATTGATCGATGTTCTGCTTCTGCTGTTTTTCAATGGCACAAGTTCGACATCGGGCTATTATCAGGACAACGAGCCTTTTTAATCCTGATTAGTAAAATTGGTCCTCTGTCGCTAGAATAGTCTTATCTCTTTCAAAATGACCAGCTAATCCCCCAGCATGCGTTTCCCAGACTAGGAATTCTCTAAGTGACGTCCTAGGGATACAAAGTCTATTGCCCCTAAAAAGGTAACCATCTCTACTGGCACTGGATGGCCCTAGCTGAAGGATCTTATAAATTTCACCAAAGTCATGACAGGTCTCATACTCATCTTTTATCCGATCGAATCCTATAACTTCGGTGCTAACAGTACTCAATAACAAAGACTTATGGCTTAGGGCGTCTGTTACCTTATTTTCTATACCGGCACGGTGTTTCAGGACAAAAGTGTATGCCTGAATATATTCAACCCATTTGCCATGCCTAGAATTTAGCTTCTTTTGGGAGTTCAGAAATCGGAGTGCCTCATGATCAGAAGATAAGACAAACTCCTGCGGTAGTAAGTAATGTCTCCAATACTTAAGGGCTTGTACTACCGCATAGAATTCCTTATCATAGGTGGAATATCTAAGTTTAGCTTCATTTAGTTTTTCACTAAAGAAAGCTATGGGGTGATTTTCTTGGCTTAACACTCCACCTATGCCTACTCCCGACGCGTCGCACGCAACCTCAAACACCTTAGAAAAGTCTGAAAGTCTAAGTATGGGTGCATGAGTCATCCTATCCTTAAGCTCTAGGAAGGCCTTATTAGCTGACTTAGTCCACTCAAAATTACCCTTCCTAATATAATCAGTGATGGGTTCGATGATGGTGCTAAATCCCCTAATGAATCTCCTATAAAAGGTTGCTAGGCCATGGAAGCTGCGGACATCATGGACGTTCATGGGTACCGGCCACTCTACGACCGCCTAAGCTTTTCAGGATCCGCTGAAACACCTTCTGGGATTACCACAAAACCTAGAAACATAACCCTATGCATCATGAAATCATACTTCTTAAGGTTTGCATATAGGCTATTCTCTCTAAGGGTCTGATAGATTAATCTGAGATGGTTATAAGATGGTCCTCTTTAGTCTTGCTATAAATTAATATATCATCAAAATAGACCACTAAGAATTTTTCCGTGTACTCTTTCAGGACCTGGGTCATGATTCTCATGAATGTGTTAGGTGCATTTGACAGCCCAAAAGGCATCACGACCCACTCAAACAGACCATCTCTAGTCTTAAATGCAGTCTTCCACTCATCCCCTGGTCTAATTCTAACATGATGGTAGCCACTCTTAAGGTCTATTTTGGAAAAGATAGTGGCATCTGCCATCATGTCTAACATGTCATCTAGTCTGGGGATAGGAACCTATACTTGATAGTGATTTTATTGATGGCCATACTGTCCATGCACATTCTCCAGGTACCATCCTTCTTAGGGGTTAATAGTGCAGGAACTGCACAAGGACTTAAGCTCTCCCTAATGAAACCTTTCCTAAGTAATTCTCCCACTTGTTTTTGTAGTTCTTGATGCTCAATGGGGTTCATCCTATAATGGGGAAGGTTTGGGAGGGTGGATCATGGGATCAGATCAATGGCATGTTGGATGTTTCTCAGGGGTGGTAACTGATCAGGCAATTCTTCAGGGAAGACATCCTTAAACTCCTCTAGGATCTCAATTACTTCTGGAGGTTGTTCCTTTTGGACTGATTCATAGATCTCTTTAGTGGTCAAAATCCAAAAAGGATTACCCTTAGTGATGTCCTTTTCTAATTCCTTTGCTTTAATCAGATTAACTCTTGGCTTGCTATCCCTAAGGTTGCTAGATCCTTTCTTGATTGGGTCCCTAGGTGGAGTTGGATGTGTCACATACTTGTTCCCACTGTGTTTAAAAGAGCAGATGTTGGATCGACCAAATAAGGTGGCATCGTGATCGTAAAGCCAAGGTCAACCTAATATAATACTATTAACACCCATAGGAATTACATCGCACCAGACCTTTTCCTCATAATTTTGCAATTTGATTAGTATTTGGCATCTGGACTTGATTGGGATAGAGGTGGAATCTACCCACGAGACCTTATAGGGACTAAGATGGGGAACTGTGGTCAATCCTAATGACTTAACTGTATTGTTAGTCCTACGCTAATCTTCCTGGTCCTTAGTTTGAGTCTGGGTCAAGATACATCTAACCACTCCTAGTAGGTCTTCAGACTCAAATGTTTCCTCCTCTCCATTGTACTCATCTATCAGATGGGTATCAGTCTCATAGACCTCTCCCTCAGGCTCAACTAGGGACTTGGATTCAGTCTCAGGTAACTCATCTATATGAAGGGATCTGACTGGGCACTAGCTGATCATATGTCCCGATTTGTTGCATCTAAAGCATTTGATCTGGGGGTTGGAATTTCTTTGGACATCTACAGATTTTCCCTTATCCTCTCTCTTGGGTATATGGGTACTATTCTGGGGTCGACTCAACTCAGTTCGGCTTGTATTGGGTCAGCTAGTGTTGGGTCGACTTGGAAAGTATGGCGGAGGTCTAAGTACTGGGTAGGTCTGGGATGACTAGGATAGGCCTGGCTAGATCCTGGACATGGGCTAGGGCTCTTGGTAGCATCTGATCTACGATAGGGTGGTCCTCTCTGAAAACGTTCATAATCCCTAGCAACTTGGTAAGCTTCTTCTAAATCGTATACCCTTCTTATGTAGAGTTCTCTTTGAATATCTGCTCTCAGGCCATACCTAAACTTAGATAGGGTGACTTCCTCAGAATGAACGATATTATACCTCATGGTACACTCTTGGAATGTAGCAATGTATTTATTCATAGTTTTACTACCCTGAATTAATCCCTGCCACTGGTCCAATAAGCTCTGTTCATACGATGTGGGGACATAATTGGGCCTAAGTCTAGCCTTCATGGCGTGCCAGGTGACTATAGGGTTTCTTTCCTCTAATAATTGCCTTCGCTCTAAAGTGGCATAGTATAACCTAGCCTGTCGTACTAACTTGAGCTTGGCAAACTTAAACTTACGCTCTTCAGACATGTTGTACCAGTCAAAGTACTGGTCCATCCCTTCCTCCCAATCTAGGTAGTCCTTATGGTCCATAGAGCCATCGAAAGTAGGTGCTTCAAGTCTGACACTTCTAAGGGCTCTTTCTTCTTGGTCTACTGCCTCATAATTGGGTCTCCTAGGGAGGACATCTAGGACTGGATCAGGTTGAAGTGGTCTCTTAGGGTTTGGCCTTATGTAGAGGTTAGGTTGTTGGGCTCTCCTAGGATGGGTGGGGTCTCATGATCAGACTCAGTGTGGGGCTCACGGGCTTCTTCTAGGATGCCCAACCTAGTTTCGACTTGATTGAACCTGAACCCTAATCTAGCCTCAGATTGCTTGATGTCTTGGTTCATTTGGGCTAGTTGTTCAGTGATGATCCTTAAGTGATCATCAATACTTTGATTAGCCATGGGTTCAGCCTGTAATGGAGGTGGTTACGGTGAAAAGATGCTCCTGATCTAGTGCACATGCAAGCACAATCAAGCATACAAGAATCAAACTGACTTGGACTACGGTATGGTAGACCTAGTCATCCAGAGTAAAGGATTTGGCTTAATGCAAGCCAATCTAACAGTAACTCTTCAATTGGCCAGTTGGGACTTGTGGAAGGGGGAGGCTCATCCCGCAAATTGCAGGTGCCTAATTAGAATAATCCCAACACTCTGCTTAAGTCATTTGACATTTGACCTCCCTTCTAGACACCAATTTCAGAGCACACGCCAGATTGATTTGTACTAGTCTCCTCCAGTATACTAAACCGACTGTTGGTGTCCCTAGCCCTCTAGGGAAAATGTCAATTAAGTTGCTACTCAGTTTTAGATTAGAGGCTTGGGATCAGAATGCACGGATAGTTGTTTTAGGCCAAGGGGTCTCAATCCCTCCCTTATCTGATATCAATGAAAGCCCTTAAGAGTAATTTAATGCAGATGAATGACATGTAAAACACAAACCCTAATCCAAAAATCTATAAATAGTAATAAATCTTAGAATTTTTTTTTAATTTTTTAGATCAAATTAAATTCTCAAAAAAAATAATGAAAAATACTTTAAATTATAACGAATCTAGAGAAATAAATTCATAATTTTCTGTGTATGCAAGCAAAAACAATTCAATTAACATATGATATACAGATAATAACGTGAATTAAAATTAAGCCCTAACTATGCTCTGATACCAAACTGATGCAGGACCGATTTGCATGCAAGTAATTTTTTTTAATGATTAATAATTGCAGTTGATTATTCTCCCAAAGTAATAGCCTAAGAGGGATTCAGAAAAATTCACAGTAAATCCGCACGCGAAACAGTTCCTAAAAAAAATAAGGAAGAAGGACCGCCGAGGTTAAGAAGCCCCGGTAGGGCTTGCTCTCCTACAATAAAGTTGCTAGTAGATTAGAAGGGTGTATCTGGCAAGAGGAGGAAGATCAAAGTATTGAAGGGATTGCTCTGCCTGACGGATGCGCCCTAGATGATCAAGCCTTGAGCCCACGGATCTGCGGCTAAGTACGACGATCACCTTGAATCCTGGATTTATGGCTACTAAGGGATCTGCAAGATCACCCTACAAGGGTTAAAGAATAATAGAGAAAATTTAAAATAGAGGTAAAGAGACAAGGAAGGAGTAAAGAAAAGGAGAGGCCGGCCAAGGGCTCTTGGGCGTCCACTATTGGAAGACAAAGGTGGCGGCCAGGGTTTCTCCTGGAGACTTGGGATGTTAGCACGCACAGGAGGAGGGAAACAAGAGCACCAGAGAAACAATTAACAAAAACACAATAACTCAAAACTTGGATTGATTGATTAATAATAAAAGATAATCATTCATACAAGAGGGTCACTTTTATAGAGCAAGAGACTTGAGGCCCAAGAAAATACAGATATGGAAAGAGAGAAAAAAAAGGCACCCTAATCAAATTTGGCATAAAATTTGCAGCGTCTAGATGAGAAAGGTGATCTTCTAGATGCAATCAGCGGCAGTTGGATTTGGCATGAAATCTATGGCGTCCAGATGAGGCAGGTGATTTTCTAGATATGATTGAGATGCAATCAGCGATAGCTTAATTTGGCATGAAATCTGCAGCGTTCAGATAAGGAAGGTGATCTTCTAGATGCAATCAGCGGCAGCTGGAATCAGCATGAAATCTGTGGCGTCCAGATGAGGAAAATGATCATCCGGGAAGGTTGCTTGCTCTGCTAGGTGGCATATGGACTGCTTGAAGTAGGTGTGGCACCAACTTGAATTTAACAGCTGCTCTGTCTGACTGTAATGGCTTTGTCTTCTGCTCCAATACTGATGTCTCCTCTTGTAAGCTGATGAACTTATTACAAGACTCACATTAAAATAAATTAAACTGGATATGACTCAATTTAGAATAAAATGAACTGGACGAGACTCAAAATAAACTAAACTTTATTTTCCAACTCAAGACTTGAATCATAACTAATCAGATATTCACAAAGGGTTAAGAATCCTCTGCTTGATCCTAGTGCCCGCAACCTCACCACAAAAACTCCACCAAAGGTGAAATCCAGAGATCTCAAACTCCTCCATGTTTCCTTCTCTATTTCAATTTTAATAACTATATTCAGGCTAGAGTCTATGTCGAATCTTTTTCTTCTTTAAAGAGATAGGTCAAAAACCGAACATTACGCTTGTGGAAATTGTGCATTACATTAACTTATCCAAAGACTCATATTTCCAAACCTTAATCCTACATTGACTTGACCAACGATGAATTAAGGAGCAAAAATGCATCAGATTATTAGATTACAGCATTCACTTCCTATCGAGAATTGCTAGCTACCGCTCTGTCCGCCTAGCATTTTTATTATGGCCTTCATTAAAAATTCCTTAAAATATTATAAATATGATTAAAACTAGAAATATTATTAAATTAAAATATTTTATATAGTTAAATTCATATTAAATTTATAGTTTCTGTAATTAATTTTTTATATCATATAATATTAAATATTATAAATATTTATGATTAATTTATTTACATTTATTGATAAATATATTTTTTTATAATTACATAAAATAATAACTAATAATATTTAGTAAATATATAAATATTAATATTACCTAAATATTATTAATATGTACAATCATATTAATAACAAATATTTTAATATTAACAAAAATATATTAAATTTAATTAATATATATTAAAATATTGATGACTATTACTAATACGATATGTTTGTATAATATCTAAGAAAAATACTTCATGCAGCAAATTGCACTGAGGAACCAGAGATTAATGTACCCAAATAATAATAATAATAATAATAATAATAATAATAATAATAATAATAATAATTTTAGAGGAAATAATCTTTTAAAAGATAATGTAGAAGTTTGGGAAAACGAGCGCAGTTGTCGTAGTCACTTTACACGATGCATGCACGAGAAATGCTGAAGAGAGATCTGAGGCCTCTACATTAAACCGCTCAAAAAATATAAAACAAAATTAAAATAAAATTTTATAGTCTTACCCAATACATGCCTTAAGATTCCGTTGGAGGAAGGAATATATATACTTTGTGTCCATTCATAATCGAGACCAACACCAATTATTAAGATTTAAAAAATAGTAATGGAGTTCTGTTGATGGGATGACCTCAACCGATCAACCTGGAAATTTAGTGGTCGACCAGGGAAGATTGGCCAACATGATGTTTGTCATTTGATTACTGTTACGAAACTTCTATGATTTCTTTTTCGTAATTTATACGAGACAACGTCACTCGCAATGGGACTTATCAGCCTGTAATTAGACCCATTGACATCGAGCGCTTACACGCATAAGCCACAAATACTTGAGATCTTCTAACTAAAGAACAGAGATCTTTTTGGCAGAGCTTTGGGCTCGACCTCATGTAGTGAAGAATTAATTCCGAGCCATACGTACGGTGAACAAACTACAAAGAAGAACTGTTGCGCCTATTTGTGGACTTAACCAATGGCAGAAGACTTGAATCTCCCTAAAATTGTCAGTGAAATTACGAAGGAAATAGAAATTTGTTGATGAAGCCAACAAGGTTGAGATGTGAGGTGAGCTTTAAATTGGTTTCTTCAACCGACTAGATTTTTCCCTCTCTCTCTCTCTCTCGTTTTTTTTTTTTTTTTCCCCACAAAGGAGGCAGCAGATCAAGCCTAAATGAAAGAGAAACCACAAGAATCTACACTAAAAAGATGGGCTAATTGTGCCGGCTTAGTAACGTAACCTTCAAGAAGCAAATTAGAATGAAGAGTAGCTGAAGCTAACCAATCTGTCACCTAATTACCCTCCCTAATATAGTAGAAAGATTTTGATTTTAAAGCCAAATCCTGTCTCCCATGATCATGATTTGGAGAGACAAGTAACTACTGATAGCCAAGGTGTTGAGCTACTGAAGAGTACATGTTATGTACATGCCTAATTAACATACGTAAAATCAAGTGCAACAAAGAATGGTTCCACACACATTCAAACATGGACACTTTGGTCTACGGCCTTCGTTCGAGAGCCAATTCCTTTGAAAAAGTTTTGGTTGAATTAGTGGCTCCGGATAGCTTTTCCACAAAGAAGATGAGGTTTGAAAAGGTCATGATAAGTATTTTGATTTCTTGTTTCCTTGGGATCGGACTTGCTGGTTTAGAAAGTTATAAGATGAGGTTTGCACCACAAAAACTCCTTCAGGAGTGAGATCCAATTCTCAAATTCACTTGCTAGGTCCTTCTCTATTTTAATTTTAATAATTATTTCTAGGTTGAAGTCAATGCCGAATCTCTTTCTACATTGGCTTATCCAATGACTCATATTTGTACGCACTAACCTGATCAATGACTCATATTTTCATACCATCTTTTTATATAATTTTATGAAAATTGGTTGATTCATCTAGAGAATTAAAATACTCCATTAATGCAAAGCCACATGAATAGTCATAAATAATCAAGATTTGCATCCATAAATGGGATACAAAAAGTCCACATGCTTTGATGATTGGACTATTGTAAGCAACATAGATTTTATCCTATAATTTTAAGTTTTAGAAGTACATAATGTATTTTTAGATATTTTATGTGTATATCTTTATAAATATATGTCTAAAGTTATGTGCATATTATATAGTTATTTTCATTTTACATGCATCTCTTTATAAATATTTTAAATGAACTATATATCCTCATAAATTTATTATCTATGCATACTCTTATAAGTTATTTCTTTTACATATCTTCTCTTATTAAATATATGAAATGAAATGATTTAAAATGTTATATGCAACTAGAAAATTTAGAGTATATATAAATGATTTCAAATATTTACAAGAAAGACTTGCAAAAAAAATTTATAATTAGGGCATTGGTGGGAAAAGCAAAGTTGTGATGTTATCAACAAAACTTTATTTATTTATAAGGATAAATATATAAAATAAATATATTTTAATAAAATAACTAATTAATTAATTTTAAAATTTAAGATGTTATGAAAGAGGCCAGCCATTTATATTATGCTTAATATTATTATACTCTGTGGCTGTTGTAATAATTGCCGTACCTCACAAATGATTAGAATAATTTAAGAAAGCTTTGGAGGGATGAGGACCGAAGACGATATATATTCTGGATGACTAACGGACGGTTCGACTAAGAGCGGGATATATTGTTGTTTATTAAAGAAAAAACTAAAAGTTTAAATTTTATGGAATGAGGCCAAACGAGAGAAAACTTTTCTGTTTGGTTCGTGATTCAAAAAATTATTTTTAAAATTATGAATTGTATCTAAAATTTTTCGTTGATTTTTAGTATTTAAAAATATGTTTAGTTGGTTTATTTGAAAATTATGTTTTTAAAAAAAGTAGTAGCGAATCACGTGGAGAAGGTTGCGGGAAGGAGATGAATCCGCAGGTTTCGGACTTTTTTTTTTTTTTAAGAAGGAAGGATAAAATCTGAAAAACATCTTAAATGAATCCAAAAAAATGTCGCTTTTAGATTCATTCAGATTTTTAGAATCGTTTTGAAAATATGTTTTCGAAAACGGTTCAACTAAATGTTTTTTTATGATATGAGTTGAATTTTTTGTTTTCAAAAATAAAAAATTCAATACAAATTTGTTATCAAATGGGTCTTTAGGTTGTGTTTGAAATAAAGAATAAGAGGGAATATCCAGGATTCCTAAAAGCCATAACTATAAAGGGATAGCTGGGAATAAAGTTAACCAAAGGGATAATACATGGTTAATCATGTGTTATCCCTTCAATTTATTCCATAGAAAATGCAGGAATAGTTCGTTATCCCTTCAAATAGGAGTAAAAAAAAGTTATGCTATGAATTTATTTTTTTACATTTGATATGATCAATAGGATAGCTAAGGGATATCCCTAGAGATAGTCAGAAGATAAATTCTATCCATACACTTATCCATGAATTTTTTTTTTTTTTCTATCAAACACTGTGTCTATGGTTGCCCAGTTAGCCCATCTTCGGGCAGTGACTGCGGCCTCCCATTCGCCGTCGCCGCCGCCGTTTGAAGATCCCATCCGCTAACAGGAAGGAAGGAACCTGCCATCTTATTAGTTATTATACGTTAAAAGATATCGAAAATTGACCGAGTGTTATTTTATTATTGATTAAATATAGTTTACTGCAAAGCCCGAGCTTCATAATCAACTGAATCTTCAAGCCAATAATCGGAATGATGCGTACGAAAGTGTACAGATTCTGTTGATTTTCTTAAGAAATTGTATGTGATGAGTGAAGGAAATTTATATGCTGAATATTTTCTTCAGTAGGACCGTTGGCTTCCTCAAAATTGCTTCTCAGCTCGCTTCATCAAGTTTTCTCTCTCTCTCTTGGTAAAAAAGGAAAATTAATAACAAAAAAGACTATTAATTAAATAATTTTCTCTCTCTTTATATGGCATTGATGCGTTTGAGATCAAATGTTCTGTCACCACGCCAGCTTAACCGTCAGTTCACAAATAAAAAAAAAAAAAAAACTGCCCCTCATCATAAAAAGAAATATAAGAAAAAGATGGGCTAACTGGCCGGCTTAGCCAGGTAATCTTCAAAAAGACAAATTAAAAATGAAAAGTAGCTGGAGCTAACCACACTGTTACCTAATTGCACTCCCTAATATAGTAGAAAGATTTTGATTTTAAAGCCAAATCCTATCTCCCATGATGATGATTGGAGAACCAGGTAACTCATAGACGAGATGTTAAGCTAGCGAAGGGTATATGTTATGTACATGCGTGATTAACATCCATAAAACCAAGTGTAACAAAGAATGGTTCCACACATTTGTTTCTTCCCTGATCTTAGCAATACTACATTCAAATATGAACTCTTTGGTCTACGGTCTTACTTTTCAACGCCAATTCCTTTGGAATTGTTTTGATCAAATTATTGGCTCCGAATGGCTTTATTCCAATAAAGAAGATAAGGTTTAAAAAAGTCATGATGAGTACTTTGATTTCATGCTTCGTTAGACTTGCTGGTTTGAAAGAGATAAGATGTGGTTTGCACCTCAGAAACTCCTCCGGGAGTCAGATCTCAAATTCACTCGTTATGTCCTTTTTCTACTTTAATTTTAATAATATTTTAAGTTGGAGTCTTTTTCAAGCCTCTTTCTTCTTTAAAGAGGTGAGCTAGACATTAGAAAGCGAACGTGACGCTCGTGGAAATTATACAGTATATTGACTTGTCCAACTACTCGTATTTCTGTACCTCGATCTTACATTGACTTGATCAACTACTGGTATTTCCATACCTTCATGCTGTTTATAAATTGTCCAAGGATAAATTAAGAAGCAAAAGTGTTTCAAAGCATCCCTTGCAGAGAATTGCTATACCACTCTGTCACCTATTCAAGACTAGCATTTTTATTTTGGACTACACTGAAAATCCCTTAAAATTATAAATTATTAAATTAAAATATTATTAAATAGTATTAAAACTAGAAATTAAACTATATACATAGTTAAATTTATATTTAAAGTTTTTGTAATTAAAATTTTTCATATTTTATAATATTAAATTTATAATTATTTATGATTAATTTATATATACATTTATTGATATATATATTTATAATTACATAAAATAATAACTAATAATATTTAGTAAATATATAAATATTACTATTACCTAAATATTATTAATATGTACAATAATATTTATAACAAATATTTTATTATTAACAATAAAATATTAACATTTAATTAATAAATATTAAAATATTGATGACTATTACTAACACGATATGTGCAAATAATAACTAATACAAGTACTTTATGCAGCAAATTGCACTGAGCAATCAAAGAATATTGCACCCCAAAAAAAAAAAAAAAATGCCAGAGATTGAGAACAAATAATAATCATAATAATAATAAAATTTTAGAGGAAATAATCTTTTAACAGATAATGTAGAAGAGAAGCCTGAAAAACGAGCGCAGTTGCCGTAGCCACTTTACAGGATGCCACGTACGCACGAAAAATACTGAAGAGGGAGAAGAGATCTGAGGCCTCTACATTAAATTGCTCACAAAAAATTTATAAAAAATTAAAATTAAAATTTTATGCTCTTACCTAAGACATGCCTTAACTTTGACCGAACCTTAACTAAGATTTTAAAAGGAGTTATTGAATTCTGTGGAAATTTTGGGATAACTTTGACCGAACCTGGAAATTTTGTGGTCGAGCAGCAAAGATTTCGCCAACATTTTATTTGTCATTTTATTGCTGTTACGAAACTTGTATGATTTTCTTTTCGCAAGTTATACGAATCAGCGTCGGTCGCAATGGGACTTAATTAGCAGCCTAAACAGACCCATTCACGTTATCTCTTCTTATACATACGTTACCAGCCCGCAAATACTTTTGAGATCTTCTAACTAAAGAAATTATGAGATCTTTTGGCAGAGCTTCTTAGATGAGGCGTTGAGCTAGTGAAGGGTATATGTTCCGTACATGCGTGATTAACATCCATAAAACCAAGTGCAACAAAGAATGGTTCCACACGCATTTGTTTCTTCACTGATCTTTGCATGGTACATTAATTCAAATATGGACTCTTTAGTCTACGGTCTTGTTGTTCGAGAACCAATTCCTTCGGAAAATTTTGGTCGAATTAATGGCTCCGGATAGCTTTTCCATGGAGAAGATGAGGTTTGGAAAAGTCATGATGAGTACTCTGATTCCATGTTTCCTTGGACTTGCTCGTTTGAAAAGAGGCAAGGTGAGGTTTGAACCACAAAAACTCCACAGATCTCAAATTTGCATGCTATGTCCTCCTCTATTTCAATTTTAATAATTATTTTCATGCTGGGGTCTATCCTGAATCTCTTTCTTCCTTAAAGAGGTGAGTTAGGCATTGGAAAACCGAACGTGGCACCCACGGCAATTGTATAGAACATTGACTTATGGAACGACTCATATTTCCATACCTCTATCCTACATTGACTTAACCAACGACTCATATATTTTCCATTCCTCCATGCTGTCTATAAATTGTCCAAGGATGAATTTAGAATTAAAAGTACATTAGATCATTAGATTACAGCATTCACTCCCTATGAAGAGTTGCTACCCCTCTATTACCTACTCAAGGCTAGCATTTTTGTCATGGGCTTCATTGATTGCAATCCTTTGCCACTGCAGTCCTAGCTTTGGGTGTCCTTTGGAGGAGTATGAAGCTCTATTAAAGCTCAGATCTTCTCTCCTTCACAATAACCATACTCCACCACCTACTTGGGGAAGAGTGAGAGATTGTTGTCTTTGGGAAAGAGTCACCTGCAACAACAGCACAAGAGAAGTGTCGAAGCTCATGCTTTCGAGTCTTATAAAATATAGTTCATTTATGCATTGGAAATTTTTAGAATGGCCATTAAATTTCAGCATTTTTTCCTCCTTTGACATGCTCACACATCTTAACTTGTCTGGAAATCTGATTGTAGGATCGCTATCACAGATGGGTTAGTTTTTCCCTTATCCAACTTGTTACTCGAGTTTCAGTTCATTCATATCCTCTTGATGTACATATTTTTGATCTAGATTCTCTTTCTTTGGGAATTTGTATCTAATAGACATCTCAGGATTGAGCAAGTTAGAGATCCTTGATCTTAGTGACAACAGCTTCATTGGAAGTATTCCATTATCTTTCAAAAATCTATCTTCACTCAGAACCCTGAATCTAAGAGACAACATGCTAAATGGCACACTTAATGTTAAAGGTAATAACTTTAACTACAAAGTCTTCTATAATTATTTTTGTCAAAAGATCGTTAGCACATTAAGTATAATGGTTTATGTTGTCCTTTTAACTGATATCAATGACTCCCTATTACAGGTTTGCAAGAATTGCAGAAGCTTAGAATACTTGATCTTGGACTTAATTGGTTCACAGGAAGGATACCCATAGCTTTGGGAAACTTATCTTCCCTTAATTTCCTATATTTGAATGAAAATAATCTAATTGATTCACTGCCTTCACAAGGTATGATATTTATTCCTTTGACTAAGAGTTCCTTCATATTCTCTTTTTATTTTACTTGAGCTAGCAAATTTTCCTATACTCAAAGCGAAGAACTTAGACAATTTGACTGATTGGTTTGGCCAATCCAAATCAATTTTCAATCTAGCGAGTGAGAATTTCATTTCACTTGTCAAGCTTTAGAATAGAATTATAACTTTTATGAGTTAACCTTTCATCAAAATCTCTATTAAAACTTAGATCTTCTCTCCTTCACCAAAATTACACTTCACCACCTAAATGGGGAAGAGTGAGATACTGCTATCTTTCAAAGAAAGTGACCTAAATAACAGTATAAGATGAGTATCAAAGCTTATGCTTTTGAACCTTACAGAATTTAATCAGTTATTTTTTAAAGCTTAGACAGCTTGATTTGTCTAGTAGTCAAATTGTAGGATTGCTATCAGAGATGCATCAGTCTGCCTCTCATCCAACTTGTTAGCTCAATTTCAATTTGTTTATATTTTTTTAATTCTCTTGTCATAATTATTTTGGGCTTAGATTCTATTTCTTTGGGAATTTTGTATGTAACAATCATCTCAGGATTGAGCAAGTTGGAGATGCTTGATCTCAACTATAATAGTTTCACGGGAAGTATTCCATTATCTTTTAAAAATCTATCTTCACTCAATACCCTGAATTTAAGAGGCAATATGTTGAATGGTGCACTTAATGTGGAAGATAATAACATTAACTTACAAAGCCCTCTATAATTATTTCTATCAAGAGATCATCAATACATTAAGTATAATGGTTTATATTGTCTTCTTAATTGATATTTATGGTTCCTTATTAAAAGCCTGCACGGATTGTAGAAGCTTAGAGTGCCTGATCATGGATTTAATTATCTCGCATGAAGCATTGGAAAACTTATCTTCCCTTAATTTTCAATATTTGAATGGAAATAATCTAATTGATTCGCTGCCTTCACAAGGCATGATATTTATTCCTTTGACTGAGAGTTTCTCTATATTCCCTTTTTATTTTTTTGAGCTAGCAAATTTTTCATATTCAAAGCTAAAAGCTTAGATAATTTGACATTGGCTTGGCCAATCCAAATCAATTTTCAGTCTAGCAAGTGAGAATTTCATTTCACTTATCAAGCTTTAAAATGGAATTATAACTTTTGTAAGTCAATCTTTCGTCAAACTCTTCGTTAAAACTTAGATCTTCTCTCCTTTAACATAGCTGCACTTCATAGCCTAAATAAGGAAGAGAAAGATACTATTGTCTTTGGTAGAGAGTGACATGAACAGTAGCATAGGACAAATATTGAACCTCATGCTTTGAGCCTTGAAGGATTTTATTAAGTATAATTTATTAAAGCCCAAATAGATTGATTTGTCTAGTAATCAAGTTATTGGATTGCTATTAGAGGTGCAATAGCCTCTCTCTTCCAACTTGTTAATACAATTTTAATTTGTTCATATTTTTATCCTCTTGTCATAAATATTTTGGATTTATATTCCCTTTCTTTGCAAATTTTGTATGTAACAGTCATCTCAAGATTAAGCAAGTTGGAGGTTCTTGATGTCAGCGATAATAGCAAATTAAATGGTACACTTAATGTGGAAGGTAATAGCATTAACTTACAAACCCCTCTGTAATTATTTCTATTAAGAGATCATTAGCATATTAAGTATAATGGTTTATATTACCTTCTTAATTGATATTTATGACTTCTTATTAAAGGCCTGCATATATTATAGAAACTTAGAATGCCTGATCTTGGATTATGGCTCTATGCCAATAGACTTATGGCACAACTCCATTATATCTCTATTTTGCTTTCTATGTTCAAGGATTATAGGCTTAATATTAATATATTTTGTTGATGTTGTAACCATTACCGTCCCAAGAAAAAGAGTCAAATAATTTAATAAAGACTTGGCGGAGAGTGGGATGTATTGTTGTCTATAAAAAAGAAAGGAAAAAAAGTCATGTTTTGTGCAGTGCACGTGAAGAACTCAGCGCGCAACGAGCTCTATTTTATAAAAAAATAATTTTTGCTAAGTTTTATGCATATAAATGAATCATCATACGTGATGCACATGATTTGGCAACGTGCACGTTGCATAAAGCCATTTCTAAAAAAAAGAAATTATAAGATTAAGTTTCGCGGAGTGAGGCCTTGTATATAAAATTTAATATTGTCCTTTTGTAATGAGAGGCTGTTTTTTCTTATTTATTTTAGAACTGACAGTCAGGCTAGCATGGTAACAAAACAATTGATCTCAAATGCATCATTGCCATATAAGAGAGTGAAAATTATTTAATTAATAGTCGGCACCAACATAAGGGAGACTGGGAGGCCAAAATTTTATCTTTCACCACTAGTGAGAGGACTTGATGAAGTGCACGAAGCAATTTCCAGGAAGTTAGAGGTCCTACCTGAGAAAACCCTGTTGGCAAAAGAGAAAATCAAGTCCTGGACATTGCTTCACGCACTTTGCCTTCACTCTCATCACATGCAATTTCTTAAGAAAATCAAGAGAAGCTGCATATTTGCATACGCATCATTTTGAATCATTGACTTGACGTTTCATTGACTTGTGAAAATTGCACATTATATTGACTTGCCCAAAGACTCATTTTTCCATAGCTCTATCCTACATTGACTTAACCAATGATTCTTATTTTCATAACTCTATGCTGTCTGTAAATTATCCAAGGATGAATTAAGAAGCAAAAGTGCTTTAGATCATTACATTACCGTACAATTCTTATGAAGAGTTTCAATCACTCTGTCACCTATTCAAGGCTAGCATTTTTCTTATGGGCTTCATTGATTGTAATCTTTTGCCATTGCAGCCATAGCTTTGGGTGTCCTTTGGAGGAGTATGAAGCTCTGTTAAAAGCTTAGATATTCCCTCTTTCACCATAACCGTACTCCACTACCTACTTTGGGAAGAGTGAGAGACTGTTGCCTTTCAGATAGAGTCACCTGCATAAGTTTAGAATGCTTAATTTTCGATTTAATTAGCTCACATAAAGGATACCCATAGGATTGAGAAGTTTATTTTCCCTTAATATCTTGTATTTGAATAGAAATAATCTAACTAGTTTACTACCTTCATAAGATATGATATTTACTCTTCTGACAAAGAGTTTCTCCATATTCCTCTTTCTTTTTTTAGCTACCAAATTTCCCCATATTCAAAACTAAATACTTAGACAATTTGACTAATTGGCTTGGCCAATTCAATTCAATTTTTAATATAGCAAGTAAGAATTTCATTTTACTTGTCAAGCTTAGAACAAAATTATAACTTTTTGGGCCAATCTTTCATCAAACACTCTGTTAAAGCTCAAATCTTCTCTCCTTCACCATAACTATACTTCACCACCTACATTGGGAAAAGGGAGATACTGCTGCCTCTGGGAGAGAACAACCTAATAACAGCACAAGATAAGTATCAAAGCTCATGCTTTTGAGCCTTGCAGGATTTAATCAGTTATTTGTTAAACCCCAAATATCTTGATTTATCTAGCAGTCAAATTGTATGATTGATGTCAAAGATGCATAAGCCTCTTTCTCATCGAACTTGTTAGTCTAATTTCAATATGTTCATATTTTTTATCCTCTTATCATAAATATTTTGGATTTAGATTCTCTTTCATTGGAAAATTTATATGTAACAGGCATCTCAGGATTGAGCAAATTGAAGATTCTTGATCTCAGCTATAACAGTTTCACTGGAAGTATTCCATTATCTTTCAAAAATCTTACTTCACTTAGTACCCTGAATTTAGGAGGCAACATGCTGAAAGGTACACTTAATGTGGAAGGTAATAACTTTAACTTACAGAATCTTTTGTAATTATTTCTATCAAAATATTATCAGCATATTAAGTATAATGGTTTATATTATTTTTCTAATTGATATCTATGGCTTCCTATGACAAGCCTACAAGGATTGTAGAAGCTTAAAGTGCTTGAACTTGGATTTAATCAGTTTATAGGAAGGATACCCATAACTTTGGGAAACTTGTCTTCCCTTAATTTTTTATATTTGGATGAAAATAATCTAATTGATTCACTACCTTCGCAAGGTATGATATTTATTCTCTTGACTAAGAGTTTCCCTATATTCCCTTTTTGTTTTATTTGAGCTAGCAAATTTTCCTATATTCAAAGCTAAGAACTTGGACAATTTGACTAATTGGCTTGGCCAATCCAAATCAATTTTTAGTTTAACAAGCGAGAATTTCATTTCACATGTCAAGCTTTAGAATAGATTTATAACTTAATAGTCGGCACCAGCGCAAGGGAGGCTGGGATGCCAAAATTTTATCTTTTGCCACTAGTGAGAGGACTTGATGAAGTGCACGAAGCAATTTCCAGAAAGCCGGAGGTCCTACTTGAGAAAACCCTGTTGGCGAAAGAGAAAATCAAGTCCTGGACATTGCTTCCCACACTTTGCCTTCACTCGTCACATGCATTTCTTAAGAAAATAAAGAGAAGCTGCATACTTGTGTATGCATCATTTTGAATCATTGACTTAACGTTTCATTGACTTGTGAAAATTGCACAGTATATTGACTTGTCCAAAGACTCATTTTTCCGAAGCTCTATCCTACATTGACATAACCAACAACTCATATTTTCGTAACTCAATGCTATCTGTAAATTATCCAAGGATGAGTTAAGAAGCAAAAGTGCAACAGATCATTAGATTACAACATACTCCTTATGATGAGTTACAATCACTCTGTCACTTATTCAAGGATAGCATTTTTGTTATTGGCTTCATTGATTGTAATCTTTTGCCATTGCAGCCGCAACTTTGGTTGTTCTTTGAAGGAGTATGAAGCTCTGTTAAAGCTTAGATCTTCTCTCTTTCATCATAACCATACTCCACTACCTACTTGAGGAAGAGTGAGAGATTGTTACCTTTAGGATAGAGTCACCTGCAATAACAACACAAATGTCGAAGCTCATGCTTTCGAGCCTTATGGAATCTAGTTTATTTCTATATTGGCAATTTTTGGAATGGCCATTGAATTCTAGCATTTTTTCATGCTTTCATAAGCTCAAACATCTTAACTTGTCTGACAATATGATTGTAGGATCACAATCACAAATGGTTTAGTCTTTCCCTTATCCAACTTGCTACTCCATTTTCAGTCCATTCATATTTTTTATCCTCTTGATGTATCTTTGATCTAAATTCTCTTTCTTTTGTATCTAACATAAATTTCTGTATTGAGCAAGATGGAGATCCTTGATCATAGTTTTAGTTGCCACAATTGAAGTATTCCATTATCTTTCAAAATCTATATTCACTCAGTACCCTGAATTTAAGTGGCAATATGCTAAATGGCACACTTAATGTGGAAGTTAATAACTTTAACTTATAGAGTTCTCTGTAATTAATTTTGTTAGGAGATCATTAGCATATTGAGTATAATGGTTTATATTGTCTTCTTAACTAATATCTATCGCTCCCTATCATAGCTGCAAGGGTTGCAAAAGTTTAGAATGCTTAATTTTAGATTTAATCAGCTCACAGAAAGGATACCCATAGGTTTGGAAAGTTTATTTTCCCTTAATATCTTGTATTTGAATAGAAATAACCTAACTAATTAACTACCTTCATAAGATATAATATTTGCTTTTCTGACAAAGAGTTTCTAGATATTCCTCTTTCTTTTTTTAGCTACCAAATTTCCCCATATTCAAAACTAAAAACTTAGACAATTTGACTAATTGGCTTGGCCAATTTAAATCAATTTTTAATATAGCGAGTAAGAATTTCATTTTACTTGTCAAGCTTAGAACAAAATTATAACTTTTATGGGTCAATCTTTCGTCAAACACTCTTAAAGCTCAAATCATCTCTCCTTCACCATAATTGTACTTCACCACCTACATTGGAAAAAAGGAAGTACTGCTGCCTCTGGGAGAGAGCAACCTAATAACAACACAAGATGAGTATCAAAGCTCATGCTTTTGAGCTTTCCAGGATTTAATCAATTATTTGTAAAACTCCAAATATCTTGATTTATCTAGAAGTCAAATTGTATGATTGATGTCAAAGATGCATAAGCCTCTTTCCCATCGAACTTGTTAGTCTAATTTCAATCTGTTCATATTTTTTATCCTCTTATCATAAATATTTTGGATTTAGATTCTCTTTCATTGAAAAATTTGTATGTAATAGGCATCTCAGGATTGAGCAAATTGAAGATCCTTGTTCTCTGCTATAACAGTTTCACTGGAAGTATTCCATTATCTTTCAAAAATCTATCTTCACTTAGTACCCTAAATTTAGGAGGCAACATGCTGAATGGTACACTTAACGTGAAAGGTAATAACTTTAACTTATAGAATCTTTTATAATTATTTCTATCAAAAGATTGTTAGCATATTAAGTATAATGGTTTATGTTGTTTTTTTAAATGATATCTATGGCTCCCTATGACAAGCCTACAAGGATTGCAGAAGCTTAAAGTCCTTGATATTGGATTTAATCAGTTTATAGGAAGGATACCCATAACTTTGGGAAACTTGTCTTCGCTTGATTTTTTATATTTGGATGAAAATAATCTAATTGATTCACTACCTTCGCAAGGTATAATATTTATTCTCTTGACTAAGAGTTTCCCTATATTCCCTTTTTGTTTTATTTGAGCTAGCAAATTTCCCTATATTCAAAGCTAAGAACTTGGACAATTTGACTAATTGGCTTGGCCAATCCAAATTAATATTTAGTTTAACAAGTGAGAATTTCATTTCACTTGTCAAGCTTTAGAATAGAATTATAACTTAATAGTCGGCACCAGCGTAAGGGAGATTTGGAGGCCAAAATTTTATCTTTTGCCACTAGTGAGAGGACTTGATGAAGTGTGCAAAGAAATTTTTAGGAAGCTGGAGGTCCTACTTGAGAAAACCCTGTTGGCGAAAGAGAAAATCAAGTCTTAAACATTGCTTCCCGCACTTTGCCTTCACTCGTCACATGTAATTTCTTAAGAAAATCAAGAGAAGCTGCATACTTGCGTATGCATCATTTCGAATCATTGACTTGATGTTTCATTGACTTGTGAAAATTGCACAATATATTGACTTGTCGAAAGACTCATTTTTCCATAGCTCTATCCTACATTGACTTAACCAAAAACTCATATTTTCGTAACTCTATGTTGTTTGTAAATTATCCAAGGATGAATTAAGAAGCAAAAGTGCAATAGATTATTAGATTACAACATACACTCCTTATGAAGAGATATAATCACCCTGTCACCTATTCAAGGCTAGCAATTTTGTTATTGGCTTCATTGATTGTAATCCTCTGCCATTGCAGCCGTAACTTCGGTTGTCCTTTGGAGGAGTATGAAGCTCTATTAAGGCTTAGATCTTCTCTCTTTCACCATAACCTTACTCCATTACCTACTTGGGAAAAAGTGAGAGACTGTTGCCTTTAGGATAGAGTCACCTGCAATAACAACACAAGTATTGAAGCTCATGCTTTCGAGTCTTATGGAATCTAGTTTATTTCTGTATTAGCAATTTTTGGAATGGCCATTGAATTTTAGCATTTTTTTCTGCTTTCATAAGCTCACACATCTTAACTTGTCTGACGATATGACTGTAGGATCGCTATCACAAATGGGTTAGTCTTTCCCTTATCCAACTTGCTACTCCATTTTTAGTCCATTCATATTTTTTATCCTTTTGATGTAAAAATCTTTGATCTAAATTCTCTTTCTTTTGTATCTAATAGAAAACTCAGTATTGAGCAAGTTCGAGATCCTTGATCTTAGTTTTAATGGCCTCAATGGAAGTATTCCATTATCTTTCAAAAATCTATCTTCACTCAGTACCCTAAATTTAAGTGGCAATATGTTAAATGGCACATTTAATGTGGAAGATAATAACTTTAACTTATAGAGTCCTCTGTATTTAATTTTGTTAAGAGATCATTATCATATTGAGTATAATGGTTTATATTGTCTTCTTAACTACTATCTATCGCTCCCTATCATAGGCTGCAAGGATTGCAGAAGTTTAGGATGCTTAATTTTAGATTTAATCAACTCATAGAAAGGATACCCTTTGGTTTGAAAGGTTTATTTTCCCTTAATATCTTGTATTTGAATAGAAATAACCTAACTAGTTCACTACCTTCATAAGATATAATATTTACTCTTTTGACAAAGAGTTTCTCTATATTCCTCTTTCTTTTATTAGCTACCAAATTTCTTCATATTCAAAACTAAAAAATTAAACAATTTGACTATTTGGCTTGGCCAATTCAAATCAATTTTTAATATAGCGAGTAAGAATTTCATTTTACTTGTCAAGCTTAGAACAAAATTATAACTTTTATGGGTCAATCTTTCGTCAAACTCTCTGTTAAAGCTCAAATCTTCTCTGCTTCACCATAACTGTACTTCACCACCTACATTTGAAAAAGGGAGATACTGCTGCCTCTGGAAGAGAGCGACCTAATAACAACACAAGATGAGTATACCAAGTTCATGCTTTTGAGCCTTGCAGGATTTAATCAGTTATTTGTTAAACCCCAAATATCTTGATTTATCTAGCAGTCAAATTGTATGATTGATGTCAAAGATGCATAAGCCTCTTTCTCATCGAACTTGTTAATCTAATTTCAATATGTTCATATTTTTTATCCTATTATCAAAAATATTTTGGATTTAGATTCCCTTTCATTGGAAAATTTGTATGTAACAAGCATCTCAGGATTGAGCAAATTGAAGATCCTTGTTCTCAGCTATAACAGTTTCACTGGAAGTATTTCATTATCTTTCAAAAATCTATCTTCACTTAGTACCCTAAATTTAGGAGGCAACATGCTGAATGGTACACTTAACGTGGAAGGTAATAACTTTAACTTATAGAATCTTTTGTAATTATTTCTATCAAAAAATCATCAGCATATTAAGTATAATTGTTTATGTTATTTTTTTAAATGCTATCTATGGCTCCCTATGACAAGCTTACAAGGATTGTAGAAGCTTAAAGTCCTTGATCTTGGATTTAATCAGTTTATAGAAAGGATACCCATAACTTTGGAAAACTTGTCTTCCCTTAATTTTTTATATTTGGATGAAAATAATCTAATTGATTCACTACCTTCGCAAGGTATGATATTTATTCTCTTGACTAAGAGTTTCCCTATATTCCCTTTTTGTTTTATTTGAGCTAGCAAATTTCCCTATATTTAAAGCAAAGAACATGGACAATTTGACTAATTGGCTTGGCCAATCCAAATCAATTTTTAGTTTAACGAGCAAAAATTTTATTTCACTTGTCAAGCTTTAGAATAGAATTATAACTTAATAGTCGGCACCAACGCAAGGGAGATTGGAAGGCCAAAATTTTATCTTTCGCCACTAGTGAGAGGACTTGATGAAGTGCACGAAGAAATTTCCAGGAAGTTGGAGGTCCTATTTGAGAAAACACTATTGGCGAAAGAGAAAATCAAATCCTGGACATTGCTTCCCACACTTTGCCTTCACTCGTCACATGCAGTTTCTTAAGAAAATCAAGAGAAGCTACATTCTTGCGTATGCATCATTTCGAATCATTGACTTGATGTTTCATTGACTTGTGAAAATTGCACAGTATATTGACTTGTCCAAAGACTCATTTTTCTGAAGCTCTATCCTACATTGACATAACTAACAACTCATATTTTTGTAACTCAATGCTGTCTGTAAATTATCCAAGGATGAGTTAAGAAGCAAAAGTGCAACAAATCATTAGATTACAATATACTCCTTATGATGAGTTAGAATCACTCTGTCACCTATTCAAGGATAGCATTTTTGTTATTGGCTTCATTGATTGTAATCTTCTGCCATTGCAGCCGGAACTTTGGTTGTCCTTTGGAGGAGTATGAAGCTATGTTAAAGCTTAGATCTTCTCTCTTTCACCATAACCGCACTCCACTACCTACTTGGGGAAGAGTGAGAGATTGTTGCCTTTAGGATAGAGTCACCTGCAATAACAACACAAGTGTCAAAGCTCATGCTTCCGAGTCTTAATGGAATCTAGTTTATTTCTGTATTGGCAATTTTTGGAATGGCCATTGAATTTTAGCATTTTTTCTTGCTTTCATAAGCTCACACATCTTAACTTGTCTGACAATATGATTATAGGATCGCTATCACAAATGGGTTAGTCTTTCCCTTATCCAACTTTCTACTCCATTTTAAGCCCATTCATATTTTTTATCGTCTTGATGTAAAAATCTTTGATCTAAATTCTCTTTCTTTTGTATCTTACAGAAAACTCAGTATTGAGCAAGTTGGAGATCCTTGATCTTAGTTTTAATGGCCTCAATGGAAGTATTCCATTGTCTTTCAAAAATCTATCTTCACTTAGTACCCAAAATTTAAGTGGCAATATGCTAAATGGCACACTTAATGTGGAAGTTAATAACTTTAACTTATAGAGTCCTCTATAATTAATTTTGTTAAGAGATCATTAGCATATTGAGTATAATGGTTTATATTGTCTTCTTAACTAATATCCATTGCTCCCTATCATAGGCTGCAAGGATTGTAGAAGTGTAGGATGCTTAATTTTATATTTAATCAACTCACAGAAAGGATACCCATAGGTTTGGGATGTTTATTTTCCTTAATATCTTGTATTTGAATAGAAATAACCTAACTAGTTCACTACCTTCATAAGATATAATATTTTCTCTTCTGACAAAGAGTTTCCCCATATTCCTCTTTCTTTTTTATGCTACCAAATTTCTCAATATTCAAAACTAAAAACTTAAACAATTTGACTAATTGGCTTGGCCAATTCAAATCAATTTTTAATATAGCGAGTAAGAATTTCATTTTACTTGTCAAGCTTAGAACAAAATTATAACTTTTATGGGTCAATCTTTCGTCAAACTCTCCTTTAAAGCTCAAATCTTCTCTCCTTCACCATAATTGTACTTCACCACCTACATTGGAAAAAGGGAGATACTGCTGCCTTTGGGAGAGAGTGACCTAATAACAACACAAGATGAGTATACCAAATTTCATGCTTTTGAGCCTTGTAGGATTTAATCAGTTATTTGTTAAACCCCAAATATCTTGATTTCTCTAGCAGTCAAATTGTATGATTGATGTCAAAGATGCATAAGCCTCTTTCTCATCGAACTTGTTAGTCTAATTTCAATATGTTCATATTTTTTATCCTCTTATCATAAATATTTTGGATTTAGATTCTCTTTCATTGGAAAATTTGTATGTAACAGGCATCTCAGAATTGAGCAAATTGAAGATCCTTGATCTCAGCTATAACAGTTTCACTGGAAGTATTCCATTATCTTTCAAAAATCTATCTTCACTTAGTACCCTGAATTTAGGAGACAACATGCTGAATGGTACACTTAATGTGGAAGGTAATAACTTTAACTTACATAATCTTTTGTAATTATTTCTATCAAAAGATCATCAGCATATTAAGTATAATGGTTTATGTTTTTCTTTTAATTGATATCTATGGCTCCCTATGACAAGTCTACAAGGATTGCAGAAGTTTAAAGTGCTTGATCTTGGATTTAATCAGTTTATAGGAAGGATACCCATAACTTTGGGAAACTTGTCTTCCCTTAATTTTTTATATTTGGATGAAAATAATCTAATTAATTCACTACCTTCGCAAGGTATGATATTTATTCTCTTGGCTAAGAGTTTCCCTATATTCCCTTTTTGCTTTATTTGAGCTAGCAAATTTCCCTATATTCAAAGCTAAGAACTTGGACAATTTGACTAATTGGCTTGGCCAATCCAAATCAATTTTTAGTTTAATGAGCGAGAATTTTATTTCACTTGTTAAGCTTTAGAATCGAATTGTAACTTTCATGACTCAATCTTTCGTCAAACTCTCTATTAAAGCTTAGATCCTTTCTCTTTCATCACAACTGCACTTTACCACTTACATGGAGAAGAAGGAGATACTACTGTCTCTGTAAGAGAGTGACCTAAACAATAGCATAAGATGAGTACTGAAGCTCATGCTTTTGAGCTTTGTAGGATTTAATTAACCATTTGTTAAAGCCTAGACACTTTGATTTGTCCAACAATCAAATTTTGGATTGCTATCGGAGATGCGTCAGCCTCTCTCTCATCCAACTTGTTAGCCTAATTTTAATTTGTTCATATTTTTTATTCTCTTGTCATAAATATTTTGGATTTATATTCTCTTTGTTTGCAAATTTTGTTTGTATAGTCATCTCAAGATTAAGCAAGTTGGAGATCCTTGATCTCAGCTATAACAATTTCATTGAAAGTATTCCATTATCTTTCAAAAATCTATCTTTACTCAGTATCTTGAATTTAGAAGGCAATATACTGAATGGTACACATAATGTGGAAGGTAATAACTTTAACTTATAGATTCCTCTGTAAGTACTTCTATCAAGAGATCATCAGCATATTAAGTATAATGGTTTATATTATCTTTTTAATTGATATCTATGGCTCCCTATTATAGGCCTGCAAGGATTACAGAAGCTTAGTGTGCTTGATCTTGGATCTAATCAGCTCACAGGAAGGATACCCATAGGTTTGAAAAATCTGACTTCTCTTATTAACTTATATTTGGATGAAAATAATCTACCCATTTCCCTACTCTCACAATGTATGATATTTATTCCTTTGAATAAAAGTTTCCCCATATTCCCTTTTTTTTTATTTGTGCTAGAAAATTTCCTCATATTCAAAGAAAAAAACTTAGGTAGTTTGATTGATTGGCTTGGCCAATCCAAATCAATTTTAGTCTAGCGGTGAGAATTTTATTTCACTTGTTAAGCTTTAGAATAGAATTTTAACTTTCATGAGTTAATCTTTCGTCAAACTTTCTATTAAAGCTCAGATTCTTTCTCTTTCACCATAACTGCACTTTACCACCTACATGGGGAAGAGGGAGATACTACTTTCTTTGGAAGAGAATGATCTGAACAACAGTGTAAGATGAGTTTCAAAGCTCATGCTTTTGAGCATTGTAGGATTTAATTAACCATTTGTTAAACCATAGACAGTTTGATTTGTCCAACAATCAAATTTTGGATTGCTATCAAAGATGCGTCAGCCTCTGTCTCATCCAACTTGTTAGCCTAATTTCAATTTGTTCATATTTTTTATTCTCTTGTCATAAATATTTTGGATTTATATTCTCTTAGTTTGCAAATTTTGTATGTAACAGTCATCTCAGGATTAAGCAAGTTGGAGATCCTTGATCTCAGCTATAACAACTTCATTGAAAGTATTCCATTATCTTTCAAAATTCCATCTTCACTCAGTATCTTGAATCTAAGAGGCAATATGCTAAATGGTAAACATAATGTGGAAGGTAATAACTTTAACTTATAGAGTCCTCTGTAAGTATTTTTATCAAGAGATCATCAACATATTAAGTATAATGGTTTATATTATCTTTTTAATTGATATCAATAGCTCCCTATTATAGGCCTGCAAGGATTATAGAAGCTTAGAGTACTTGATCTTGGATCTAATCAGCTCACAGGAAGGATACCCATAGCTTTAGGAAACCTGATTTCTCTTAATAACTTATATTTGGATGAAAATAATCTACTTGTTAATTTACTCTCACAATGTATGATATTTATTCTTTTGAATAAGAGTTTCTCCGTACTTCCTTTTTGTTTTATTTGAGCTAGCAAATTTCTTCATATTCAAAGCTAAAAACTTAGGTAGTTTGATTGATTGGGTTGGCCAATCCAAATCAATTTAGTCTAGCGAGTGAGAATTTTATTTCACTTGTTAAGCTTTAGAACATAATTATAACTTTTATGAGTTAATCTTTCGTCAAACTCTCTATTAAAGCTTAGATCCTTTCTCTTTCACCACAACTGCACTTTACCACCTACATGGAGAAGAGGGAGATACTACTGTCTCTGGGAGAGAGTGACCTGAACAATAGCATAAGATGAGCATCGAAGCTCATGCTTTTGAGCTTTGCAGGATTTAATTAATCATTTGTTAAATCCTAGACAGTTTGATTGGTCCAACAATCAAATTTTGGATTGCTATCGGAGATGCATCAGCCTCTCTCTCATCCAACTTGTTATCCTAATTTTAATTTGTTCATATTTTTTATCCTCTCATCATAAATATTTTGGATTTATATTCTCTTTGTTTTCAAATTTTGTTTGTACAGTCATCTCAGGATTAAGCAAGTTGGAGATCCTTGATCTCAGCTATAACAATTTCATTGGAAATATTTCATTATCTTTCAAAAATCTATCTTCACTTAGTACCCTGAATCTAAGAGGCAACATGCTGAATAGTACACTTAATATGGAAGGTAATAATTTTAACTTACGAAGTCTTCTATAATTATTTCTATCAAAAGATCGTCAGCACGTTAAGTATAATGGTATATATTTTCTTTTTAATTGATATATATGGCTCCCTATTACAGGCCTGCAAGGATTACATAAGCTTAGTATGCTTGTTCTTGGATCTAATCAGCTCACAGGAAGGATACCCATAGGTTTGAAAAATCTGACTTCTCTTATTAACTTATATTTGGATGAAAATAATCTAACTAGTTCACTGTCTTCGCAAGGTATAATATTTATTCCTTTGATAAAGAGTTTTTGCATATTCTTTTTTTTTTTTTTTGAGCTAGCAAACTTCCCCATATTCAAAGATAAAAACTTAGATATTTTGACTGGTTGGCTTGGCCAAGCCAATTCTAATTTTCAAATTGATGAGTTAAAATTTGATATCACTTGTCAAGATTTAGAATAGAATTATGACGTTTGGCCAAGCTCTTTCTTGACTTGGTTAACTTATCAAGTTAGAAAATTTGTCAAAGCCATGTTTCCCAATTTTAATCAAATGATGTTTCTAAGTTGGCTTTAGCAAGTTAAAATGAGTTTTAATTCATGATCTGAAGCCATTTGTGCCTTTTACTTGCATCATTTTCTTGTATATTTAAATATTAATTCCATCAAATATGCTATGTTCACACCATGTGCAGCCATATTTAGTCAGTAACTATAATTGATGAGTGGAGCATACAAATTTTAAATGGATATTATTTTATTATAATTTTCAAATATTACATTCTTGATTATTCAAAAATTTAATTTTTTAATTTTTTAATTTTTCTATTTAATATTTGTTTAAACATGTATGACTCACCTGAGTTGTCAAGTTGACTCACCCAAGTCAAAAAAAAAAAAAAGAATAGAAAATAGAAGTAGCCAAAAAGTTTTATTACCTTGTTCATACTATGGAGCAAAAAGTTTTATGTTATTTTCTTTATATTTTTTGCAGTGCTCGGTGGACTACAGAACTTGCATGAGTTGGATCTCTCTAGCAACCTACTTAATGGAAGTCTTCCTTTATCTTTACGGAAATTGGGTTCTCTTCGATATTTAGATCTTTCTAATAATAGCATGATGGGTAATATTCCACCAGATACCTTTGCAGGTCTAGTTTCACTATGGTATCTGGATCTTTCTTACAACCGATTTGATGGGCATTTCTCATTTTCGTCCTTTGCTAATCTTTCAAAGCTAGAATATATCGCATTTTCTAACAACGAGGAATTGCTGATACATCTTGACGATCGAAAGTTTGTTCCCTCCTTCCAACTATCGTCTCTCATGTTATCCAATTGCAAACTTGACGTGAATGCCCTTGCAACACCAGCCTTTCTTGCTTCTCAATACAAGTTAGAAGTTCTTGATCTTTCCCACAATAACCTATCAGGAAAGTTTCCAACTTGGTTGTTCAAAATCTAACCAAAATGATATGTCTGAACTTGAGAAATAACTCAATAACGGGCACATTTCAATTGCCAAAGCATTCGAAAGAAAGCATGTGGGTTTGTGATCTTTCTATGAATTTTCTCAGTGGATCGATCCCTACAAATATTGGCACAATATTTCCATATATGAAGGCCCTGAATTTATCCTCAAATCATTTAATTGGGAATATCCCTCCCTCATTGGGTAACATGAGTCAAGTGGTATCCTTGGATTTGTCCAATAATAATTTGTCCGGTGAAGTACCAACTCGCCTACTGATTGATTGCACAGAATTGTATATCTTGAAGCTTTCCAACAACAACTTGAGTGGGATGATGTTTACCACAAATTATGGTCATGCTTTGCCTTCATATGTTTATCTAAATGGAAACAAGTTCACTGGAACATTGCCAAGGAATCTGTCAGCCTATCGGTGGTTAACTATATTGGATGTCCATAACAACCAATTATCAGGTATAATACCAAAGAGTATAGGACTCGCTACCACTTTGATGTACCTTAATCTTGGAGGAAATTATTTCCATGGCCAAATACCACATCATTTATGTAATCTAACAGATCTTCAGGTGTTAGACTTATCGCACAATAACCTCTCGGGGTCATTACCTCATGATTGTTTCTCATCATCCATTATTCTCAACTTTGCTGGGAATACTTTGACAGGGCCCATTCCAAACAGTTATTTTAATATTTCAAACCTTACAGCATTGGACGTCAGCAATAACAAGCTTTCAGGTAAACTGCCAAGACAGATAGGAGATGAAATTTATTTGGAGATTCTTGATCTGAGGGGAAATTCACTTGAAGGCCCTGTGCCAGTTGAGCTATGCAAGCTACAGTCTTTACATGTTCTGGACCTTTCACAAAATAATCTTTCAGGATCAATACCCTCCTGCTTTGGTAAAATGCAATTCAAGAGACTTGATTTATTATATCCATATGTGCCTCCAGGCCAATTGTTCATCTTCAGCTTTTATTATGACCGCTATGACGCATTTGTTTCTATAAATTTGATGGTGGTACAACTCATCACAAAAGGCAACCTATATGCCTACCTATCAGATCATTTGGATTTGATGTCTATAATTGATTTGTCTGCAAACAAGCTGACAGGAAGCATCCCACCAGAAATTGGAAATCTAGATAATCTTGTACTACTGAATCTATCATACAATCAGCTAACAGGTCCAATCCCTGAAACTTTCTCGAAACTCAATCAAATTGAGAGCTTGGATATATCACATAATCAATTAAGTGGTGCCATACCTAGGCAATTGACTCAACTAAAGTTCTTGGAGGTCTTCTCTGTTGCTTACAATAACCTCTCTGGATGTACGCCAGATTTCAAAGACCAATTTTCTACCTTTGATATAAATAGCTACGAGGGAAACATTGGATTGCATGGGCCGCCAATAGAGAAGACATGCACATCTGACACAAGTCCAATTGCGCCACCTGAAGGAGAGAGCCATGATCATAGCAGTGTGGATGATGCCATCTTCTTTGCAGTAGTTGCCGTTTCATTTGCGGCAGGCTTTTGGGGTTGTATCTCTCTATTGTATTGCCATCGCATTGGGCAATATATTCTCATTATATTAGATGGTTATGTGGATTCCTTCGCTAGCAGGATTTTAATGGCAGCACGTAAGTGGACATGCATGCAATGGACTCATAGGTGAGATAAATAGTGCTTGGTTCATTTTAGAGAAGCCTTCTTTACTTTTGCACTTTGTAATGGAGGAAATCAAGCTATTGTTCAATTTAATAATGCAAAATCATCATTGCAATCAGGTTTGATATGGCTATATATGCCTTCTTCCCTAATTTATTTTCTAGGTTGATCCATATATTTTGAATGATTATATCATACATATGTTTTTGGACAACCAATTGAGGATATATTATTCTATTCTTTTCTAGTGTCTATGATTATGCTAAATTTGAAGCACTGTATGGCCATATAGTTTTGAGAAGTTTTCTTCTATCCTCATGTAATCAATGATTATGAACCTTGGGGGGATCAATGGCAATTGACACTTAACGATAAGTCTACCATACTTATGTGCATTGGATAAATCTTGTGCTTGCACAATAAGTTATGAAAGAATGGGAAATAGACTCATGAATTTTAAAATTTTCTACAAAATGAAGAATGAATACTATTCCCAATTTTTGAGTTGAGGTTTATCACTAAGGAAACTTAATTTTACACCTTTAAAGGGCGCGGATTGAATTCGATAATTACATTGACATTTATTTTTGTATATATGTATAGAAATATTAGCAAACCACCCATAATTAGCTTATTTGATCATTCAGTGAAGCTAGCTCAAATTTGGATCAGTTAAAGAACCTCGTACAATTGACTGAATGCAAGTTATTGTTCCTTGTAGTAGTTTATTTTGACAAAGCAGATTTTAGGGGTTAGTCTTCTATTTTTCTTGGTTGCAAGGAGAACTAACCTACTGGATGAAATATACAACCAAATCTTTCCCCATAGATAATAACAAGGAATGCAATCAAATATGCATTATGTTGGATAGTTATGTTGACTCCTTGATATACACAAGTAGCTAAATTAGTTGATTTTTGTACTTGCAAACTTTGCTGCTCCTACATGTCCATCTTGGTGAAACTGTGAAGAACTAAATTAAATTTCCATTTCCTTAAAAGATGTTGAACTCACTATGGCTAGGGAGATAGGTCTAGAGCCACTTGGTAGATGCTAACTCGCTAAGGCAGATAGGGGTCTAGAGCCACTTTGCAGGTGCTAAGTCAAGCCATTGGTACAGATGGTGTTTTACTATAACTAAAGATATGAAGGGGTCACATTGAAGGAATTTTAGTTTTGGTGTAATTCGCATTGCATAGAATTACTGCCATGAATTGAACATCATTGTTGTTTTATTCACTTCATTTTATGTTCTCAAATCATCAAACTTAAAATTTTATATAGTTAATTATTCCATCCATGTTTCTTTCCAAAAAAAAAATTATTTCATCCAAATTCCAAATATTTATGCAATGTGCTTTACTAGGCTAAAGTTTGATATTCTGGTATAAACTCTAAGAAATATGCTTATTTTCATAATTCATAAATTAAGGTATCATAATATCTTCCTATTTCCATTCTTCCCATCAAAAAGATAAATATCAAACCACATATAGCCTAAATAGAAGCAAACATTTTTCATTATTCAAATAGTCCATTTTTATTTCTATCACAAGCCCAGAGTAACAGGAAGAAGACCTAACTCAAAATGTAAAGAAATATTTAACTAAAACCAAGAATAAAGATCACAGAGTTTAACCTTCCACGAAGGAAAGTTATGTGCCGGGAGCAAATGATCTTATAGCTAAAGGGTGAGTTTAGCCAAATCAAAAGTTGTAGTCACAACTTTGCACCAAGATTCATTCCTCCTCTTCCTCTGTGCCTCATCCAATCTAGAATGTATGGTAGTAGTCTTCTCTTTGTGCTCAGCAGCAAATATTTGTTTTTCAATCCAGACATCTGTGGCTAATCCAGCTGCATATGCAGCTCCAAGGGCTGTAGTCTCAATACCAGTAGGTCATACAATTGGACTACTTACCAAAGAAAAGAACACAAATTTGTCTAGCATTTCATAATAGATGTACAAGTAATAATTTCATATTATAAAGAATTAAACAACTGAAAAAGATGCACTAATATGAAGATAAGACAAGAAGGAATGATCTATGAAACTAACTGAAAAAATCCATACATCCCAATGTTAAGAATAGAACTTAATGAGTAAATGGACAACTAATCTGAATCTAAGAGCAAACATCATTTTCAAGGGACAATGGCTTCTCAATAGTATCATATCACAATACCAAATACAATAACTTAATTTTACTCCATAGTACATAAACAATACCAGATATAAGAACCAAATGTTACTCCATAGTACATACACTTCTGTACTCATCTTTAGACTACAAATTCTAATATGACATTAAAAATTGCATTATGCAAATAAAAACATTCAACCATCAGAACTTATTGTGCAAGATTATTGAAAGAAAAAAAAAAGATTAAATGTAGAAAATCACAAACAATTTTCATGCAGATGAACAATACACAGATAATTGCTTAGGCTATAGTTCTCGACTCAACTTTAACTTATCTAAGCCTTTTTCCAACTACATGAGGTCGGCTACATGAATCTGCTTCCTCCACTCTGCTCTATTCAGGACTAAGTCAACATTTAATCTTAACGGGGATGTCCTATCCCTTTTCTTTCAATAGCATCTATCATTATGAATGTAACAATTGGAGGACCTAATCAGAAGAACATTCTAGCTTAGGGGAATAATTTTCTTACTGATCGAGCTATCAGCCAAAGAGGTATATTCGTCGACCAATCCTACATCTCACAGCTCCTATCTCTAATTCTTGAATTTGGAAAAGGAAAGCATCTTCGCTGGCTCTCTTTTTTATGTGGAAGCTCCTAAAACATGGGTTGCCAATTGCTACGAGATTTATCTCATCATGTGTCTTCCATTCAGCCTGTTTGCACGAGATGCCATGCTGCTATTCAAAATGAAGATCACCTATTTTTTGATTGTTCTCGGTGAAAGGGAGATGTGAAAGCTCATTGGTGAGTCTCCAAATACAACATTCCAATCTTTAAGTGAGACCATTAATTTCATCAAATCCCCGCCGCTAGATTTTGGTATCTCGCTAGCTCAATCCACATTAATCCATCCTCTTTTGGATGGGAACACATTTATTTTCCAAGATAAACCCTGTTAGGAACAGTGTTGGGAATTGTATCCTAAAGCCAATCATTTGATGATTGAGCTAATATAAATAGCATATAAATTGATATATTAATAAAAGTTATTTGGCAGTTTATTCATTACAAGAATATCTTCTTAATACTCCTGATAGTAATGAAGCCCTTAGGATCTTCTTTCACGTTAAAGGAGGATTTATCTTTGAAGGTCCTCAAAAGAGTTCACAACCAAATGATATACTATGACAGGGCCATAGTACTATCAAGTATAGGACGTTGTATATCATATTTGTTGGTTGTCCTCTTAACCAAGGAGTGTAGAGACACTGGTATGACATACAGGTGAAAGTGTAGGAGTACATTTCACCGAACATGACTCATTTCCGGATACTCTGCTGTCAAGAGTTAATCCGAGAAGATATAGGTATAAGTATTCTTCAGACCTGAAGATCACAACCAGTGACTTGCAAGCAACTCATTGTACTTAGGTGCCGGACCATCTGGATTTCTAATCCAGCTACGAAAGGTTACTGGGTGCAGTCAAGTACTTGTGGTAGTCAGTTATGGATCAAGATGGAATTTGACCTATCCCGTTAAAAGGAGAAATTCTTGTGTTTCAATTTAGCAAGACCTTGGCCAAGGCACTTCATGTGAAGGTCACATGATCACTAAAATTGAAATCACTATATGGATTTGCTATTTAGAGTTGACAGGCTCTTAAGCCATCCTTAGCATTTATGGTCAAGAGGATGAATTATACGGTAACTATTTCTTAAGGTTCTTGAAGTTTGCTCGGCAACTCTTTGACCTATCCGGACGTCGGGTTTCATTGCTAGATGGGCACATCGATTAGTATAGAACGTTATTTCTATGCTATCGGCTTAGGTTCGAACCTAGAGAGTCACACGCATAGAAGTTTCCTAGGATGATCTATTTGCTGATCAACGATTGAAAATCGTAAATGATTTAATTAATCAATTTGATTGATTGAATTATCTCAATTGGGTTAAGTACAAGTGAATAAGATTCAATTTGGTTTAAGTCTATTAGAAGGACTAATCAATTTAAAATATTGATTTGAAATTAGACTTGATTTGGATTTAAATAGATTCAGGGCTAGCCAAATTTGATTTGGGCTAAGACCATGATCCAAGTAGGTTCAATCCAATAAATTCAAATCAGCTTAAACCAAACCCTAAACTAAACCCCATGTGTGAAAATAGTTTTCTCACATAAGGATCTCACGAGAGATTAAATTCTCATGCAGAATTTAATGTATAATATTAATCTTCTCCAAATAGTTATGTTGGAATTCTAAAGTGTTAAAATTTATATGGAATAAATGTACCTCTTTGAATCAACCACGCGATGGAATTCTAAGTGTTAAAAATTACATCTCTTTGGTTTTCACCGAATGTTGGAATTAACCAAACGTCGCATCTCTTTGGTTTTCACCGAACATGGAATTAACCAAAGGTTGCGTCTCTTTGGTTTTCACCGAACGTCAGAATTAAATAAAATATTGCATCTCTTTGGTTTTAACCGAATGGCAGAATTCTAAGTGTTAGAATTGAGCCTATAAATTGAAGGACATTCTTCACCAGAAATGAACACAACACACGATATGTCATGGATTAAAATTCTAAAGAGCTAGAACATAAAATCCTGATGCAATTCTGGTGTTAGCAAAAGTTTGGTGGATCTTGGAGGAAGAATTCAAGTGGGAGGATTCAAGATCAGCAAAGTCATTTTTTTGCGAGATAGTACTTCCGGGAATCCGATCATTCAGGGCTTTGCATGGACATACTAGAGGCCGAACGATTGAACGACTGTAGAGCAATAAGGATTTACCTACTATTCTTAAGGTAAGCGATTTGATCCCTAGATCTTAAGGCAGACTTCAGGATAAGTAGTATGAGTTGTCATCTTGAAGATCAAGATATGATCTTGATATTTTTATTTATATGCATATTTTAGATCAAACGATCCTATATATAAGGCAAAAATATGATCTTGATGCATGTTAGATAGATTAATATTTAATCTTTAAAATTTCGCATTGATAATTATTATCAAATTATTAAATATGCATGTCTCAGGAGTTTATTTCTCCCTACAAATGGTATCAGAGCCATGGTTTCGTATTGATCTAATTTATTGCATGTAAATTAATGCTCCTATTAATTTTGTAATCAAAGCTAAAATGGATCATCAGGCCATTTGATCATTAAAAATCTAAATTACCGATTCAATGAGGTATTCTGTGATATATTGCCGTGCGATTATTTTATTATTGATGCTTAGTCAAAAGATAATTAAATTGATCTTTGGCATCAAAACATAGATTACACTTACTCTCAAAAGATATTTTATATTTGATACATATTGATGTTGTATAAAAGTATGATATTTACATGTTTAGTATAAAACATAGATATGAGATATGATGGCTTGTTGTCTATGTTATGAAACATACAAATATTTATGAGAGTCTTATTTGAATGTCAAATATTTTATTCATAATTTTTTTTAAGATATAATCTAAATATAGGAATTATGAGTAGTTGTATAATGCAAGTGATGCATGAATGGAAATATATAAACATGAAATATATTTAATTTTTTGGGTTAGCTAAATCAGGTCCATGATGGGTAAGACCCTAAGTTTTAAATCAAATGGACTATAAGTGTATTTGATCAAATCTAAATTGATTAGATTAGGTTAAGGATGCTCTAAATCAAACAATAGTTGTAGTTGATCATGTCCATATCTTTGATTAAACCAAATGGATGTAGATTAGGCTCCGTGGTTGAGTATGAATCTCTTAGATGGTCAAATCAAAATTAGTTAACCATATGATGTCAAGGTGAGTTGGCAAGTTGCTCTAGGATCAACGATCGAATGATTTTTAATTGGGAGCTACTCGTATTGATGCGTCTTTAACGAGTTAATGGCATATCCCTCCTGTTGGCCCAGATGGCAACCCAAGAGGGGGGGGGGGTGACTTGGGTTCTTTAAAAAATTAGCCTTTTTAAAATAGTTTGCTTGAGATTAATGAAGGCAAATGCAAGGTAACTATAAAGTGCAGTGAATAAGATAGAGATAGAGAAGAGACAATGGAACACGGCAAACACAAAGATTTTATAGTGGTTCGGTGTATCCAACACCTACGTCCACTCCCAAGATTCACTTGGGTCCACACTATAATCACCCTAGATTACAGCAGAGTTGTTTTACAAGCTCACAACTCGAACTTGTTATTTTTCCGGGCACACAACGAACCCAGCTGGTTTTCAAGGGCTCACCAGCACAAAAACCCTAACCCAAGCTTAACCAAGCTTGAACCGAGGTAAAACTACCTCCTCTAGTTCAATCCCCCAGATTGAACTAGGCACAAACAAAATAAGTATTATTTTTGAAATACAAAGCTCCTCAATGAGCAAATATACAAATTAAGAATAACAAGGTTTAGAAAAGCCTGATTTGTAGATAGGTTGGCTTTTGAGCTTTTCTTCTTTTCTTCTTTTCTTCTTCTCCTTGCTGGATTGAATCAAGCCTCAGCTCCGATTCTTCGCAGTTGAAGCAGTTGAGAAGAGTTGAAAAGCAAGAAATGAATCTCCTTTCTCCAAGTTGGGAAATCCGCCAAGACTTTGATTTGAACGCTTTGGATTCCTCTTGAGCCTTTTGGAGTGGAGTGGATTTGAGCTAGAAGGTTTTCCTCTTAAGATTCAAGCTCTCGGATTTTTGAAAGGGGATTTGTCTATCTCAGATTTTCTCTCTTTTTCTTTCTATTTTCCGTTCTTGTTTTTGAATAATAGACTTCCCTTTTTATAGATTTCTTTCACACTATTTTTGGAAGAAAACTATCCGTTGGAGTGTACCTTGTATCAAAATATATCCGTTAGAAATAAGATAAAATAGAAATATTACTGTTAGAGCTGATCTGGCAACTTGATTTTTCGTTCCAGGTGGGTTGGAGTCGACTCTAACTTTTCTGGAGTCGGCTCTAGCTCGAGATATTTCAAAATGATATTTCTGGAGTCGTCTCTAGCTTTTCTGGGGTCGACAAGAAACTTTTTCGGAGTCGACTCTAACTTACCCGGAGTCGACTCTAGGTCGGGGCCAGAAAAATCGACTTTCTGCTTCTTCTGTGAGAGTCGACTCTAACAGTCTCGGAGTCAACTCTAACGTCCGTGCCAGTTCCGGAGTCAGCTCTGTGATTCTCGGAGTCGACTCTAATGTCTGCAATTCTTACCTAGACATTAGATTCGATCCAGAACACTATGTAACTCCTGATTTTGATCATTCAATATTCTTATAGTCTGAAACACTAAATCAAAATCATCATAGCCTTCAAAAGTTATACTCAAATAGTTTTGTTAATCATCAAAATCATCAATTGGGTCAACAATCTCCCCTTTTTGATGATAACAAAAACTTTGAGTATATGCATTCAAAAATTAAATCAAACTAAGGATTATAGTCATTTTGAAACTTAAACATTTGAAATTAAGGTTTTGATGCCAATGTTCAACGTAAACTTTAAAATTGTACATGAGTTCAATATAATCCATCAATTATGAATATTTAATCTTAATGTGCATAAAATTGCAAATGAGCTTTTGTTAAGCTCCCCCTGCATTGAGTAGCTCCCCCTATATATAAGCATTAAATTTTAACTGATTAACATTTCAAGTCATTTTGCATAAACAATTAATTCTCCTCCTTTCTTTCTTTCTTTATGCATATATAACCATTTCTCCCTTCATTAAAATTTTCAAGTCTTTGCATATTCAATATTCCTATTCAATCTTTCTTTCTTTGCATATTCAACCATCTCAACCATCTCTCCCCCTTTTTTGTTATCAGCAATAAGGAGAGTATTAGATAAAGAAAGTTATATAAAAAATTGTGAACTTAATAAAGCATAGGGATCCAAGCAATCAATATTTGAAAATGTGAAATTGCATTTCATAAGCAAGAACCATTACATTTCAAAAAGAAATACATTAGATATTCAAAACTTCCTAAGTACAAACTATCAAACTCAAAATCAAGGTCAGATGTGTTTGAATACAATTTTCTTCAAATGACCTATGATTTCCATTACATCATCCTTTTGTGATTTCTTAAAGTTTTCAAGGCAAGCTTCGATTTGAGAGACTGCAAGGTCAATATCCTTCTTCAATTGACCCGTTGCATGAACATAAGATCCTGACCCATCAGCAATACCTTCCATCCTTTCGAAGATTTTGTGAAGATCAGCTCCAAAGGATTCAACTGAATTGCCTAAGGTAAAGGAGATCATGTCCAGTCTCGAATTTAGTTCTTCCTTCAACTGATTAAAGTCTTCTTTTAATTTAGAAATTTCTTGAGATCTCTGGCTATCATACTCAGCAAGCAAACTTCTTAACTGATCAAGTTGTTCATCAGAGAATCTCCCAGAATTTGTTATAGGCTGATGTGGAGGTGAGGGAATAGAACTAGGTCCGGCCTTTGAAGGTCCAGCTGAAGAAGGTCCCGCAATAGATGGATCAGGGACATATGGTCCCTCAGTGGATGGTCCCGGGATGTCTTCTACTCTGGTTTCCTCTACTCTTTCTCTTTCTGTTCTTTCCTCTCTTCCTCCCTTCATCCAAACACCATTCACTTTCTTGAAGCCCATCCGATGAATAGTAGATATGCTATAATAATCAGTGTGTCTCAGTTTTCTTAAAGGTTCATTCTCCATAATGAGCACACCTTGGCTTCTAAAGATTAGTGTCAGAATCATACCGTATGTCAGTGTTGATCTCTTCTTTGTAGCTGCCTCTGCCATGTATCCAATCATCATGCCAGCTAAATTGACTGGCCTTCCAGTAATTATGCAGTCCATTAACAACACGTCTCGCTCCGAGACATACTCAAATCTACCAATTTTTGGAAATAAGATTCTTCCACAGATATTATGTAGTAATCTGAGTTCTAGATTCAACTGATTTGCAAGGATTTCTTCAAACTCAGTCACATCTCTCCCTAGCATTCTTGTCAATGCCCCACTTCTATCCTCATGTTGATATTCCATTAATCCGATTGTGGGCATTTCTAATAAGTTTCCAAGAATCTGAGGTTATTGTCACTCTTATTCCTCTTACTATGCTTATTAATCCACCTTCTCCTCTGCTTAAACCGTTGTAAAACTCTCTTACTAAGCAGGATATGTGGGTATATCAAGTGAGCAAATTTTTTCCATCCCATTTCCTTCAAATTTCTTCCAATAGAGAAACCTTCCGATTCAAATAAATCAAAGTTCACTTTTCTCCCAGTGGTAATGGTCTTACCGGCTAAATGATCAACCTTTGGTGAAGATGATGAAGGAGGGGAATCCTCTTGAGTGGCCGAAGAGGAAGAAGGCGAGGGTTGCCTCGAACAGTGCATCTCTTCGTTGGAACGGATGCTCCACCGACGAATCCGCGCCTCTTAGGTGCCATTGAGAAGATTGGAAGATTAATCAAGGGTTTTGAGTAGATTTGGGGAAGTTGGAAAGGCTTTGGAGTTCTTTGGATAGGTTTTGGAGACGAATGAAATGATTGGGGGTCGACTCCGCCTTTTTATTTTTGACCTAGCTCGACTTAGAGTCGACTCCCGAAAACTGGGTGTCGGCTCCGAACCAGAAAATCTGTCAGCGCTCGTATTAGAGTCGGCTCCACAAAAGCCAGAGTCGGCTCTAATCGCTTAGACAGAACATCAAAAACTCAGGTGTCGACTCCACAAACTGTCAGAGTCGACTCTAACAGTTCCAGAGATAAAAAAATTAAGTTTCAAGGATTTGAAACTATTCAAATTAATCATCAAATTATAGATTAATGTTCTTTAGCAATTGGGGAAACAATGAATCAAGATCTAGATAGATTTCCTTATTGAAATATCAAGATTTTTTAAGAAAATGATGAAATCTAGATAGATGTCCTTAAGAGTTTCAGAAAACTATTCCAAAGGATCACAAACTCCTAATTCTCCTCTAAGATAACAAAATCTCTCTTCACTTAAGGGTTTTGTTAAATGTCAGCTAATTGTTCTTCAGTGTTTACATAATCTAAACAAATTTCATCATTAGCTACATGTTCTCTTATAAAATGATATCTAATTTCTATGTGTTTTGTTCTTGAGTGTTGAATTGGATTTTTAGTTAAATTGATTGCGCTAGTATTATCACATTTATGGGTGTCTTATTAAGTGTGATACCATAGTCTTCAAGTTGTCGCTTAATCCATAGGATTTGCGCACAGCAACTTCCAGCTGCTACATATTCAGCTTCAGTAGTTGATAATGCAACTGAATTTTGCTTTTTGCTAAACCATGTGATTAAGTTACTTCCTAAGAAATGGCATGCACCACTTGTGCTTTTTCTATCAATTTTACATCCGGCATAATCAGAATCTGAATATGCAATTAGGTTTAATGTGGAGTCTCTAGAATACCATAAACCTACATTTTTGTTCCATTTAGATATCTTAATATTCTTTAACAGCTATTAAGTGTGATTCTTTAGGTTCAGCTTGAAATCTAGCACACAAACATACTGCAAACATTATATCTGGTCTACTTGCTGTTAAATAGAGAAGGGATCCGATAATACCTCGATAATACTTTTGATCAACCTTCTTACCTTCTTCATCTTTGTCTAGCTTGCATGAAGGACTCATTGGTGTTCCAAGGGGTTTCATTGTTTCCATACCAAACTTTTTTCTCTCTTGTGTACTTGGTTTGGTTGATAAAATTCCCTCCTTGCATTGTTTGATCTGGAGTCCAAGGAAGAAGTTGAGTTCTCCCATCATGCTCATCTCGAATTCTCCCTGCATTAACTTTGCAAATTCTTGACAGAGAGATTCGTTAGTAGCACCAAAAATAATGTCATCTACGTATATTTGTACTACAAGTAAATCTTTACTTTTTCTTTTAAAAACAAGTTTTATCTACATTTCCTCTTGTAAAATCATTTTCTATTAAGAATTTACTTAACCTATCATACCAAGCTCTAGGTGCTTGTTTCAAACCATATAAAGCTTTGTGCAATTTAAAAACGTGATTTGAAAATTCGTGATCTTCAAAACCTGGTGGTTGTTCTACATAAACTTCTTCATTTATAACCATTTAAAAATGCGCTTTTACATCCATTTGAAATAGGTTAATGTTCATATGACATGCAAATGCAAGTAAAAGTCTAATGGCTTCTAGTCTAGCTACAGGTGCAAAGGTTTCATCAAAATCAATACCTTCTTCTTGACTATATCCTTTAGCAACCAATCTAGCTTTGTTTCTAATTACTATGCCATTTTCATCTAGTTTATTTCTAAAAACCCATTTAGTTCCTATATTGAATGGTTTTTAGGTCTTTCCACTAAAGTCCAAACATTATTTCTAGTAAATTGATTTAAGTTCTTCTTGCATAGCTAACATCCAATTATTATCTTTTTCAGCTTCTTCTATAGTTTTAGGTTCAATTTGTGATACAAATGCAAGATGATTACTAATATTTCTCATGTATGATCTAGTCCTTATTCCTTGAGATGGATCACCTATAATCAATTCCTTAGGATGACTATGAGCATATCTCCAGTCTCTTGGAAGATCTACATCATTATGATCAATATTAACATCATCGTCCTTATGTGAATCATCATCTTTAGCTTCTTGTTCATGATCAGAAGATACTTCAATATTAAGTTTTTCAAGATCTTTTTCAATTATGTTTGTATCTTCCTCATCATCAATCTTTTCAGATCCTAGATGCTAAAGACTCATCAAAACTACATGAATGGATTCTTCAACTACTAAGGTTTTCTTGTTAAAGATTCTATATGCCTTACTAGTTGTTGAATAACCTAGAAAAATTCCTTCATCAGATTTAGCATCAAATTTTCCTAAGTTGTTTTTACCATTATTATGAATGAAACATTTACATCCAAATGCATGAAAGTATTTTATATTGGTTTTCTTTCATTCCA